>JAWWEV010000115.1:108911888-108955837 GCA_035583235.1 Hafferia zeledoni | reverse complement strand
CTCTTTTCTGTATAAATACATGTAGTTAGTTTTCAGCATAAACCTGGGTTTTGAGGTTTTTTTTCCTCTCCCTCTTCCTTCTCCTTTAGCTGGTTGGGGGAGGGGGACGAGCCCTTTTCACTCTGTCTCGGACAGTTGGCGTTTTGCCAGCTCAACCCAAGACAGAAGGTCAAAATTACTTCTTATACCAGTATGGTAGAAAATCACATGAGTAATGATCATTTATCTCCCAGGCATTTAGCAGCCAATCAGTTCAATGGAAATTCCTCAGTGTATCTGGTGAATTATCCTGGTTCTCAGGAAGAATGACAGGAACACAGATTATGTAGGTTTCAGACATGGATTCCTCGGGGGAGTATTGAAGTTGTCTTTTTTTCAATAGCTTGTCCGGCAGATTGAGGTGGACCAGTATGGGAAAAGGCTCTCAAGCTTTGGGAACTGCTGCTTGAAATAGCAGCAGCAGCTCATGGCACTGGCTTCCTCTAATACTATCCATACTGACTAATACCACTCATCTAATCTTTCACCTCCAAAGTATGTTTTTCTGTTCTATTAACCCTTCTGGTGATGTTCTAAACCTGCTCTTTTCCAAGTGATTTCCCTTCTCTCAGGGTTGCTGTCATGACATACTCTGTAGGAGTTTGGGATTCACAGGTGGACAGAAAGGAAATGACCTCCTGTCATGGTGAGGTCTGTACCTTGCTGTCATGGGGAACCACAGTAACTGGGCCCTTTACAATTAGCCATTCAATTAGCACCATTTTCTGATGAGAGAACAATAAGGCTGTGACTGCAGAACAGTGTAGGCTCAGGTTTCAACTCTGGCATTTGCATTTAGCATGACAATTTGAAGTGAACTTGAGTATCTGTTCAATAAATTAAATTTTATTCATAATAAATACATTAGAATTATTCGTAAGGATCAGAGACCTCATAAACAAGTAGATTTCCTTAATTGAAACCAGAGTCTGCTTCCTTTTCCTTGTGCTTCAGAAACATTGAAGGAAACCATGAAAATTTGTATGCTGCATGAAGGGAGTACATTCTTTTTCTGGTTTTACAGAACTTTGCCCATTGATATCTTGGTGTGTGACAGCAACACCCATAATAAGAGTTAATAATAGTTAGTTGCTATTTTTATGGATGATGAACTTACTTCTTGTGATCTCTATTTAATGATGATTTAAAATTGTAGCACTTGATACTGTTGCCATCTCTGTGAAAAAATTTATTTAACTCATATTAAGAAATCATTTGATTAAATTTTTTTGAAAAGTGCTGTCAAATATGTTCCAGGCATGGACCCTTTGAAAGACAAGTGGCTTCTTAAGAGGAAATTCTGTTGCTAGGAGACCATGGCCATGAAGTTTCAGGATAAAGTATTTTTTATTTTAAATAAGAAATGTTGATTAATGAACATGCTTAACAGACAAAGAACAAAGCTATCACAGCTATCTCTATTATAATAAAGACTAGTTGAAGTATTCAATAGATATTTTAAGAAGGAAGTTTAAAGAGGAAGTCTTCAAGGGAAGTCTAGCCAAAGCTAGAGAATCAAGGAGCCCAGAGCACACTGCTATAATAAAAGTGTCCAAGTATCTGTAGAGAATATTAAATCTCACATTTGAAGTTTTAAAATTTATCTCTGTCATCAATGGAAATCAGATTTACCTTGTGAAAGTGAGAATCTGTCCTCTGTATTTTCCAAACAGAAAGGTTTGAATGAATGACATGGTCTCTTGAGATTTCTTTTGGGCTTGCCCATCTGTGATTTTGCAGATTCTGAAACTTCTTGAGCTGCTTGTCAGTGAAGGGTAAATATTGGGCTAGGGGATCTTTGGGTTATATCCACTGTGGAAATTCCTAAGCATGTCAGCAATAGCAACCCGTGTACAAACTTAAAAATGTTTAGAATACATATAAGTAATTCCAGTCTCATTAAGTATTAGCTGATGGTAACTAAGAATCCAATATTGATCATTTTATTTTCACTGAGTAGCACCTTAACCCACGAAAAGACTACTGAAGTCTCAGAAGGTTTCTTTGGGAAAAAGAAGCCCAAGCACAGGCATTAAAATCTTGCCCCACTGGCTCAATATTTATCTAGTTGTTTAATCCCATAGGTCTTGATCCAGTTTACAACTGCTGAAAATTGACTCAGGAGTAGACTAATTAATAAGTTCATAATAGTATCAAAGAGGAAGAAATCTTTAAAATGGCTATTTCTGCAAGGAAATCAAATTGGTTTCTGAGGACTAGCAACATGAAACAAAATGCAGACCTCTTCAAAGGGAGTTATATCACTTTCAGCTGTAAAATTTTGTGACTGTTTTCTGTAGCTGTCCACAAAAATAAATCTTTAGAAAAGGATCTTCTCAGCAGGTAACTTTGGTTTCTTGAACTACTGCAAGCTCCTGGTTAGGTTGACCATATGCCAGAATGGAGGCAGAGGAAGAGAAGATAGGTATGATTAGGAATACTATACATATGATTACCTTTGCAAAAAGCAGGACATGGCAACTCAACTGGGAACATTCTGAGACACAAGAAAGAAAATGTTTCAATTATCATACATTCTCAATAGCTTTTATTGATGAGATTTTGCTGGGGGACATCTCTCTAGCAAATCATACCTACTCATCCTCTGGGTCAGTCACAGTACAAACTTACAGATTAAGATGTGAAAGGCAACTGTAGGACCTGAGTGTCTCCCTGACACAGGCTGAAATGTGTGAAGAGGGATATGCTTGGAAGTGTTTTACTGAAAGCTGAGGACTGATCCCATTAACCACAAACCTGTGCCATATTGTTTGATTGCAGTTAGGATAGAAATGTTGCAATTCTCCTCAAACTTTGAGGAGAACAAGGGACCTATGCTGCATATGGCTGTCACCTTTGGCTCAGAAGGGAATGTGTGTATATTTGTTAAAGTATAGGTATGTGTTGTTTGGAAGGCTTGCATTCGACTATACATAATACCAACGAGATGTAGAAGTCTGTCATGGATAGATTTACTGTTGGATAGTGTTTGTTTAATATGCAAGTGCCGTTCACTGTGTTTCAGACTGGTTACAAGGGTTTAGGGATGCCTTAAATATTTGCTTTACTGAAGCTAATATGTTTTTTTTTCAGAAGTAGTAACATGTCCTTATCAGAAATTTGCATGAACTAATCCTTTATAATGCTTTGAAAAGTCCTGACTATATGAAAGTCTGGCTTGTGATACTACAAAGAGTTAATCTCAAATGCCAGACTACAGAGAGTAAAGGAGAATTTGTGTATCTCTGAGTATATAATGCCCACATTCTGTTATATTTCTATTTCAAAAAATTTGGACTTTGTTTTTGGAAACCAGTGAGAAAATTATGCTGTTCATCAAGCAAAAACTAAAAGGAAGTGCAGGATTTTATCTCTGGTCTGTGGGGGAAAAAATGTACAAAAAGTGATTCTTTCTCTGACAGAGAGGCCTTAGTGCTTCACACAAGAACAGAATCATGTTGATCTGCAGCAGATTTTTCAAAGACAACGACAGACATCCAAATGTTTATTAGCCTCGCATAAAAGAAGCTTAACGACTTCAACCAATTGTTTCCCACAAGCTGAAAAACACCCAAAGAAGTTGGGAATGAGAGCTAAATCAGATTGCTGACTGATAAGGATCCTTCCCAAGGCTAATAACAAAGGCTTACTGCAGGAGATTAAGGATTTTAAACCTTTCTGTGGCTAGAGCTAAGGAATCTGCTGTGGTAATTCTGCAATCTGTAGCTCTTTGGATAGCTATGAAAAATAGTGATGAAGAAAGTACATAGACAGGGAAGGTAAATGAGGTATTTTCTGCACTGTAAGTTAGTGAGGTTTTATCCCTGTGGAAGGGGTTGCTGAAGGTGAAGAAGAAAAAGCTGCTGTTTAAGGTAGTAGAGAAGAACACAATGGTCATGAGAGAAGGAGGAGGCGAGACACAGCCTGGGAACATCACTTTGCTGAAGCAAGAATGAGGAGAGCTGTGTCCCTTCATGAGCTCTTGGCTGTAAAATGTGTTTAAATACTGTTTGGGGGATTAATGGCTTGCAGCATAAACTACCTTTGAAAATTATCTGGCCTGAGTGTTTGAAAGCTAATCATTTACTTTAGAGCTGTGTGTTGCCTCATGCACAGTGGCTGCACTGCTCTGGCTCTGTAAGACAGCCCTTTCTGTAGTAAAACCAAATGTGTACTATAAAGCTTGCTTTGCACAAAGCATTTCAAAGAAATGAGTTTTCAGTGGACTTATGTGATACGTCTTCATTTTGGGTTCATTATTTAAGAGATATTTTGCATGACTTGTAGCTTCTATGTAATAGCGTTTTTCAAATCCAGTTATAGTGATTAGACATAATCTGCAATGAAGGGGATATAAAAATGATTGATTAAGGCTGGCTTCTCTTTGAAAAGAACCAAGTATTTTGATAGCCAATGAAAGAGAAAAAAGGTGGTTATTGGCCCTGTGCTTTTCTGCATGACCTCTCTCTGAAGACCATCACCTTCATTCTAATAGTTTGATTTGTGTTTCAAATAAATTATTCAATAATTTCAAGCAGAGAAAGCTCTCTGTCTCTTTTGGAGTGTGACTTTTTTTTTCCCACCCAACTGAGTTTCAACTAAATGCTTCACTGTGCTCCAAACCAACTTTGCAATTTACTTCTGAATTTCTAATGCTTTCACCACATGTAATAGTTTTCAGTGGCAACAGAGGTGGTCCTCCCACTCACACAGTGTTCTGCTTCCTCTTTTAAGGTAGTGACAGATAAAAAGGAGAAGAGTAAAAAGTTATTCAGAGGTTAGAGAAGGGCAGCGTAGATTAAGAAATAAAATGCTCACAAAGCAAATCCTATAGCCCCAGTTAATTGAATAGTTAAAATATCTCAGCTTCCATTTGTAAGTCCCAAAATACAGCCTTTTGTGATGGCTTTTTTTTTTTTCCTCTACAGACTTCTGCTAAGCTTGCAAGTCTGGCAAGCAGCTAGAAAGCTCTGAAAACAAGTGATCTCTGTTCACCCTATGGATTTTTCCAAGATACCCCAAACTTGCAGTTTTATTCTGCATATAAACATTAAGTGCAATGGGGCTGAAATTGGTGTCTTAGACCTTTCAGATTTTCCTGTGTCAAGGAACACAAAAAAGAAGATACCTGTCTGTACTGGTACCCGATTTGTCTCCTGTCTGTCACTTGTAAAGAAGCAATACTGGAATAGTGCCTTCCTCTTGAAAAATTCTCTGGGCTCCTGCCCTGTGGGAAATAGCACAGTATTGTGATGCAGATTTTCTGCCAAATCTCACAAATCCCTCACTGTGGGGATTTCTCTTTTCAGTCGTCTATCCTCCTGTCTGTAGAGCACTCACATTCAATACAGAAGGCTTATCACTTTCTTTTTAGAACTGTAAGAACCAACATCACAGCCTGCAAAAACCCACCTGGTGAGCTAGATCTCATTTATTCAATTTTTGAATCTCACTGAGGACTGCTTTAGAGAGGAAGAGCCTCTGATAAGTTATTTGCAGTTTCCTTTAAAATATGCTTGCCTCAACTGAGTTTCAAGAGACTCCTGCTTTTATGCACCAGCAGATAGAACGTAATTATATTTGTTGCTAAATGGATAACTGTGATGTCCAATATTTAATTAGTACCACCTGTCTAACGGGATACATGCACGACTGCAACTGTAAAATATGTCAGTGCCGTTCAAACATAAAGGAGAGAAAGCCAGGCATAGCTTTGAGGGGGACAGGCAGATTCATGAGCTCACTCTGGATTGCAAGGCAGACTCTGGTTGTTCAGATTAACACCCAACCAGAGCACATGGAAGTTGACATCCATTGATTACACTTGAGTTTCCCAGCTGTGACTTGTGCTTTGTATTAGGTTTCACCCTGGCAGTGATGCTGTGAAGGTATATGCACAGTCAGGTGTGCAGGGCATACCTCATCATGCATCAAAGTGTTCTTTTGGAGGATACTCCACATACAACAGACCAGAAATGAGAGTTAGGTCACTGAGTTGGCTATTGTTGGGTCAGTTAATTTTTTTCTTTCTAGTATTTGCCTCTTCTTCTTCTTCTTTTTTTTTTTTTTTTTTTTTTTTTTTTTTTTTTTTTTTTTTCCCCCCCATAATTGCAGGAAGAAAGTTGCATAGTTGTGAAAACATAAATGTGAAAGCATGAATGCTGTGAGGCATTACAATGATATGACAGTGAACAATGTAATCAGTGAAGTTAAATCCAGCTAAAAATACGCTAATACATAAATGCATTTATATCCTTTCATACCCAGGGAATAAATTAATACTTTTTTGTTAGTATAAGACCTATTTTTGACTGAGAGAAAAAATAGACACAAATGAGCTGAGCACAAAATGGCTGATTGTTAATGAACATAGAAAATTTTACTAATAGCCAATAACAAAATGTACTTCATAGTGTAACTATCCCAGTTGCAGTATGACCTAGGTGCTAAAGATAGACACAAGAATGTTGATGACTTCTTTGCAGACCCCAAATGACCAGGATTTAGACCTTATAATTCACTAGGTGAGCAACAGCGATATGAAGGTCTCATAGTATGACAGAGTCCTGATTCAGCAGAGACCTGGTATGTTTCCTGATAAATTACTGTCATTTGCTAATATCTGTGCAACACCCAGGCAGAGTCTGCTGTTGGAATGCTTCAGTTCTACCTGATACATGCTGCAGTTTAAAAAGAAAAGTGATCTGCCAGCAGTAATAACACTGTCATAAATCTGGCAGTCCTAATACTAGTGTTCTATCTTCTGGCTTCTTACGTTTGCCAAATCATTACTTTTAACACTTAGAGGAGTACTAATATGCTATGTTATTGTAGGTGGGTCTCTGTTTAAATGGGCCTAGATTATATGAGATCAGTGTTTTAATTCTGATTATGGCCAGAATATATTTTATAGGCATTTCAAGCACTTATGCAAGGATCCTTCTTTCAGAAACTATACAATTTTTTGTTCAATCTCACTTCCCCTCCCCTTTTAATCAGGCATTTTGGTGTGGGTTTTGTTGGAGGGGGAGGGGGAGGGAGGGCAGAGATGAGTGGGAAGAGGACTTTTAGATAATTTTTTAATTATTATTTTTATTTTTTCCCTCGGTCCCTACAACTGTGTTAAAAACAGCTTGAGAGAAATTGCGACTGAATTTTGGATATGAGAACTGAGAGAGAGAATGCTGAGGAAGACACTATTGTTTATTTGTAATGTCTTCATTCTAACATTAGGGTCTAGCTTAATTTTTATACTGAAGACTGTTAGAAACTTCCCTTTGACAGTTTATGCTGTCTGTTGTGGTCCAGCCTTTTCTAACAGTGAGGGGAGATAACTGTTTGACTGCTTGACCTTTCTGGCAATGGTCTGGTAGAAGATTATAACAATCTTTCAGCCTCCAGCAGTGATAAGCAAGCATCCAGGCAGTGTTTTGCACTGTAATAGTCTGTGGCTAAGATTTGTCTAGGAGAGAAACCAACATATTTCTTTTCTAAAACATGTACTCAGGTGAGATGAATATGTAATGATAACTGATCTTGAGGCAAATGGGACTCTTTTTTTACTGTTCTTTTGCTGAGAAAGAATGGACTGGATAGTCACACATTGTGCGACTCCTGGGGATGGTCCTGTGCAGGGCTAAGAGCTGGACTCAGTGATCCTTATGGGTCCCTTCCAACTCGGCATATTCTCTGATCCTTGTGATACTCTTTCAGTCTGGTATTCCATAATTCTATGATTGTCTGTGAGTTGGTCTGGAACCAGAGAATACTTGACACTGAAAGAGACCACCAGAGGAAAGTCACTGAGGCAGATTAATCTTGTTTGCTCATGCCTGCAACTCCAAACACAACATAACTACTCATTACTTGTATTTACTAAACTTTTCTGTACCTATTTCTTCATTTGCTATTTCACAAGTCCTTCTAACGACCAAAAGTCTTTTTTCTTTTAATGTGTTTATGTATGTGTATGTTGAGAGATTAAATGTGTCCACACACTGCAACTTTTTGATAGAGTGAATATTGTTTTGAAGGGAATAAAAAGCTACTTCCACTTAAAAATATCTTAATTTATTCTTCAATCCTTCTTAGCTGTAATATTTTTCTAGTGTGTCAACAGGTGCCCCTCTGCTGAAATGTTAATTATGAATTTATTGCATGAAAATAAGAACCTCAGACTAAGAAAATTATGATGAATTTGAATATGTGCAAGACTTCATCATGAATAAAGCAGCCTTGTGAATAAGATTTTCCCCATGAATGACATGCTGGAATACTTGGCTTTAGTTTGCTTGAGCTAAAATAAAATTAAGGAAGTGCACAGAGTTATGAGATCTCTCTCTCTTTCATCAACTTAAACTTTGACTGAATTAATTTTTATGTTTTTAAATAAACATATTTATAGAGTTGATACATGTATAACCTGGGTCAAAACTTTATGAAATCTGAAAGACTTCTGTGGATTGCTGGGGGTCTGGATGAGTGCAGTTGCCATAATCCTGCCAAAGAGGTATTCTCTTGAAGACTGCCATAAAACTTCAGAGACCATGGTCCATACTGACAGTTCAGTTTAGACAATTTGAACAATTTAGACAACCTCATCATGTTTAGAAAGTGGCCTGCACTAGCCACACTGATTCTCCCTTCTTAAAAAAAAAAAAAAATCATATCCAGTATCTTATTCTTGAAATTCTCATGCCTTCAAAGGGAGTATTGGAATCCTTGGAAAGGGCTAGAGACAGGAATACTGGAAATACAGAACTGGAAATGGTTTCTTGGTTTTCTAATGGAACCCTCTAACACTATGGATGCAGTGTCATATATTTACTTTCTCCAATGTTTTGAACAGTATGTTGACACCAGTTGCACTTTTTATGCCTGGTACTTTACCTGGAAGATGACTCCAGAATCTCCATTGTTTTGTATCTTACTACATTAACCTCAGGTTATGACCATTTATTACTATATAAAACACTCTCCTTTATGGTAAAATAAGTCCTTTATCTCCCATAATTGTACACAGGTTTATGTACAGGCACCAATCACATCCTTTTGGGTTACAAGGTGAATTCTTCTCTTGTTTGGTAAGCTCTCAGTTCCATTCAATGGATAATGACAGTGATCCTTCTCTATGCCTATTCCATTTCATTTCTTCCTTGAAAATAAATGACCAAAACTGTGAACATTATTACAAATTAAGTCTCATCAAGTCTTAGTACAGCAGAATTTATGCTTTTCTGTCTCAGCTGGAAACACCTTGACTGATACATTGCATGATGGCATTTGAATTTTTCCATGCTTGCCATCCCTTGCTAGCTCATAGTCATCCTGTGAGCAGCTTGTACACCTGTGTCTCTCTCTTCCCAGTCACTTCTAACTGACACGCTCCTAGTCGATAGCAGAAATTCTCATTCGTATTCCCTGATGACCTTACTCTTTTTATTTTAAATTTGATTTAACTTGATTATGCTGACTCCCATCCTCAGGGCCATGCAGTTCTTTCTGTGAAATACCCTAATCCTCTTCAGTATTGACAATGCCTTTTAGCTTTCCATCTAAAGAATACTTTTTGTTTTTTTTAATCCAAGGTTATTTACACAAAAAATTAACAAGATTGATCCAAGGCCAACCATTTGTTACCTCCCTTTTTTTCCCCTTTCAATACTTTCAATTCTTCTCTACTAGCCAATTCTTTGCTCACCTCAGAGTTACAGCATTAATTCCCATCTTCCGAGACACAGAATCATAGAATCATGGAATATCCTGAGTTGGAAGGGACCAACAGGGATCATCAAAGTTCAGCTTCTGGATATTGATGACTCTATTATTAATGCTTCTTCATATAAGTACATTTACTGTATTTATCAGATTTACATATGATACCAGTATTTTACTGAACTCCAAACAGATCAAAACTAATGCCTCTTCTTTGTTTAGGTAACTTAGACAAAGCAGAATGGGTGACCTAGCCTGGCTGGATCTTTGTTTCATATTATTTATTTTTTTACAACTTTAATTATAATAGCCTTGAAAATGCATATTTCCTGATTTCATGGCTTTGAGATTAAGTTGGATACCCTGTTCTCTAAACCTGGTGGTCCTAAATGTCATGTACTCTATTACAGTACTTAAGCATCATATGTCAGTGATTTCAGACCTTTTGTAGATCCAAAGGAATTCAGCACATAAACCCCCAATTTCTTCAACACCTCTTTTGAGACACAAAAGTAGTAACAAGGCCTTGAAAGGAAGCATTGCTGTAAGACTTAAAGCATTTTTGAAGTAAAGGACGAAAGTGAAACTTTGAAAAATATTTACTGTACTACAACAGCAGGAGTTAATTTCTCAGAGCATTAGTAATGAGGATTGTATCTAAATGTTTATTCTTTGGAAGCAATCTGCGTATGCTTTTTGAGAAGACATGGGCATCCTTCATTACCAAACATTGAACAGGATGGGTCCAATAGTGAGCAAAGTATAATTTCACTAAAGGTAATTGTTCTGTCAGGCTCCTTAATCATTGCTTAAACTCAATATTTTCTTGCATGCAAATTGTTTTCATAGTGGAAAATATCCAGAAAGGTTGATATTATAAAGTAAAGAAGTGAACTTCAGCATGATAAAACTAGGTTAGAATTCTGTATTTAATGTGTTTAATTTCAGACAGCTTTCCAAATTAAAGATGAGCCTACATTCCCAGAGTGTTATTAGTCCTGACTGTCCTGGAATATACAGTGTCTGTTTGACAGTTGTACAGCTGAAATTCATTGTTACTGGTTCTATTTTTTAATTTGAAAATGCAATTTAAAAACCCTTGAAAAATGATACAGCAAATTTCAATACCTGAAAAAAACAATAGGATTTTCAATGACAACTACTTTGCAATAAATCAGACTGCACAGGCACTGGGGAAAAATACTCTCATCGCCATTAACTTGTCTTTCTCTTTTCCCTTTCCTTTATTACAATTTTTTTACTTTTTCAAAAATACTCTCAATTATAGTATAAACTGAATAGGATGTAAAAGGTTGGTTCAGAAGCTGGGTTATCAATTTACTACAGAAAGCAGTAGCAAAAGCTAATAGATGAAGTTTATATGACCTTGACATCGGATTAGTGACCAGCGCAGTGTATTAGCAAAATATTGTGCATTGTATTCAGTAACACAATAGGATATTTTTCTTATTATAATATAAAAAACCATTAATGTAATACAAATGTTCATTCTAGCCTGCCTTATCAGGGATTTCCATGTTGTATTTCCAGCCCAACCTCTTGCTTAGTGGTCTGGTTTACATAATGGTATAAGTGTAAAATGGAGTATGCTTTTGAAATGAGAAGGACTAAGGTAATGAAGGAGGAATAAGGGAATGTAAACAAAACATAGAGTAAAGTGAAATTGGGAAAATGAGAGAAACGGAGAAGAAATTGAGACAGACTATGTCAAAGTAAGAAAGTAAATGGGAACACATTAAAAAGTAAGAAACAAAGAAGGAGAGCTATTAATGGCCAAAGGCAAGCGTATCAGTTCTTATGCCCAAATTTGAAGATCCAATTTTCAGTTCTAGCTGAACTGATTTTAATACGTGCATGAAGATGACCTTTCCTGATAATTTCTGCAACTTGCTTCTTGTAAAAGTCCTTACAGAATGAAATTAAAGCTGGTGTATCATTAAGTATTGGATTCAGATTCAAGTGCTGATGAGTCATATTTGTTAACATAAAGTTTAAGACTTAATGGAAACCATGCAGGGTTTTGCTTATGCTTTGGCCGTTCGAATAAGAGAGCATTGATAATACTTTTATGTTTATATAGCCTGACTATTTCAATGATGATCTGAGATTTCTTTATTTTCACTGAGAAGTACTTTTAACAGTTTAGTGTCCCTCAAAAATGAGCCAAATACTTATAGAAGTTGGCACCACTTTTTCTGAAGGTGTCATTAGATTGTTCGTAGTCTACATGTGCTAACTAAAATAAAAAAAAAAAAAAACCCTTTGTATATATTTCATGTATGATTAGATAAAACTGTCTTGGTTTAGTGGCAAGATGTTCAGGAGGTGGGCCCTCTGATGAGGTAAAACCCTCCTTCTCTGTCACTTATTTTCCTCCCTCCAAATATTGACTCATTTTTGAAGTTACAAGGCGTCTGAATGAAGGAGGAAAAAAGAAAACAATTTTACTAAAAAATTAAGAACAATACAGAACAAAGCAAAACCCAAACAATAGCAGAAAAAAAATGTCTCCCAGCCATGCTCCTTCCCCTTGGTTCAAAGAAGAAAATCCTGGAACAGTATTTCATTCAAAGAAAGAAGTCCTCTGCCACTGAGACAGCAACATGGATCCCAACAGAGCAGAGCCATATGACTTGCAATGGTAAATCAGGAGTGACGCTGGGACTGTGCAGCTCCCAAAAGGAAATTCCTGGGTTTCTTGGTGTGGTTGTGGCTGCAGCTGGCAGGAGTACTGGCACCCCTCAGGCAACTGATGTTGACTTGCTGTGGCGAGAAGTGCTGGCAATAACTCCTCAAAGTACCTGGCAGGTGCCGTAGGGATAGTGGTGGGTGTTCCTGTGGCAGTGGTTTTGCCACAACGAGGGAAACAGGAGGGCGACTGATCACAGAAGACAGCGACTGATGAGGCAGGTTGGTCCCTGGGGACACAAACTCCAGCGAGCCCAAACCAGGGTACCAAGACAGCCAGTTCTGGAAACACTGGGGGGTTTTATCTTCTCCGGGACCTCCTGACAGGGCAGGATTTGTTCCCTGTGCTTGTGATGACATGAAAAATTCAACAAAAATTCTTTTCAATTTAACTAAAACTAGAACGGGAATGAAAACTGCTTCTGACTAATTTATCTTCTGTGTTAAGTCCTTATTTCCCTGAAGGTCATGGACATGGAGTCAATAGATGTTAGCTCTTGATTCTCCTGAGCATCAGATCTTCGAGTCACAGCATTAATCATAAAATCATACATGTATGCATATAAAACATGGGTTAATAAATGGGCCACCATCAGTATACTAATCAGTTAATCTATGCAAAAGCAAAGGCCTTCTTATGCACATGCATGAATTTGGCAAGAGCAATGTAGACAGCATATTTGGAGCCTTTACCATGTGTGTTCTTCAAAATTTCTGCTATATGTGAGACAGAGATTGATTGGGTTATAAATGTGGTCGTGATGTGGAGGAAAATTAATGCAGCTAATCAGAAAGGAAAAAAAAAATATTTGCTGAAATGTTACAATTCAGCTGTTTGCTTATTTTCACAACTGTTCCTCCCTATCTGGCTTGCAAGTTCTTTTCCTTTTACAAATACCAAACACAGGTCATCTGTGGTGTCTAGGATCCAAGACCTATGGTACCAACGTCCACAGCTCACTGAGTTTTTTCAGTTTTTTCAGAGGAAAAAAATCCTTACATAAGTGCTGGAAAAGGAGCTTTCTTAATAAGTCACAATGGCATTTTCCTCTCTAACAACTACAGAAGAACACTCTATGCAGAATCCTCTATGCAATTATTTATGTTAAGCTGGTCAGAATTTGAAGCCAGCAATTTTTCTGTTGATTCAGAGGAGTCAGTGCTTCATTTGTCCTGTCCAAAAACATTTTGTTCAATATCAGAAAGTATGCGTATTGCCTTGTTAGACTATTCCGGCCCAGTACCAAGCCATCTGCTCCTTATTCGGCCCTGATGGATGTGTGTTTAGTTTGTTCTAGTGCTGATGAGTTGAGGGCTGCCTTCAATAATCTGTTAAAGTAAGTAACTATTCTTTCAGTTAGAGGATTCTTTTCTAATATCTTATGACCTTTGCTGCTATTTGAGTCAATTAATTTTTGTCCTATTTCTAGCGGACATAGAAATCATCTGGTTAATTTCTTTTTTGAACCATCTCTTTACACAGTCTAAAGCTTACCATGTCTACCTTCAGCAGTATCTGCTTTGTATTAATTAGATAAAATAATTTCTGACTGGGTTCAATAATCTTGCTTTCCAGCTTTATATTTACTCTCTATTGGATCTTTGTGAAACTGGGTGCAGGACTCCAGCCTTTGTCTGTGGGAAGTGAATAGTATGAAAGCAGCACATAATACATCCTATGTATGATACCTGTGCTTATCCAGCTCACCCTGACTGCTTGCTTAGGGCAGGTTATGTGGAGAACCTAAGTGAGGTTAGAATATGCCACTTCCAAAACCAAAGCTGTGCAAAGACATTTAATGGCATTAGCACAGTGCTCTGCATGCACTAATTAACCTTGCACTAGCACAGCAAAACTGCTGCTGTTTATTTCACAGTTCATACGAGTATCTCCACATGGCAGTCCTTGAAATGGTATAGAAACATTTGTTTGTAAAGCACACTTCAGGGGGGATGGGTAGGGAAGAAGTATCCCAAAAAGTGTAGGTATTTATTTTTGCAACTTGAAGTATAAATAAAACTTTATGTATTTAGAATAATGAATAGTCACTTATTACTCATTACACACACTGTCCTCCCCTACCACTTTCTTAATGAATGTGTTGCCAGAGGGTATAATACTTAAGCAGTTTGAAAAATCCCTATTTGCCTAATGAGTTTCAGTCATTTCACAGTAGTCCTAAAATTGGGCAGATACTGGTTTTAGTCATTATATTTGTTCATTATCCTGACTAAAACTTTCAAAAGAACTTAAATGCTGTCTGAGAGTCAATAGAAAATAGATACCTAAAACTTTTAAGAACACTTGAAGATTTTAATCAGATTATAATTTATTCAGAGGCCAGTTGCATCAAGGTCATAGTTTTAATTTCTGTGAACAAGGTAGTTGCAATGAAAAAAACCCATCCAGCCTGAACTTTATTCAGTTGCTCACAGACCTAGTTTTAGACATAACTTTTTCTCTTGAATAATGAACCCTGAAGTGGGGTTCACAGACTTGCTGATACTCCTCCACAAAAGTCCATTTGCCTATTGAACACTTCTTTTGTTTCCATTTTTAAATACTGGGTTTCTACAGAATATTTTACCTTAATTTTGGCCAATTACCTGTCACTTATTTAGCAAAAGATGTCAATCTTCTGGGTGTCCCTGTTCTGCAGGAAAGCATCTTTGAGTGTAGACAGAGTTTGATGATTCCTAATGAAGGAAACATTATCCACTTGTGTGTTTAGACTTCTGCATTTCATCTGAACCAGGAACTCCCTGAATTGTCTGTGATTTTCAATTTTAGGCATTTTAAAAAAAAAAAAAAAGGAAAGAGAGGGAAATGGCTGATTTAAAAGTAATTGTTGTATGCGTGTCCTTTATAGTAATGGCATTTTTTTCATATGGTGTTTGACAAAGGATCTGCCAATGCTTAGTGAGGGCTGCAAAAGTCATTTCCTGCTGCCTGAAGCAGCCTGTGCTTCTGGTGAGGTGAGAGCAGAGTTCAGCTCATCTCTTACACGAATGAGAAGATGCACATGCTTCAGGAGGAAAGCAGATGAAGAGGGTTTTCTTTCCACTCCAGTAACTCACAGCAGGTTGTATACAGATTTATTTTTCCCTCTCATGTTACTTTCATTGTGCTGGACTGTATCAAGGCATTGGAGATACTACAAACAGGGATGCTCTATCTAACTTTAGAAGTAGGAAGAAGACCAATGATGGCTACTTCACTCAGACCAATATTTTCCATTGCAGTATTTACTTCCCAGTTAGAGGAGGCTGTAGAGGCATAACATCAGTGGATGGCAAGCAATTTAAAAGTAGCCTTTTGTGACTGTAAAGTCTATTGGTAGGTCTCAAGGAAACCTACAAGGCTCCCTATAAATCCTTCTGGTTAAACATATAAAACTTCTGTCAGGGGTCTAACACTTATCCACTACCATTTGTACTTCCATTCTTTCAATTCCATCCCTGTTCCTTGTCCCTGCAGATAATACCAAGTGTTCCTGGCCACATCTGCAAAATCATTTCATTGCTTACTTTCAAGCACCCCCTTAAATCTAAGGCTGATCAAAAGATAAGACTTCCCCTTTCTGCTTCCCCTTCCAATCCCCGCCTTTCTCTTTCATCTGTTTTGCCCCTTATTTTGCCTCCCATCATATCTCAATATCACTTTGTCTCTTACGTCCTCTAAAGAGAGGATTGGAGGGAGCTTAGGAAATAGAATGAGAATCCAGTAGTAGAAAAGTACTTGGAAGTTCAGAAAGTAGATAAAGCCAGGAAGAAACTTGAAATCAGAGGAGAAAGATACACAGGAAATTTGTGGTAAATATTTGCTGAATCAGTTAGACAAAAATTTCCCAGGTAATGGACTATTGACAAACTCATCAACTCTTCACTGGATTTTATTCACTATTTTTGTGCTATGGTGACAAATATTTTCCATGGATGCCTCATGGTTTTTTAAGCAAGGACATAGAAAAGGGTAAGCTTCAATATCATCCTGTGCACTGGCAGGTTTTGAGTTGCCTCCTTCTTTAGCAACTACATCAGTGGGAAAATCTACCTGAAGCTGCTTCTTTTCCAGGAAATGCATGTAGGGCTCTTCTCTCACTTCATGGCCAGTTGGCTTGCTTCAGCAGTGTTTGTGTCATTACATCCTTTTAGCCTCCAAAACAGGGTGGTGACATCCACCTTATCTGTTGGAACTGATTCCTGAACTCAGTCCACTGCCAGATTGCATCTGCGGTTTTGTTAGTTTGGCTAGTTGTCTAAAAGGCACAAGGTCCCAGGGACTACTCTAGCAATTTGACAGTCTGCATGAGAAATTCCAGGAATGTTCCATGCCACTGGATCAATTTACTAGAGTAGATTTAGTTTATTATTATTCTCCCTCTATAGTAAACAAGGAATTCTTTGCTATTAAAGGCCTAGAATTTAAAACCCTACAGATGTCACATCATGCCATAAGTCTGTGTTATTTTTTTGAAAAGTGAATGCATTATAACTGTTGAGCTAGAACTTGGCATTTTCCAGCTGTCACAATTAATCATGAAACTTGGATATACCTGGAATTCTCACCTGGGCTATATTGACTTCTCTTAGGGTATGTTTCATTTCTCAAATGCCACCATTCAGCAAATGGGGAAATTTTTAACATCTGTATATACAGCATGAGCTACCTATAACTGCAGAATTTATGGTTTATTTACTCCACAGTACTGGAACAATAATTTTGAGCAGAGAGCTGCTTGGGAGAGGTCTGCAGGTGTGAATGTGTTTACTGGATGTGATAAGGCTGAGTTAGCCCGATGGCCTGCTTCAGTGTTTTAGATTGTCTAGAGCTAAAGTGTCCAAACTGCTTTCCAAATTTCTTTGAGTGGATGCAATTCTACTGCAGATGTCCCCACAAGGTACTTGCATTCTGTCTGGAGCAGGTTACGTCTTCCACAAAATATTCTGGTCTCTATACCTGATCACTAGAGTTTTCTGTGTCCCTGATAGCAACAAGTGGAAAGAAAAGTGTAAATTTGTAGCACCTATTGGTGGTTGCGTTTGGAAAGACCCACCAAGTTTTACAACTTGGTCAAGAATGAGCCTGGCAAGTAGTAGGGGAAGAAAACAATCATCAGGGCACCTGGTTGATTCTGCTCCAGCATTTACTAAGATGGGTACCTGGGAGCTATCTGTTTCCTACACAGATCTTACTTGGGGACAGTAGAGCTGAAACTTCAAATAACAGGCAAATATGGAATTTCTGTGGTGGGATGGATGGGGTTTAAAATATATATTTCTGTTCCATTTCAGTCAGTCCTGCAGTTAATAACAGGGTAGACATCCTAATTTCTTGAAGTTCAGGTTTCTAAATGGTTTTACCTTGAAGATTTAGCTGATAGCTGCGACACCTTTCCATATGCAGATACAATTTCATTATAAATCATCTACCTATGGCTGGGTCAGCATTACAGTGGCCTCAGCTCTCATTACTGTATGACAGCAGCTGTGAGATGCTGACACTAGAAAGACAGAACTAGTTTAACCAAAAATTTTTGTCCCCCTTTGCTGTCTTCCTTTCTCATTGCCAACTCTGTTTTTCTGTGCTTAAATTTCCCTTCTGTGCATTTTTAGTCTTTTCCGTATTACCTTGTTTTCCATTTGGCATAGATATACTCTGCTTATTTCTTTCACATTGTTTATATACCTCTGGAGAAATTACAATACTGTAATTAATTAAAATAATTGCATCTTAAGTACATGAGAAACAAACCATATGATCCTTCTTATTCTTGCCATATGTATTGGAACAACTTGCAGTCACATGTTAGCAACCAGTCTCCTGTAAAAATTCTGCACAAATATATATCCTGTGGCCTTTTAGACACTATTTCCTGTGTGTCTGCATAATTTTGAGCCAATTTATGTAAGTCTACACACATAATTTGGTGTGGATGACCTGCTTGTTGGCTTGTTTCTTCAACTCCACACACAATGCACAGTACTCTGAAACAAAATTATATTTATATTAATTTTAGCCTCTTTTTGTTAAGGACTCCTGTCCAGCCATATGTCAGACTATTGAGACTGCAGCAAGCTGACAAGTGAGGATTCAGACTCAGATGTTTATGGATGCCAAATCATTTAAAAATATTAACAGATGCATAGCCTAATTTTATTGTATTTATCTGAGGGCTATGGGAAAAGAACGAAGAAGACAAATTACTCGTGTCTAGGACTCTCAAAAGAATCTCAAACTATTTGAAAGCTGTAGGACTGAGACTGCAGTGGTGTACCCACACAAAAAGGACAGAAAGTGGAGGGTAAACCTTAATCCCTTTTTTTTTTTTGGTCCCTTTTCTGTTTTCTGATTCTTCTTCCATTACCTGTTTCTGTCGCTTTATACCTTTCATTCCTTTGTGCTCTCCTCATCCTGAAACACCCCAGTAAGCATCCGGCTGAGGTACTTCCAATGAAAATGTCAGCACATCATACTCTGTTCCCAGTTATGCTTTTACCTTCTACAAGGGAACTCATACAAATGAAGAGTGTCTGATGCCTCAAAGTCTTGGGAGTTCACCTTTACCTAGAGAAAACAAAGAAGAGAGTACTTAGTGACTCTTTTTTGGGATGAGGAGCAGCATCCAGCTGCCATTGGGCTCTGATGTTTCTGGAAGCAAGCTGTGTGCCAGAGCAAAATCCGAGACCTGAGCTTCTAACTCATAGGCTTGACTTGTGCACAGTAATTAGTATTGATGGGGTACTTATACTACCCATGCATCAGTCAATATGGGAACGTAAAAAGACAAAGGCTTGTTCAGATTTATTGGTGAAAACAGGTGACACTAATAGCAGAGAAAGCAGGAGGAAGACTCTTGTAGATTGGATCTTAATTGATGAAAAAGAACTAACTAGCTGGGGAAAGGAAAGTGGAAGGCAACTTGGGTGACCAAAACATTAAACACTGAATTCTTGATTCACAAGAGTACAAGGTGGGAGAGTGCTAAAATAAAGTTTCCAGGAAAGAAGTCTTCAACTGACTGTTCAGAACAGCCAGCTGGAAAGTTTGCATAATAAAAAAGTCATCTGGAAGTATTTTAATGAAATAATTATCTCATCAAAAACAGCACCACTGAAGGGTAGGGATAGTGACTTAGCAAAATTATGATGCCTTTCATAACATGAACATTTAGCAGGCATCATGCAGAGGAAAAAATGCCCTCAGTTACCAAGAGCAAGTGCAATAGCAATGTAGGTAGGGACAAAATCAGAAAGTTTAGTGCACAGACAGGGGAAAATAACCAACCAAGAAAATAACCAAGGAAAAAAAGATTTATTTATTGTAAATAAAGAGATCATGTAAAATAATTCAGTGGGGAAAGTTTAACTTGCTACAGTAAAGCAACTATCACTCTGAGCTCTGTAAATGGGAATATTGTGTCCAAGCTGTAATCTTCTCCTCAGGGCTGATAAGCTTTCGACAGGACACCACTCTTCAGGCAAGATGCGGATCTATTAAAGAATATCCAGAAGAAAGAAATGAAAATTTTAAAATAAGCCTGCAAGCTTGGAAAAATGGGTTTGCCTTATTTTGAAAAGATTGATAGAGTCTAAAGAGATGATCTGAAAACAACCTTCCAATGCATAAAATGTAGCTGCAAAGATGAAATTAAATAAACAGTTCTCTGTGTCCACAGCAGGTAGAATGAGAAGTAGTGACTGAATTGCAGCAAGAGTCCTCAGGAGGACATGTCTTATCTGCAAAGATAAGCTGGATGTGGGAGGACATTATCTAGGAAGATGGTGGACTCTCCACACCACTGGAGGGTTTAGCATGATGCATTCCTATTTTCAGACTCATGGTTACAAATTTTTTCTTGAAAACTGAAGAACTGAGGAGTTAAGCAGAAAATTGCAGGCACTTAGGCAGAGCTCATCTCCAGTGTGACTTTCATATCCATGGAAATTCATTCACAGAAATGTTGGAATAAATTGGAAGCAGATGAATTTTGCACTAACTGCTGTAAAGCTGCCAAAAGTAAGAATTTTTATTGATATTGAAGAGTATTGTTTAATGCTCTAGCATACGGGTACATTGTTATGTCAATACTACAATGTCTGTGCTTTTTCCTTTAGAATTAGACTATTCCACTGGATGGTTTATTTGTCTCAAGGACTAGAACTACAGTGTTAAAGAAAACACAAGAGACATGCAGAGCTATTGGCTTGGTCTGGCTCATGTCCACACTGAGAAAAATCTCATCACAGAAAGGAGCAGTGCTATACCCTTTGAGTCTGTTAGGAATCATTCCTGGTCTGTGCTGTTCCCCAGACTGTGACCAAAAATTGTCTGTGAGAGTATTTAGTTGGCACGGGCCAAAATGATGGCAAAGTGTGAGATACTTGTCAAGCATCATGGAAGGAGAGGTAGAGAACAATGCTTGGATTGACAGTCTGGATGTCCCTTGATTACTTGTATAGAAGTAGACAAAAGGACTACTTGGGAAAGTAGTTTAAAGTGTTATATCTATCAGGAATTAGGGCTTATTTGTTTCATTCAAACACTAAATTTTGAAGCAGTGAATGCTACTTCAAATATACTCTCACAAAAATGTCTATGAACAATTTGGCATACAGCACAAACAGGGCTAATCCCGACAGGCAGTAGAACCTGATGATTCTGCCTTTTTTGGGGAAAACTGAGATTTTATTGATTTTTGTAATGCTTTTTCTTACAGACAGAGGAACCAAAAGGTTGTATGAGACACTCAGATGTAATTTTAAAATACAGTATATTTATAATGCTGCTTCTTGTAAAGGAACTGGTAAGGGAAGGAAAAGACCTATGTTTTACTAAGTTGCAAAAAACCAGAGAACATAATTTAAAAGCCAATCTCATGGTTTTCATTGCTCGACTCATGAATTTAGAGAGCTTAAGGTTGGAAACATGTTGAGATTTGTGAAATCTTTTCAGCTAAATATTATTATATCTTTATTATATAAAGCCAAATCCTTACCCAACAAACACACTTCCGGCTGAATCTAACAGAAGTTCTTGGCTGCAATCCCCCTGAGAATTTCACTCTGGCTTCTGATGAAAAGTATGGACCTTGTTATGATTCAGGAATTTTAAAAAGCCTCTACTTAGTAGGATACCTGAATGAGATTGAATGACCTTACTTTTCTGTGATGTCATTCATCTTATGTGAAACACCTCATACATGTATTTTGCTCTTATTGCTACATCTAGTGAAGTTAGGCAGAAATCTCTTTGTACAAGTACTGGGGGCTCTATGAAATGTATAGACTGACTGAGTTCCAGAGGAGCTCAGATTGCAGAATTGTGACATTGTACAGATGTTCAGTGGAACTGGGCCCAATTGCAGGGGCTGAATTGTAGATACATAAATACATACATATGTACTTTTATATATGTATACACACTTACACACACCCTATCTTACTATACATGTGTAGTTTTATATATATATAAAAACTATCTTAACATTCACCTGAAGAGGTTGTCTGGCCAAACAATGAAAATAGCAAGATTACCTACTTTATTGGTACCTTTTCTATTAGTCTGATAGCAGCCTGAACAAGACAGGACCGTCTTGTTCAACATCCCTTAAACAGTCCATAACAGACTGCAGCCTAATTGCCACTGGCATTTGGATGCAACCATTATGGTAATTATACTGATTTTCATGGTTATTAATATTAGTTATTGGTGGCTACATGAACTAATAATTTCAGTAATCGTGAGATTTTAACATCATCTGTGCCAATGACAAAGCCAGCACTCTTCAAGTAGTACTGAAATGCTAAAATAAATATAACTTGGGAAAATGAAGTCCAACAGAAATCAAACTGGTGTTTGGTAGGTATAGCAGTCACATTCTGGTTTGAAATTCCCATTTTTACTGATATAATAGATTGCTTTAGAGATATGATTCATCTAGGACCTCAAAACTTCAACTTTTATAACAAGAACCAGAGTTCACATTTGAAAAGCAGTCAGAGTTGGCATTTTTACCACATACCTGCAAACATCATTAAAGTTAGTACAACCTCCACTAGTTTTTGTCCCCTACTAGACTGTCTCCCTATCTTCTGCTTTCTAAAGGTACAGTATATAATCAGGTAGCTTGTTAAGGGGCTTAACAAGGTGAAAAATATCACTCCCCTTGTTTACAATGCCTTCACCATCCTGTAAAATAACAACATGGTGCCTGTCCTCATCTCCTGCACTGATTAGATCTAATAGAGCTTAGTTGGGGCAAATTCCTCTAATAAAGTGCTGTTCTGAATTCATTTTTCTGCCCAAATTTTTTTTTTTTTAATCAGAAGAGTTTGTTTCCACTATGGATCCTTCCTGCCTGTGTTTTCTAGTTAGCTCAGTATGATATATAATCACCTTCTCCAATTGGATTATGACCTGCCTTGTTCATGATAATTTACTTAATTTATTCATCCTCCTTGCTCATTCTAATGATTTTTCACATGCTTCCTCTTCCGCATTGACAAACGATACAATGATAAATCAGCATGGTGAGCCCTATTTAAACACATCACCAGAACCCTGTGTCCTTCTTGTATTCAGATACCCGATACAATTTCGGTGGTTGTGCAGCCCTGACACTAAGTAATGTTTCTGAAGCAAATTCAGGCAAGGCTGACAAGCACCATCTTATTTGACAAGAGTAGAGCAGAGACTAGCCAGCATTGTTTATACAAATAAATTAAACATGCCTGCAACTCTTCTCTGGTGCAGAGGCCAAATGGGTAAAAGTGCTGTTGAACTCAGTCTCCCTCTGAAATGGGAGAGTTTGCATCTGGACTGCACATCAGGAATGGTTCCTCCTGTTTCTGTCAGGCTCTGTTTGGGAGTCTGTTGGCCTCAGCCAAAACCAACATCACGGACCAACCTGGTGATGTCACTGCCTGGTCAGCTGAATTTCAGTGCCTTGGGAAGACTTCCTGACACTTTTAAGAGTATCAAGTCAGGCAGAGACAAGGGGCACTGCTCTCACAGAGCTACTGCAAACATAACTTGCTTTCTTGTGACTCAAAATGATCCAGTACAGCAGTTTTTTTGCTAAAGCCCCATAAATATTCACAAATATTTGCTGGCCAGCCCTCTGTAAACACAAGTTTTAATTAGGTTGCATCTTCTTTGCTTGGGCATCATTGAATGATTCTTTCAGCAGTGCTGAACCATTAAGTTGACTTGAAAAAAAGGAAGGCTTTTGTTTATGCTGAAACACGAACATTACTTTCCTGAGTATATTGTGCCTGAACCTCTTTTCATTTGTTTATTTGTGTTAAAATCACCAAAATGTTGAGGCAGTATATTATTAGATCAACAGATGAGAGAGGAGACCTGATAAGAACACATTTTTGTGACGTGTATTAGAGAACAGTAATAGCGACACAGGTTTAATGACAGTGCGATAAATAAGATCGAGAGGAAAGTTGAGTACATACCGGGTGTTCATGCATAATAGAGTAGGAATGCATTGTCTGCTGTACTTTTTCTATGCCAGTAAATTGCCTTTGGATAAAAATACCACGCTTAGCTACTCTAGAGAAATACTGATGGAAAAGTAATGCTAGTGGAAGGATGCTTGCATGCAAACAGCATCAGCTAGGCTTTTCCAAGCCTTTGCTGATCTTTTTGCTCATTATTATCAAAAGTAGCTGAGAAGAAAATGGTTGGGAAATGAAGAAAAAAGGAAACCAAATTTCTTCTTAACTCCCATTGGCCAGTGAGTGAGGCTGCAGCATTTCAGGGCTGGAACAAGTTTGAAAACACACTGATTTTTTTCCATAATTTGAAGCTATTCCCTAATGAGGGAAAACTGGGAGACAGATGCAGCATTTATCTTTCCTGGGCTGCATCCATTTCTCTAGCTCAAAGGTGCAGGCTGGAAGAGTGAATCTGGTTCCATCTTTGATTGAAAACTGGATGCAACCCCACTGGTGTTCAGTGTCCGTAGATGGTAATGTGAAACACAAGGTAACAGGAGATTAGGATTTGTGGACAGTGGCTTAATACACACATTGCTGTGGACTTGAGGGTTGTTACAGAGTAATTTGCTTTCCAATCAGCATCTATCTGAAAGATTAAGAAAGTTTCATTTAGATGAGAACATTTGTTGTTTTTTTTTATTCCCCACAAAAGTGTGCTGCAGAAAGGAGTTTTCTGGGAATAGAATATAGAGGAACCTAAAAATTTAAATGGAAGTAGAATACACTGGATAATGTCTGTCCAAATTTCTTAAATTATATGACACCTCATTTCCTCAGACACCCCGGCTGGTATTAGTGTGGAATGTAACTTACACAAATTGGTCCATGAATAAATGTAAAAGGTGACATAGAGATCATAACCATGAAAATGGTGTCCCAGTAGGACTGCTGGGTTCAAGAATTGTCAGATGAAGCTCACTGAAAGGAGTTCATTGGTACAGTTGGCCCACATTCCTAGGCTTTGATTTAATGTACACATACTTTCATAAGACTTTCATAGGTGCTTTTACTTCTCTTTCCCTGCCTTGTCACCACAACTTTGATGTATGTAACTTCTCAAGCATATTTCTATAAAAAAAAAAGCATTTTGAGAAGTAGGTAAGTTCTTCTGGGATGCAGTACTCTCTATTAATCCTAATGGAGCTGTGAAGAAGAGAATGACTGTTCCTCTGCTTAAGATACTGGTGAGATGGGAGAAAACATATTCTGCCTGACCATGGTTTGCTTGGAAAACCTTAAATATCACCACAGAATGGAAATAGCGCTTCCTTATCCCCATGGGCCACTATGAGAGATAAGTAGTCTTTAAATCACTTAGGTAAAGTATAAGGGCACACATGTCTTCCATGTCTGAAAGTTTGACTACAAGAGGGAGAAGACCAAGTGAAAAGAGGTGATATCAGTGACTAGAAGAGGCTCTGTGGGTGCTGATTTTTTTTGCTGTCACTGTTGGAACTAGTCTGTAACTTGCTTCAGCACGTTACCACTTTTATTTTGGATTTCCCTCAGAGCCTTTATTGTGCAAGATGGTTTACCTTTCCCTCCCTCTCTGACTATCTCTGGTGCTTGCCCCAGCATCTGAATATCATCTGTATGCACTTAATGACCAGATGTTCTCTGTTGTGCTGTTCTTCCAAAACTAGGCGGGAGAGTGGGGGGGAAAAAAAAAAAGAAAAAAAAAGGACTCAAACTAAATTATCCACGGATTACACTAACAGAAAATGATGCTTTTGGTATGGAAACTATTAAAGAAAACCTGATTTTGTCTTTATATACTAGGGTTCATTAACTTTCTCTCTGGTACAGCTAATGACCTGAACAGAAGCTGTGGTTCATTAGTGTTCTTCCTATCTCTGCCTGGCAGTTGAACAGAAAAAAGAAAGAGCTGGAAAGAGACATAGAAACTCTGAGAAAGAACATCATCATGTGTTTCCAGGTTAGGAAGCAATTTTTTTTCTCTTCCTGTCCTTGTAATAGAAATGTAATGATGCTTACAAATAAAATCATTCTTTATGCCAGACTTGGTTTATTCACCAAACAAGGAGTTAATTCACCCTCTCTTTACCAATTTCTTCATCTGGAGTCACCAGGATCTGTTTTTGTCTCTGGAGCTTGTAGCATCTTAAGCTCTGTCTGCCTTATGCGTGACAGCTCCATGGGGTCATTGGCACTAGGGAGTAGCTGCAGGGAATAGCCTGGCCTGATCTGCCTTGCTGGCATCCAGCTCCTGCAGGATATGCCTTCCTGATTTGCACTGCTGCAGGACAAGGAAAGGGTGGGCAGTGCTTTTGCCTATGTGTCCAGCTCAGGGGTGGTGGGTGGTGCTGATGCAAACCAAAGCAAGTTCAGGGAGCCATTAAATGTGTTTCTGTTTCCCTATATGGGAAAATTTCCACTTTTTCTGTGTCACTCGTGAAAGCCTCCTTTGTGGAATTGTGATTGTCAAGGAAATCTGTTCCTCTTCAGTATGCCATTCTTACAGCACAAGAAAAGGTCTTTAAATTCTATTGAATTTTTACTCCATTTGCAAGGGAGAGAGAGGGGGAGGATGAAGAAAAAAAGAAAACACTGCACCAACATTGCAATGTCACATTACTAACAAAATAATACACTAAAATATTCAGCCACTCATATTTTCAAGGCTGACTTTTTTTTTCTAAACATCGTTGCTGTTATTTTTTAATGTCACAATAAAATTGATTACCTTTCATCACCTCTCCTGTTTAAATTCAACTTTCTGAGGAGAAGATGTGCAGTTTACTGTGACTTTAAAATGAACATTATGAAATGTAGCATGTGAATTCCAGGCAAGTAGCCAGTGAATTACCTGTCACTGAAGGTAATTTTTTCTGTCCCCCTACTTTTTTTATATGCATAGTGCTATACTAAAATATAGATATTAAATGTTTTTAAGGGAATTGTTCTTACTTGTAATCAAATGAAGAGAAACAGTATGTGAAATAACTAGTATTTGCAGATAGTTATTGAAATGTCAGACCTGTAAATACAAACTGTGTGTTTTGATGTGGGTAGTTAATGCTTACAGAAGGCACGAGGTGAACAAAACAATAATGATTAAGTGGACAAAGAGTCAGTGACAGATATTTTTCGACTTGAAAAGGGATTCTGAGTCATACATAATGCTATCATATACCCACCAAAATTAGACATAGAAAAGACATGTCAGACAAAGCAGTCTGTTCCCTTTTTAGCACAGGACTGTTCCCTGAATGATATAACTTTGTCCAGTCTAGTTTTAAGTATTGGAAGCAGTAGATCATCCCCATGGGAGACTGTGACACACTCTAGTAGTTCTCACTATTGAATTTTCGGTGATATTCATCCTAATTTTTCCTTGGTTTATTTTCCTTTTGTTGTTCCTACTTATATTAGTATTCTCAAGTATTTATTTATTTAAATTAATATTAATCTCCCTTCTCCCCTCCATTTCCCCCAACATGCCAAATAAAGACTTTGGCATTATTTCTTACAAGCCCTTTGGGATTCTGAGTGCCTGTGAGGTTGCCCACAAATGAAGCATTATGGTGCCTAAGGATGAGATGATTTCCTTCAGTGGCCTAGGTCCCTGGCACCCATCTGCACCTAAACTAGGGATTAACATTTGAAGGGCCATGCTGAAGAGTATGAGGGATGAGTTACCCCTTATAGCTAACCAAAAGTAGAAACTAGCCCCTAAGTGGTACCCAAGTTTATCCACCCCATCTTGTGCCTGTTCAAACCACAAATGACAATACTGTCATCTGCTGTTTATGATTCAGAGGTTATGCAGCCCAGATGAAAAACAGAATTAAGAATTGTGCCACAAATCCTCGATGCACTTCAAATTATTTGTTGATTTTGGATTATATTTCCTATCTAGAGCATCAGTTCCATTTATGGGCTGCTCCTCTCTTGGGTCACAGATTGCAGGAATGGCTCAAACACCTGCAAAAAAGTGATGCTACGTGCACCGGACTTTTTAAAGGCAATGTTGTTAGTCTGGACAGCTGGACTAGGACCTTCCTGAAAATAAAGGATTTGAGATTATTTCTGTGACTGTACACCTGCACCCAACCTGACCTTTCTATAAGGGTCTTTTAGTGGTGGATGAGAGAGATGCAGGAAAGGGTTTCCATAAATTTTCTAACTGGTCTTTAGGACTGAAGCATGATTTAGGTTGAAAGGGGTCACTGCAAATCCTGTGGTCTCACCTACATGCTTAAATCAGGGCCAGCTTAGATCAGCTTGCCCAGGGCTGTGTCCTGCTAAGTTTTGACTGTCTGCAAAGATGAGGCTTTTGCAGCCTCTCTGGGACACCAGTTCCAGTGTTTAACTCTCTCACGGGGGAAGAATTACTGTACAACCAGAATTTCCTTTGCTGCAACTTGTGCCTTTGCATATCTTTGTAGTACTTCTAAGGATGTTGTCCTGTTTATCCAGGCCTCATAAAAGTAAAGCCCTTTTACGGCATCACTTCAGGGAAATTTTATGTTCAGTATATTGCTTTCTAAAAGAAAGAGTTGTGTTAGTGTCACAGTTTAACCCCAGCCCTCAACTGAGTATCATGCAGCTGCTTGCTCACTCACTCGCCAGTGGGATCAGGGAGAGAATTGGAAGGGTAAAAGTTAGAAAAACTCATGGATTGAGATAAAGACAATTTAATAGGAAAAGCAGAAGCCACATGACCAGGGAAAGCAAAACAAGAACTCCATTCATCACTTCCCAGGGGCAAGTAGGTGTTCAGTCATCTTCAGGAGAGCAGGGCCCCCATCACATGTAGCAATGACTTGGTAAGACAAGTGCCATCACTCCAAATGTCCCCCTCTTTCCTCCTTCTTTCCTCCACTTTATATACTGAACACAATGTCATATGTGATGGAATATCCCTCTGGCCAGCTGGGTTCAGCTGTCTTGGCTGTGTCTCATCCACAGTCTCCTCACCAGAAGGGCAGTAGGAAAAGAAGGAAGGACCTTGGCTTTGTGTAAGCCCTGCTCAGCAATAAGGAAAGCATCTCTATACTATCAATACTTTGTTCAGCACAAATCCAAAACACAGCCTCATACTAGCCACTGTGAAAAAAATTAACTCTACCCCAACCAAAACCAGCTCACTTAGGTCAGTGGTAATATTATCATCATCATCTTTCATGCAAGTGAAAATCTGGGAACACATGCGTTGAAATTCTGAAGTCCTGATACACCCTTATGATCCTGTTTCTCCTGTGTAGGAGGTGTCCATATGCTCACTGAAGAGCTGACTTGGCATACCTGATTACACCCTTTTGTCATCAACTTTGATTTCATTATTATAAAAATGCTTCAGGCACTACAGCTTCTCAATGAGTGTGTTGGAAGTAACAGTATTGGTCTTGTTTGCCACTGTCCAAGGACCCAGGAAAGTGCAAGGAGAAAAAAACCAGCAAGGAGAAGGTCCAGAAATGCCTCTACCTTGAAGGTGAATCTCTGTGTGCAGCTTACTGGCAGCACAGAGGTCCTTGCCGTTGTCCACAGTTCCTTGAAGGCCCATCAATCTGAGAACAAGGTGTCCTACTTTCACTGACCTTTCTCGTGTATCTTGTGCCCTGCACATACTGTGTGTGTCTGGGTTGCTTCAAAGTGCTGTTGGACTGCGACTCTCCTTCTGGTGTCTTAGAGCACCAAGTTCATTATAAGCCTGAGCAGCAATTCCTGGTTTCAGGAGCTAGTTACACAAATTCCTTTCTTACTGGGAAAAGAATTTTCAATTCATAATTGAAAAGCAGAAACAGTTTGAATATTGTCCTGTATCTCTGTTACTGCAGTATGATTCATAAATAATAATAATAGGGACTGGACTGAGGACAGAAGGTGAGCAGGAGTCTTTTGGAAATAGCTCTAATAAGAAGGATAAAAATGAAATGTGGTGTTGTATGATTTTATAATTGGCCAGTGCAATTATATTTGTTTACCTTATGGTAATGGAATTTGTTTTCACAGGTACACTTTGAGAATCATAAGTGTTAGATGTACTGCAGAAGAGACCCTGACTGCACTGATGTATTTCCCTTGGACCTCTGTGGGCTTGGGAAGAATAGGATTACATGCAAATAACTCTTGACGGGTTATGCGGCATTGATTTGCAAAAGGGGCTGCTCTTTGATTTTCTGAGTATAATTACAGAATCTCACTGTTTTCTTTCTCTGTTATTGATGGCTGAAGGGCTTTCATAGACATGAATTTCATCTCAGGAGAACTGTGATCTCTACCTTTCTAAATTATGGTGACACGTTGCCATTGTCATTTGTACTAATGGCTTATATAGATGGTAAGGAATCACCACATGAATAAGAAAAGAAATGCATCTTCATTTTATTAATGAAAGTGGAAAAGAAGCTCTTCTGGCACCAAATTTATAGCTCTGGAGACTGAGGAACTTCAGGGCTATTTAACTCAAGCGGTGGAAATTAAAACTTCCTTGTAGTGTCCTAGTAAACATATTCCCTAGAGGAAGGCTCATGTTAGTCCGTTAGTCATCAGTGTCAATTAATACTGGTACAATGTGGACAATTATCTCTAGCACTCAGAGCTGTATATGATCTGGAAGACCTGAATCCAAATTTAGAGGAAATTAAGAATTGACTTGTGAATGTGAATGTTTATTGCATGCTCTCTGCAGTTTGAAAAGAATGTTTTTTTTTGTGGATGAAATGGAACAAATTTTTAGTTTGGGATTTTCAAAGATTTTAAATAAATGCTCTATTTTCTTGCCAGAAGCATCTGAGCACCAGTAACTCAGCTACTTCTGTTTTGCTTTGTAAGTGATACAATGTGTAAGTTACACAACTGCTGGGAAGCCATAGAGGTCATGAGAAGTGAGAACAATGATAAGGAGTTATAGGTGGTACTTAGCTCATGCCGTCTGTCTTACACTTCAGCCCAAAGACCTACTAGACTTTGGGAAGGCTGGGTGACCTGGCACATGAACTCCTTTCCAGCCAGGCACTGACTCAAAATCCTGCTGTCCTACCCAGCAATCTGAGCTGACTATGAGTAGGTGACATGGGCACTCTACGTTCTTGTTACAACATCCTTCTGCAAGGCGAGAGGAAAGGCTGTTCGACTGATAAAAGCTGCATCCCCTTTGGTAGGTGAGCACAGTAAATGTGGCAAGATAAATGAGAATAAATCAATGTACGTCAAGTCAGCACCTTGCCACTGCTGGCCAAGCCCTCCTGCAGAGCTGCAGGAGCCCTTCTCCTGCTGGTTTGTCTTGTTTGCACTCAGATCACTTCACACTGTGATGTGGTACAAAGTCATCTGCATGCCTGGGGTTGCAGTTGGCAAATCCAGCATGGAGTTGGCTGAATGCCAGTGTGGGACCAGGCTGAAGTAAGACCTCTGCTTACTTGCAATTCCTGAAATGCTTGTGCTGCTCCTGGGCTGACAAAAATTGCACGATCCCCTTTACACCTCTCCCCTTCTGATCCCTTGTGAGCTGAGAGAGTGGTTCCCAGGCAGACTTCAGAGTAAGAAATAAATAGAAATATGTTTTGAAGAGCTCTTAAAGAGTTTTATTTTTTACATTCCTTGCAAGCTACTGCTGTGCATATTTGCCTATCAATTCATTTTCTCTTTGCTGGTACATTTACTCTATATTTAGCACATTTTAAGAGGACAACTAGATTGTACAGACAGAAAATCACACAGTAGGGCCTTATTTACTACACTGTAATAACTGTGTTCATAAATCCAACCTCTCTCCAGAAAACTCGTATACCTGTCTTTTTTTCCTCCCTTTTGATTCCTGTCCTTGCCTCTCTCTGCTGATAGCAGGCAGTAGGAGCTGCACTTAGTGCCTCTGAGTATTATGGTCCATTTACTTAAATATGGATGCTGATATTAAACTTAAGGCATCTAAGTTTGACTCTTTTGTCTTACGTTTTTGTGGTGATCTGTTGTTTATATGTTTATAGTGAAAGACATTTCTGGGATATTAAGATTTATGCCAGGCAGGAAAGCAGGGAGTGGATGTTTATCTGAAGTGCAGTTTCCTTGGCTCTCTGGGTTTTGAAGGGTTCTTTAAATGTTAAAATGCACTTAGACTAGCAGGTGATGATGTATTGAAAGGCTTTGCTGGAAAAATATTTAGTAGAATATTTTTAAAGATATACACTGAATTTTAACTTTTGTAATTTATAATACTGAAGTTTCATAATAATAGTAATATAATCTGCATGGTATAATTAAAAATTAAATGCTACAATATAATGATATGCATTTTATTAAAATATTTATTAGATAACTTCAAAAAACCCCCAACACACAGATCACCTGACAGAAGGTAAAATTGAAAATTATGAAAATTAAACCTTTTTTCTTGGATTTAAACTTCTTATAACCAGACTAAATGGTGAGGCAGAGAGAACTCATAGAATCATAGAATGGTTGGGATGGAAGGACCTTAAAGATTATCTAGTTCCAACCTCCCTGCCTTGGGTAGGGACACCTTCCACTAGACTAGGTTACTCAGAACCCCATCCAACCTGGCCTTGAACACTTACAGGGATGAGGCATCCACAAATTTTCTTGGGAACATGTTCCAGGGCTCCTCCACTCTCACAGTAAGACTTCATTCCAAATAGCTAACCTAAATCTACTCCTATTTGGTTTAAAGCCATTCCCTTTCATTACAGACCCCTGTTAAAAGTTCCTCTCCAGCTCTACTGTAGCCCCTTTAGGTACTGGAAGGTGTATCTAGATTTCTTGGAGCCTTCTGTTCTCCAGAATGATCAGCCCTAACTCTCTCAGCCTTTCCTCATAGGAGAGATGCTCCAGCCCTCTGATCACCCTAATGACCTCCTCTGGACTCGTTCAACTCCAGATGGGCCAGACTGAAGGAAACTGAAACTAGGATTTCCTAATTAAGTGCTGTCACTACTCTTGAATGGAAGTCCTACACTAGTTTCTGAACCATACTGGTAGGATGTACAGCTATAGATCCACAGGTGCCCTAAACATTTGCTTTAATTTCTCTGCTATTCAGTTATCCCATTCATAGAACAAAATGGAAAAAGGTGCATCACACAGTGATGTGGGGAGAAGCTGCTGAAGGAGGCGGGAACTGCTCTGTGCCATCCTATGAGAGAGCCAAATCACAAGTGCTTTTACCATGGAGTGCTCAAGATGTAGCTGGTTTGGGGTAACTATTAGGTGTGAGATGCTTCTGTTCCTGAGTCTCACTAGGGATAAAATACCTAAAGCCATTAAACGAATCTGAAAATATAGTTTAAAAAATTGCACGCTGTTTCACTCTTTGCATTAGTGTAGAGAGGCATTTCTCTTAAATACAGGTTTTTCCTGGAACAAGAATGGTTGTTAAGCAGCTGCTGATTTTTGTATGCCACAGGGAGGGAAAATCATGTTCTTTTATTAATATTCTGTGTATGTAAATGTGCTCTCAGCCATGTGAAAGTTTATGATCATTTTATTAACCAGGCACTAAATACACAGAAAAAGGGGTGGGGAACTGAGGCTGTAGTTTTGCCTTACCAGTCTCTAAGATAATCTCTTTCATAGGGATTATATGGAAAAGTAGGCATAACTTTCAATATCTTTCAGGTTCATCACCTACTACTTTCCTTTGGTGGTCTCACTACACTTAGGGAGATAGATGGGTATATCAGAAAATTATCTACACATAATTTGTCATACTTGGGCATCAGTGACAACAGGCTCTCTGCTTTGGAAGAGCCTGGGGTTAGTATGGTAAGGAAAAGAAATAACTCCTTACCCTGAGGACTTATTTCTTCCCATGCAGCATAGAGGGCAGCTGAAAGCTGTGTGGGGAAACTAAACTGCTGAAGCATTTTGTGTTTAACGTGGCATGAGAATATGGGTGAGACGAGTCACTGTTCCCCACTGCCAAAGCTTGAACATAAGATTGAAAGAAATTCTGATGGGATTACTGCAAAAAGTCCCCCTGAAGAAGGTGGAGAGGTTACAGAAACAAAATCTATTATCCATCTTCCCGTCATTAACAAAGTGGAAAAACTGGCAGAAGAATTGTTGGCCTAAGCTCGAGACGTCAAAAAATAGGTAAGAAAAATAGACTGGGGAAATATTCCCTGAGAAGATTCCTTCAGGGGGAGGGATTGGATGGTACATCTAGCCTTCTTCATCTCTCATTTTTAGGAGTCTATTATGTTATTTTGTAGAGTGAAGAGTGGTTGAAAAGATTAATGGTCCGCAGGGCTCGACGTATGAGCAGGCGGCCAAACGAGTGAATCCATGTAGCATGCTCAGCGAGTTGCAGTGAGGGATTCCTGAGTGCTGCTGGGCAGACAGGCAGGAGGGCTGCACCCTGCAATTTGAGGAGGTGTAATTAGCTGAAACAAAACAACAATTAGCCAAGAAAATCTTTTAACACAGCATTTTATTGTGCCCACCTGTGATCTCTGCCAGAAATGACAGCTCGTTCTGTGCTGCTCAGCTGCAGTGCTGGCACCCATGGTTCCCTCACTCTCTCCCAATCCATGCCATCCCTTGCCATGGTTCAGTGCATGTGCTCTGCTCCTCATTCTGCCTCTGCAGCCCCACTTTGCCATAGAGCCATCACAGGCCACCTCCCAGTAGCCCCCTGTAAAGCTAGAAAGTGTGTTGCATTCCACACTGTGTTTAAATGAAAGGGATAACAAGTTAAAGGGGAAAAACATTCCAAATGAATTGTCTGGATTAGATGGAAGAGGTACCCAATACTAACTTCAGAACAGTCTCTGCAGGTATGGAGGCTCTGCTGACACCACCCCTGGAGGAAGGAACTGAGGTAGAAGAATTCCTCCTTCATGGCCATCCCTTTCTACCTGCCATGCCAGACCAGCTGCCAGTTCACCTGCAGACTTGGAGCAGAAATCAAGAGCAGCAGATGTTGCAGCCTGCCGAAAGCTCGCTGGTGGCTGAGTGTTTGAACTCCTAGAGAAGAACTCTTATGGAGAAGGCCACTGGCTGACTGAAGGATTGCAGCACACCATACTTTTGAATGATTTCAGCATTTTACTGTGAAACCTCCGTATGGAGGAAAATGTGTTAGGATCTTCCTAGCACTCCATACAACCACTTAATGAAAGTTGGTCCTGCCTCTCTACTGCCTTGCTTGAGTCTTGCTTGAAGTAGTGTCATGTTGTTGGTAGTGTCCTTGTCCTGTGATGTTTTGAAAAAGTGATGGGGCTTTTTATCAGTGTAGTTAGATTTTAGTCTATTTGACCCCTAAGGAAAGAAGAAAGGAAATTATATTGTGTGAGCATCTCCTGACCAGGGAGAGGGGGGAGCATATTTTTTTAAAAAGGGAAGAGAATATTATCTGTCTTTTTCATCCAAGTTTTCATCCTGACACAATCATGTCCCATGAGCCCTTAGATAGGAAATAAAACATATGTAGTTTGCTCTTGCTTTAAGCCCACATTCTATCTAAATAAGTCTTACAGAACATGAAACCACAAAAAAAAATTGCTCCACTGTGTCAGACCAGAGGTTCAGCTGCTCCAGCATTGCCTTGTAATGCTGCCCCATTGCAGCTGCTTATGGAAAGGTTTCTTATCCATACTGGGTTTCCACAACAGCATAATGCTGTTTTCCATTTTATTCTCTGTCTTATGCTACTAATTTAAATGGTCTGTTTGTCATTCTGACCACTGCTAAACATCGAGGTGAAGTTTTCAGAAAATGATCTAGTGTGAGGCACTGCTGCTGATGCAGAGTTGTTCCTCACTGTGTTCATTGCTTGGTACTTTTTAGCCCTTAATTTTGTGCGTGCTCCCCATGGTTGGCTTTGGTTGATTGAAGGTTCTATGAGATGGGCACCAAACAGGTTGCTGGACCTCCCTGTGATGCTGTATGTTGGAAACTAAATTATGCATGTGTTATTTTTTCCTGTTAGCTGATGAGACTAATTAACTTAATAGAAAACATGGTAAAATAATATATTAATGTCATTGCAAATATGCTCTTTTCTTCTTTCAATAACACTATGATGCTCATCTCTGAGGTAAATGAATATGATGTTTTATTCTGTATAGCAAAGGATGTGATGGAGATCTTGACTGTTGTGCAATATTAATAAAAATAGGGTCAGCTGTACATAGTTTGTCTGATGCTCCTGCTTTACTTGTCTTTTTTTATTTTATCTCCTTAGAACTCATAGTTACTCAGTGATTTTTTTATTAAATTATTTATTGTAGCCAGATGATTGATGTTGTTTCACTTCGGTTCTTTGCAGCTTCATGATTCTTTAGTTGTCAAAATGACAAGCACTCGGTGATTAATTAAAACCTTTATTTTCCTCTGGTATTGTTCGTCTTCAGTCAAATGTAATTTCTTATGTATTCCAGAAAATAATAAATATTCCCCAAATGCAGGTTTCTAAAATTTAGATCAAGGAATACCTTCATTTATTTTTAATTATTAATTTTTTATTATATTTAATTTTTTATATATGCACACATGTATATATAAAAATATTTTCTAGTGAAAAATGTTAAATTGAAAACTCTTTGCAAGAAAACTGCCAGCATGGCCTAATGTTGGATGGTCAGCACTGTAAACTTCCTCACAGAGCTCTCTTTCTCCTAAGGAAGGTGAGAAAAATTGAGTGGCTCCTTGTTGGGACTGACAAACTTTCTCTCTCTAACTGGCATTAACTGCAGTTCTTTTTTTGGTTTTGTGGACATATAGCATAGATTCCTCTCAGCTACGTTGAAGTGTTTAGTGTTGATAGATACATTTGAATTATTTATTTTAAGATCTCTTTATAGTTGATAGAAAGAAATAAGCACTCTCAAAGGTACTATTCATCTCGTATAGAAGAGATCTAGCATAGGGCACTGAAGAATATCCTATTCCCTGATAAGGGAGGGATGAGCCTAGACATTTAGTCAGATAATTCCCGCTCAGACACTGATTTATTCTGTGTAGCTGAACCCAGAGAAAGCAACATCTCCCAGTTCTTGTGCTGGGCCTGTGAAAGGCTGCCATATCATTCCTGGTTTCTTGAGACATCTTGTTTCTCAGTCAGGAATACTTCCTTCTAAAAATGTATTTTTAAAATAAAAAATTTTAGAATTTCATATACTTTTATCTGCAAAAGCTTAGCGGCAGCAAGAGTAGCTGTGAATGGTAGAACATGTTCTTTTGAATGAAGTCACATCATTCCAACAGCAGAAATACACCAGCCTGAGGCAGACCAGACTTTGCAGCTTTGGGCTGGGACTCTGCATAGAGTATTGAACTCTATTGCAATGGCAAAGCAACCAGACTGTGAGTGTTCTCCACTGGGGTGGGGGGCACAGGGCCACCTGGCCAGCATGCCAATCAGCCTTTACCCCTGGAACTGCCATTCCTAATGCCTCTCAGGAAGAGCCAAGAGGTTGGCTGGAAATGTTTTAAGATATGTTTGACTTTCTGGAATTGCTTTCACAGACCAATTTCTTTTTGATGGGGTCTCATGGGAGAATAAACTCATTAGCTTTCTGATATGATTCCCTGAATGGCTGACTCATGAATTCTTCTAATGTTTCAAAGTTTCATGAACATAGCACATCAGATTTTGCTGGTAAACTAGATTTGGCTTTCTTTTCAGTCTTTTGTTTTGTATTTTTATCTAATTCATTCTGGTTCTTCTCATTTCTTGCTTCCTCTGCTTAATGTTCCCAAAGATGTGATTGACTGCACCTGAAGTTACAGCTACTTGGCCTGTTAGAAAAAGAAATGAATTGGCTCAAGTAAATTACTAAAGTAAAATTCATATGATAATACTTTTGCTGATTTGTTATAGTCTTCTTTTATGGAAAACTCAATAAAATCTTAATTAGAAAAAAAAAAACTGATAAGGAAAAAGCAAGTAAAACCATTTTTTAAACCATCCTGAAGTTCCTATTCTTTATCAGTTCCTTTGATGGTATTGAATAGATACTTACTCTGCTTTGGAACTCTACAAATGTCATTGCTGAGCTACTGATTCTGCTGAAAGGACAAGGATCAGATGAGGAAAATTCAAGGTGTGAAAGTGTGTCTACTGCCAAAGTGAATACCTCTGCATATTCCCTAAAAGATTTCTGCATATGTGATTTTTAAATTTTTGCCAGCCACTGTCATGTCTTCCTGATGTATTGTTATTCATAGAATGACCTTTTCGTGTAGCTTCAGTTGTAGAGTGTAAAGAAACCTCCCCATCATTCTATATCATGAACGTGCACATCACAAAGGAATGAAGAGATTTCTTCCCGTTATGAAATCTGTTTGACTGTATTGAACCAAAAAAATGAGAGACAGTAAGAAAGCAAGTTCAACAAATTCCTCACACCCTCTTCTTTTGCCAGAAGAATTAATTGCATGTTTCCTATGAAGCAAAGCACAATAGGGTTTCATGGTACATTTCTTCTAGTTTTGTTACAGTGCCACAGAAAATTCAGAATTTTCTGCAGATATGTATACATGGTGTTAAGCATTGCTTCGCAGAAATATGACCAAATGCTTGGGGCTCAGATGAAGAAGTGGATTAGACATTATGACACTCGGAGGGGCCATGTCCCCATAGGCTGTACCAGGGACCCAGTTAGAGGCCATCCTTTGTGTATGATGCCATGGAACAGATTATTTTGCTTAGATAAACAAAGTTTAACACTCATGTTACTTTCCAGTCCATATAAAAAGATTTCTACTTTCAGACTACCTATGGGGGTCATCTTTGGACTGGGAGAACTCCTGAATGATGGCCAGCCATTGTCAGAGGGATAATGAATTGGCAAAGGCTGTATCAGGAACAGCACTGACACTTGATATGTCTGGTTGCTCACATGATGGTTCTTTAACCTGTTCACTCAGTTGCTTTCTTTTTTTAAAATCTTTTTCTCTTTGTTCCCCCTGTAAGGCAGACATTGCACCATATGAATCAAATGGGAAAAAGCTAGGAAACCAAGATAGGGGTGGCCTAAGATGGGGAACACAGGGACACTTGAGCCAACTAGTGAAATCTAGCAAAGGCAGCAATGTCTCCCAAAAGTTGATACTGTGTTCTGTATTGTTTAACAAATTCATCAGTGACTTGGATGAAGGGGTTGAGTGCCTCCACAAGTAAGTCCACTGATGATACCAAACTGGGAGGAGTGGCTGATCCCTCAAGTGTTGTGCTGCTGTTTAAAAGGATCTCTGAACTCCTGCTTTAGTTGTGCAAAATATCTGACAAACCACAGAACTTAAAGTTACAAAGAAATGGTTTTTGTAAATACCAGGAAACTGAACAAGTTATAAGATAATATTTTTTCTTTGTTTTCTGAATGTGGAAACCTGAGTTCTATAATTAATATACTTTAATATAAAATATTTCAATATAAGTATTTATTTGACGATGCATTCATATACATTAAGTCCCTAAACTTCCATGTCTAGTTAGATTTTTACTTTTTTTTTTTTTTCAGTTGTCTCAGGTTGTTCCTCACAAAATCTACAGTTTATTTGTAATTCTTCCCTCTATATGGAATCAGAATATTGTGGCTGAATTTTCAAAAATATGTTACAAAATATTTAAGTCAAAATTGTTAAGTACTACCAGATTCACCATGATGTTTGGAGGTATTGTTTGTCTCTTCCACCATCAGTAAGACTGAGGCCATCCAAAAAATCATTTCAGTCTCAAAATAGTCACCCTTATGCATAAATGAAATTTGCATAAAAAGTCATAAATATATCTGTCCCAATTTTTGGAGTGTTTGATTTTAAAATAAATTTTATCTTTTAAATTGATTATTTTAGATGCAATTTTTGGATATTTTCAAAGATAGAAAAACACTGTTACATAGAAACCAAACAAATTTATGAAAAATGTTTGTTACAGGCCTTCAGCACTGCCTAATTTTTCAACATGATCTAAAAGGCTAACTAAGCTTGTTTGTTATTTCACATTCTATGGCAGTTGTGCCATTCCTGGGAGTGTTCAAGGTCAGGTTGGATGGGGATTAAAGAAACCTGATCTAGCGGAAGGTGTCCCTGTCCATGGCAGGAGGTTGGAACTAGATGGTTTTTATGGTCCTTTCCAACCCAAACCATTCTGTGATTCTATGATTCTGAGTGGGAGGAAAAATACGATTCCCACTTCTCGAAATATCTTCTGTGAGCTGAAGATCATTGTTGGAGTCTGGTTTGTGGTAATCTTGGTACCTTGGAATTTGAAAGGGCTGAGGCAGATTTACTATGTGCTGACTTCAGAAGCTTTGTTGGGAGCTTATTTTGACCATGTCTTGCCTTTCCCAGGAGAGGGCTGCAGAGAATGTGTTGGGAAAAAGGGGTGCGCAGTGAGTGTTTTCCGTGTCCTCCCCAGCCAGCCCCAACGCGACCCCGGGTTCGAAGTTCTAGTCGCATATACGTTTTCTCATAGAGATACAGCCACGTGCTAAAGTTAAAAGCATGAACGTTCAGAACTTTATTGGGGGGGGTAAACAGGCTATGTAGGGTTTGGGGGTGAACACGAGCGCAATAACAACTTTGGATAGGCTGAAGGTCTCTGATCACGCAGCGGTGGGCTGCTCTCATAGGCTGGGAACCAGCGATCACGCACCAAGCAGCTCCTCTCAGGCGCCACCAGGTCTGTGTTTACCTGGGGTCTAAAGTTGTTTACTCCCTCAGGCTGCTTCAAGGTCACACTGACCTTGCCTGCCTGTCAGCCCTTGACGTGGGTTGTGCAATACAGGGCTGAGGCCAAACATCCCTTACAAGAATGTGTCATGATTCTACTCTGCTGTGTGTTATAAAGGCAATGGTGTTCCCACTGCTATCACAATTAACATCAATGACAAAGAGGATGAAGAAAGAAAGACCTGCTTTGAGTACACTTAGGTATTTCTGATTCTCCAACCTTGATGAAATCCTTCTCAGGTTTGTGAAAACCCTAGCTGAAGCAATCCCAAGAGTCTCTCAGTACATTTTGAGAATGGATGGAGGTGGATCAAGTTCTGTAAGACTGGAAAAGGGCAAACATAAGATAACTTAAAAAAATAAGGTAAAAGGGAGGGTTATAGAATGATGGGCCAATTCCTTTTGCGGGAATATACTAGATAAAAAAATCCAACTGTACTTTTGTAGGGCACCAAAAAGAACACCAGATGAGTAAGTAGTAAATTTGTTGGCAGTATGCAGCGAGTGTTAACTCATTTGTCAGGATTAAATTGTATCAGATCAATCCAAAATCTTTTTTACAAGAAGTAACATGCCTTAAGGGTATAGACATCACATAGCTAGGTTTTTCTCAGAGGTCTCACATTACATGAGCAAGTTGGGGTTATTTTAAAGTGGGGACAAAAGTGTCTGGGGATGCCACATTCAGAGCAGTTGCCAACACTTTGCTGTCAAACTGCTGTGATGAATTGAGGATCTATCCTAGGCTTAGTATGCTCAGTGTTTTCATTATAATCCAATACCAGGTCATTAGAATATGCTTATTAAATCCGCAAATAAAATGAATCTGAAAGAGGCAGCAAACAGATTGAAAGATAAGAATTAATTCAAAATGATCACAACAGTTTAGAGAAATAGTCTTGAAAACACCATAGAATTTAATTAAAACAAAGACATGGTTTTGCACTTAGCCAGGGAGAGTTGAGAAAATTGTTGAGAAAATACAGTAAGAAAAACAGAAATAAGATAGGAAAGAGTCTTGAAAAAAAATATATGTATGTTACACTGGGTCACAAAATGAATGTAGCTTGAGAGTATGATGCTGTTTGTATTTGTTTGTGTTGCAAGGTTTTGATAGGAGATATGGGGAGAGGACCATGTGGGGAGCCCCCACTGGAGGAGGCTCCTGGCAGGACCAGTGACCCCATGAAGAGAGGAACCCACACTGGAGCAGGTTTGCTGGCAGGACTTGTGACCCTGTCAGGAACCCATGCTGGAGCAGTTTGTTGCTGGAGGAACTGCAGCCTGTGGGAGGGAACCGTGCCAGAGCAGTTTTTGCAGAACTGTACCTGTGGGAAGGACTCATGTTGGAGAAGCTTATGGAGGACTGCCTCTCATGGGAGCAGAGTAAGAGTGTTAGGAGTCCTCACCCTGAGGAGCAAGTAGCTTCAGAGACAACATATGATGAACTGACCACAGCTGCTGTCCCCATCCCCCTATGATGCTGGGAGGGAAAAGGTAGAGGAATGGGGAGTGAAGTTGAGCCTGGGAAGAAGGAATTGGTGGGGGGAAGATGTTTTAAGATATGGTTTTGTTTCTCATTACCCTATTCTGATTTGACTGTTAATAAATTGAAGTAATTTCCCCAAGAGGAGTCTGTTTTGCCCATGGCAGTCACTGGTGAGTGATTCCTCCCTGCCTTTATCTAGACCCATGAGCCTTTCAGCACATTTTCTCTCCCTTCCCCAGCTGAGCAGAGGAGTGACAGAGTGACAGAGTGGCTTTTGGGGGCACCTGGCATCCAGCCAGGGTCAACCCACCACACTGCTGCACAGAGGTCAAACATCACACTGGGATTTATAAACAGCAGCAATACTACATAAATTTTGTAATGTACTTCTTCCCAACATTGTTATAGTTTTTGAGATGTGAACCAGCTGGAGGGAGTACAGAGGGAGGCTCTGAGTAAAGTCTGGTGATCTACAAAGAATGGGGTGTTTGGTCCCCATAGAAGACATACGACAGAAAGGAGAGATTATATCAGTATATGAATATGTAAAATAGCTGCAAAAAGAGTGTTTCCTATAGACATGAAGAGTAAGGCAAAAAAGAAAACTCAAGCTGCCGACAGAAATGTTTATTTAAAATTTTAGGAATGATTTTTGTCATGATAGGAATTGGTAGGCATTGTGGTTGTTTAAGAATGTTTTACAATGCTCATCACTAGAAGTACTAAAGAACAGGCTCAGCAAACAGGGGTAAGATAATTTGGGAATATGACAGCTACAGTAGTTCCTTGTTATAGAAAGAAAGGTCAACTAGATAATCCCTTGAAGTGCCTTCCAACCTTTCTGTTTGTGCAGTTTTGTTGTCTATCTAGACCTCATACTGATAGAAAAGATATAACAGAAAGCTGCCTCCCTTTGTTCTTATCTGCACCATCCTCTCTCCTCTGCAGATCTGTGGCAGGTCCAGACAGCGTAAGAACAGTTGCAGTGATTCCTCTTTAATAGCGATGAGTAGTATTTCTAAGCAATAACAGTAATTAAAAATACACGTTTCACATATGTATAGACAATACCAAGCTGGGTGTGAGAGTTGATCTGTTGGAGCGGGAAAAGGCAAAGGGATCTGGACAGGCTGGATCGATGGGCCAAGGCCAGTTATGTGATGTTCAATAAGATGAAGTGCCAGATCCTGCACTTGGGTTATAACAACTCCTGCAGTGCCACAGGCAGGGGGCAGAGTGGCTGGAAAGCTGTATGGTGGAAAAGGACCTGGGGGTGCTGGTCAATAGGGGCTGAACACGAGCCAGAGTGTGCCCAGGTGGCCAAGAAGGCCAAAAGCACCTGGCCTGTGTCAGTAACAGTGTGGCAGCAGGACCAGAGCAGTGACCAACCCCCTGAACCTGGCACTGTTGAGGCTTCACCTCGAGTCTTTTGTCCAGTTCTGGGCCTCTCAATTCAGGAAGGACATTGAGGTGCTGGAGCAAGGCCATAGAAGGGCAACTGAGCTGGGGGAGGATCTGGAGCACAAGTTTGATGAGGAGCAGCTGAGGTAACTGGGGAGTGCTTAGTATGGAGAAAAGGGGGCTCTGCACAACTCCCTGAATGGAGGTTGCAGCCAGGTGGGACTCTTCTCCCAAGTTACAAGCTGTAGGAGAAGAGGAAGTAGCCTCTGTTGTGCCAGAAGAGGTTTAGATTGGGCATTAGGAAAAATTTGCTGAAAGGGATTTTGAGCATTGAAACAGGCTGCCTGGGTATCAACGGATTGTAGTTTCCCACTGATACAGTGGACGGGTGTTTTTCGCTCCCAGGAGCAAGGCTAGAAAAGCA
>JAWWEV010000115.1:108894026-108911788 GCA_035583235.1 Hafferia zeledoni | reverse complement strand
CGGGGTCCCGGGTCTCCGCATCTTTGTCCATCCAGCGTTTATAATACATCTGCCACTTGCTGAATTCTTCCTTGGTCAGGTCTTCTCCAACACCTGGGGAAGTGTCAGAATCACCATACCTGGAGGTATTAAAAGATGCGTCAATGTGGCACTTACAGACATGGTTTAGTGGTAGATTTGGCAGTGCTGGGTTAATGGTTAAACTTGATAACCTTAAAGGCCTTTTCCAACCTAAACAAGCTGATCATTTTACATGGTCAAGGGTCAATGAAGCAAACCATTTATTTTCACACCTGTATATGTATTCTGACTCTCTCAAAGGTTGAACAACCATGGAAATGACTGTGAAGTTCAAACACTTAGGAATTCTGAATATTAGAGTCTTCTGCAGAAACATTTAATGGTCTTTAAAAAGATAAATTATTTTTATTAAAATGTTGCTTACATTCAAATCAGAGATGGCATTTTAAAAAGTCAATGTACAATGAAATGCCAAAAAATATTTGTTAGACTTCCTGTCATTTGTGGTCATGTTACCCCTCCTGTTTTTGTAAAAACAGGAAGATATTAAGCTCATATGACTGCAGTCAATATAAGAACTCCTGTTCCCTAGTGATCTTCAAAGCAAAAATACTAGGAATAAACATGAGGACTGTGTTATATCATAAAGAGCCATGATTCTTCCTTTAGCACAGATTTTAAGAAAAACAAGCAAACTGCAAACAAAGACCATGACAGCCTTTCTTCCTGATATCTGTACTGTGTATTGGTGGATCTTTCTTTTGATGCTGCAATAGTAAATGACTGATTTTGCTTATGCTTAGAAGACTTCAAAGCTTCCTGATGCTTTCAATTTTATTAAAATGTTCCACAGCCAGGTTTATTCAATATGTTTTCTGAATTTCATTGGCAATAGTGCTCACTATCAGTGCTTTGGAATGTTGGTGTTTTTTTTAAAAAAAATTTGGTTGTTTTACCATAGGAATACCAATAACATCCAGATAAGCTATCTGAGAGCAAACACTAACCCCTGTCAGGTGTTGCTATTGTTCTGAAATAATTACTGCAGGTCCACTGCAGGAGCACTGGTGGCCACAAAGATCCTCCAAAGGTGAGCTTTTGGCAGCTGGGTAATAAACTATGTTCCAAATTAGTCCCTATTTAGATATGTGGTGGAGAGGCTGAATTGGGCTTGTTATTTCTCTTTGATGATGTGTATGATGACCAGATACAGCTGAATTCTTTGCATATTGCAGATTGAAAAGACTTTAGCCTAGCTAGGGTTGGGATCTACACTTAGGATTTGCCATTTGTTTTCCCCAGTGGATGGTGGAGCAGTGAACATACGTGTCTATTTCTCCGTGTGGAGCCACAAAGTGTTCCCAGCAGTGGCTGGGAAATGAGTGAAAAGATGAGAGGCTCCATGATGGGACTGAGGCTAAAGAAGGACTGTTAGGTTTCTCAGAAATCTTCTGCTGTTGTCTGCTCTTTCCTTCACTGCTGATGCCACAGATTTCTGGGTAATGAAAGACATCATCTGGCATAATTCTGAAGTATTTTCATAGGAATGGTTCCCATATGTTGGTTTGCAAGAGTGAATTCTCAGAACTGTTTTAGCTACCACACTTCTTTTATAATTAGTGCTTACTACTTCAAGCAGGCCAAGGGTTCAGAGACAGTTTTATAAGTGCTTATGCTTTACAAGGAATGTCTTTCCTTTTCCAGCTGTTGCCGAAAGCTTAAAATTATGTGAATGTGTTTACTAGGACAGGCCAAATCAGAGATTTTATGTGGGTTTGGACTAGCAGTTTATCATTATGGACATTCTTTTATGGATGAACCAGAGTTCCCAGGTTATGACCTATTGTATGAATTTGGACCCATCCCTAAATTTTATTCTTGCTTCTATTTTTATTCTCTCATCATAGGACAGAATATCTGAAAAAAAAAAATGACAAGTTCAGACAACAATCCTCAAAAAATTAACTTGCTCTCCCTTTCTTCCAAGTTTTTTTTTTATGAAATGTGGTATGTCTCTGAAAGTCTGCAAAGTTTTTTGTGATCAGAAGAGCTATTAGGACTCCACATCAGCTCCAGTGTTCTACTCTATCTACAAGACTGTTGTGGTGATGTCCACGCTGCCCTTGTGCTGCATTTATAAGACATAAGATCTTCAAACAAAAGTATCTCAGATAGTCCACAGATGTGTTACTGGTACATGCTATCATGTGATTCTTTTACCTGCTTGTTCTTCTTCATATCTCTGGAATAAGAAGATATTTGTTCAAATGTAAAGGTGATTATTTCAAAGTAGATAAAAGAGAGGAATGACGGAGCAACCCAGTGTGGAAATCCTGGAATATTAAAAGATAGAAAAGAGGAATATCTAGAATACAAGCTCACACTACCAACATTTCTAAGAGGAAAAATAAAAGTTCATGCTTAAGGGTTTAAGGCTGACCCTAACTCCAAGGGATTAGGCTGAGATCTTTGTGGAAGCAGATTGTTTTTATCTTTTCTTAAAGCTTGCTCTGAAACATCTTATCATGGTCATGAATAGAGACAGGATATTGTAACAGATCAACATGAGCTGAGGTGACTTTTCCTGGGTGACACAGTCCTTCCTGTCGCTATGGCTGATCACACACCAAGAAAGCTGAAGGGAACCCTTTGGTACTTCTACTGTCCCATGTACAATTTTGCTGCAAACTGTCTTCATAGTGAGCAACAAAATATTCTGTATTTCTCTCTCTGGTAATTGCATCTTCTATCAAGAAACCATCTCTAAAATAACCCAAAGTGTTGGTATTTAACATGAAGATGACTAATAGGCACAGTTTTACAACTGCAGAAGACAACTGAGTAAGAGTGAAATGGACATTTTCAGACAGTATCTTTTATATTTTAGAAGGTGTTGTGAACACTGTTGCTGCTGACAGTGATGTGAAAGCATGGAAGACATTGAGCTCTCACCCTGTCTGCTGCTGAGAAAGTGCTGGGTGCAGAACTTGGTTCTTTGAGAGCTCCAAGGGCAAAGAAACAAAAGGGTTCTGATCCCCAAACTCCTTGCCTACCTTGTAAATTTAAAAAAAAAATTGTGTGAGAAGTCTAAGGGGAAGGTACTTATGGACTCACGGAGGCAAAAGTACCAACCTGGGTGAGTGCAGAAGACCAGCAGGGTGAGTGCCAATTTTGTGCAAGCCCTTGCCCCACAGCTTCACTCTCAGAGGTTTCTTCATCTGCCAGCATCATTACCTTGTTATCAGCAAAAGCACTGCTCTGTCCTCCTCACCAACTGCTTATCATCAGAGGTGGGAGCTGCACATACATATTCCAGTCCTTCCCCCACAGATACTTGTCATCAAATGTGACAAGCTTCTGAAGAAGTATTGTTACTAGTAAATAAAATACGGTTGCTAAGAAACACTATGATTAACATGCTAACAATACAACCTCCTTTGATTGTTTGGGCACCAATTGTCTGCTCCTGTAATCAGTGAGGAAATAATTTTTTGGAGTAGATTTGTCAGGCTGAGAACACTAGGGTTTTTTTGGGGGGGGGTTGTTGTTTTGTTTTTTTTTTTTGAATTAAATTAGGGTCTAGTGTTTCTATACAAAAAAAGGGTCTCCAAGCCATAACTCTTCTATTTTATTTTTCTTTTTGGCACATCATAAGTTTTGTGTTTCTATTTATGTTAATTTTTCAGCTAGGAAAATAAGGTTAGTGTTAATAATGTATCTGTCAAAATATTCAAATAAAGGAAACTGGAAGCTCGGGCTCATTAAATTTTTATGTGTAAATTCTATATATTAATTTTGTTTTTGCTGGTTCTAGTCTCATTTTGAATTTCTCCTGCTCTCAAATTCTTCCAGTTATTAGGGACTTTTGAAATGAACTTTTTAAATCTACATCTAGAAATCACCTGCATTATTATTCCTGTACAGAGCGAGGGAGTTAAGTCTCCTTTTCCATTAGGGGGAGACAGAAAAGTGGTGGTGTTTCCTCCTTGTTCAGTAGATTGACTCTGGTGCTAATGGCTGAGGCTTGATGAAAGGAGATGAGCAGACAGAACCCATACTTCTCAGGTCAAAAATTACCCTTCTCACCTCCTGTAGCTGGATGTGTAACCGCACTTGCATATGTTGTAACAGATGGCATTTCACTCTCGATTGCCTGAAAATGACACCTTCCTACCCAATGTTCCTGCCTGCTGTGTGTATCCAGAGTCATGTCTGCTTACTACAGTATGCAAAAATAGTTGTATTGCCTATTAGTCTTGCAGAGCCAACTGAGAGGTGACGGGTGGCATCTCTTTTCTGCTAATGCAAATGGTATTCCAACCACAAGGCACCTGTGCTAGCACATGGAAGACAATGGTTCTGCACAGGTATCTATGTAGGCACAGCCTGCAAACAGCAAAGATGCCTGCTGGAGTCCAGTTCAGCCTGGATGTCCACTATAGTGGTGATGGATACAAAGATAAAAAACCCTGCTCTGAGACGTTATAGGAAATGTTCATTTCCAGAAATTCAGAAAAATAAGCTTGCTATACTTTTATTTCTATGTGGGGATGGACTAAAGTGTAAGTTTTGCAACACCACACCTGTGTGTTCACTGCTCTTCAGTAATAAACGCAGATGATGATGCCACAAGTGAGAGAGGGACACTTTGGCATAGCTGTACTTGTAAAAAATAAATTTAAACACATAGATGTTTACCTACTGATTGAAAAGCACTATGACTTTCAGAAAGAGCTGAATGCCCTACAAGATAAGTAGAAGAGTAAAGAAAATAGGTAACTTGTAGTCTGTTGAACTGCACAAAGAAAGGTAACGGTTTTGCTGTTAAACACACAGACACAAAATCAAATTTCCCCTTCCACCCAGGGCAAACAGATTGCCTCTACCCAGTGTAACATTACTTAAATAAATGTTTCTGGATCCCATTGGACAGCTGGCTGAAACTCTGAGGTATGATATTTGAGCACAGTCATTGTCTAGGCACATGTCCACCCGTATAGTGATGATGCTGAGTAATGTAGGTAATTCTGGCTATCCTATAGCACATAAATATTGACAGTAGAGAAGATGGTATTCATGGTTTGACAGAATTCAAGGCCAGAAGTGTGGCCTATGAATGTCTGATCTAAACCCTTCCTCAGATCAGAGATGTAATTTCTCTGAAAAGCAGAATTATACCACCTATTTCAGAAAGCCGTCTAAACCCACCTTAACAACTGAGACTAATTGTGAGCTGGCACCTCTCATATAATTTCATTTCTTGTGCTGTCTCTTTTTTCAAGGTTAAGTTTTCTAACTGCAGCTTCCAGTCATTATGTCTAATTATGATTTTGTCAGCAGGTTTGAAAACCATGCTCCTGAATGGGGTTTTCATATGCAAGGATCTATAAGCACAGGGTAAGTCAGATTCCAACCTTCTCTGGTAAATTAAATTGAGCTCTTTGGGGTCTCTGGCCAGGGCTTGTTTATTTGTTTTTTTTATACTCTCTCTGTGATTTTCATGTTCTCCTGGAAGATCCAAGTCCAGACCCAGGTTTCTTATTGTAGTGGCAGTTTTAGAACAGCAGTAACAGTGCCCTACCTCTACTTGATGATCACCTTTTATGTAGCCAAAGATCATATTAGCCATTTAGCCAAAGCACTACCTTGAGAACTTATTTTGGGATGATTATCTACAAAATGAATCTCAAGTCCTTTTCTGAGTTAGTGCTTTCCAAAAATGAGTCTTGCTGTATCTATAATTTGTATTTCTGCTCCCCAGATGCATTGTTCTGCATTCGGGTGTTCTTAAATTAGTTTTGATGGAATTTAACTGTTTTAGCAGACCTTTCAGTTAGTTCTGCAGTAGAGCCTCATCTTTGTTACTTACTACCCTGCTAAGCTTTGCTCATATGCTCTTTCTAGTTCATTGCTCTTTATGTATATAGAGCAATGGCTATTTGGGGAACCTTGTAGAAGCACCTGTGCTCACTGATTTCTTAATTACTACTTTCTGAACACTGTGAGATATTTCAATTGTATCTAACATACAATCTGTTAATTCTGCAAAATTCCAGTTTGTTTTTAAACCAGTGTTTTGTGGCACTAAGTCAAATGCCTCGTTAAAAATGAAGAACACTGTGCCAACACATACACCTTTATCAGTAGGGCCTATAATCCTATCATAAAAAAACAATACTTTTGTTTTGACAAGATTTACTGTCTACAAAATTGTGTTGACTGACATAAATTTTATGTTTAGCTGCTATTTGTTGACAGAATCCTCATTTAACAGTTCCATTATTTTTTTATGGAATGCATATCAGAGAAATTTTTCAGTGGTTCCTAGGTTATGTCTTTTACCCTTATTAAACAATGGAATTGTTTTGGCAGTTTTACAAGACACTTAAGTATCCCAGCTTTGTAAGAGCTGTTTAAAATTAAACTAAAAGCATTTTTCAGCCCTTTCAAAAAATTTTTTGATCTAAGTTATGTGTTAAATTTCTTTTATCAGATGTTAACTTATGCTATTATTTTGACAGAGATGAAGTTTAGATGAAAAGGGTATATAGCATTTCTTTGTTTTAGATATCAAGACATATTTATGAAAAATGTTTCTCTTTTCTTTATCACTGTTGTGAATTCTTCCATCTACATCTCCTGAAACAAAACTGACAGCTGACTTACTGACAGCTTTCTTCCTAATACACATGAACCCTAATCTTCATTTCCCAAGGCCCTAGTTTTGCCTAACATTAAATCTATTCTACTAACTTTCTCAGGAGTCACCTATATTTTTAGTTGTTCACCAGTCATTTATTTCCCGTTTACTCATGTTGCATATAATTTATTGTTCTTTCAAATCTCATTTTAATACACTGTCATTCTTGTAAGAAACTTTCTTGACTGGTAGAATCACTTTAAAGAACCAGGAATGGGGTTCCTCTCTCCTTTTAGATTTATGAGAATTAAACACCTAAATTTCAGATAACCACTGTGAAATTTTTTACAGGAAGAAATAAGTACTTCTAGGGGGTGATTCAATTGATTTATCTTAAACATCTCTTTTAGGATGGGATGAACTGCCTAATGGAACTGCATTTTTCTCCCCTGAGGTACCTGGGTTAGACTTAATGCCACGGAGTTTTAGATTATCTGTGTTATGGTGTATAACTCCCACTTTTTGCTTTTAGTAACCAACAGAACCTGATGTCCAGAAAACACCCCTTAAGTTAAAGTCACCCATCACAAATCAGGCTCTCTTTCTACATCCTCAGGAGAGGAGTTTAGGGAGGCTGGGTGAAAATACATGCCTATCAGTAATTTTTATCTGCTAATCCATAATCATTCAAGGTTCTGTGACTCTGACTCATAACAATGAATGACAGCCACCTCCACCTCTTCCCTAGCTGTTACTGAGCCTTCCAAAACTGGCATAGAGACAGTTTTTTAACTATGAAACATTGATTCTTTATAAGAACAGATCTATGAGACTGGTCGGAATATGTCAGTACTTTCACCATGTTTGCTGTTGAAACTTGTCTGTGCTGTCCATCTGGTTTAAGCAGAGTAGAAAATGATGCTGAGATGAATCACTGGAGCTTCAGATCCTTTCAGCCTGTTGTTTTCAGCATTTTAGAGAGATATGATATTTCCAGTTGTGGCACTGTCCCATATGCAATAGTATCAAAATGGCAGCCTTGTTTCTTTGCCCCTGCATATCATTTCTCCCTGCCTCTCTGTCAAATTATACAAGCACCTTATGGCTAGGTAGAAAACATTTATAGATCCTCGTACTATTCCAGCTGGCCCCGCTTTTTCCTTCAGTAGTGCTACTTTTAGTTACCTATCACTTCTTATCTTTTGGCCCAAGGGTCTTGGGGTGTGCATTGGGGAGGATTTTGCAGGAAGTCATGGATGGTCTCTGCTTGTGCTTGGCTGTAGCTGGATGCAGTTTTGCAGCCACGGTAGAGATTGGAGTGGGATCAAGCTGATCAGACCTGCAGGGATGAAGGGGACATTCTCTCAGGCTTGACAGGGTGATAAATATGTCTTCTGGCTCCCAAATCAGAGCTGATTCAGGGGGTGAGTACACTGATATGGCTTCTGTCAGGAAAATACTGTGTAGACCCAGCCCATAGATAATGAAGGGAGAAATGAATCTTTGATATTTGATTCTTTCGTAGATACTGGTAATTTGATATTTTTTTCAATTGAACAAAAAAGCAGGAAATAGAGCAACAGTTATGACCATCTTTCTAACAAGGGTTTCTTTTTAAAGTTGCTCAATTTTGATTTCCTTTTTGTCAGTTAACCCAGGATCCTGCCCACTCTATACCAATTACACAACTTAGGTGCTAATAGTTCAACAGGTTGCAGTCTTTATCTCTCAAAGCAACTCTGACTTTCTTGGGTTTTCCTTCCCTGTTGCCTCTGTAGTCAGACCTCCCGGGAAATTTTATTCTTCTATATATTTTATCAGTTTTACTTCTTTAGGCCTCTGGGATGACTTTTGGATCCCTGAATATGAAGTCATGCAAGCATAGCCATTTTGAAATCCTTGATTCTCAGAAACCTCGATCCACTTGGAAAATGGTCTTGAAAGAAAATAGACACATGGATTTTGTAAGGGTTAATAATTAAATTCAACTTTAAAAATCACTGTCTATTTTAAACACTGTCCACCAATTTATGAAAGTTGTTTTCCCCACACTCTAAGTTTCAGGCACATGGTGTGATTCTTGAACCTGTTCCATGCAGGGCCAGGAGTAAGACTTTGATGATTCTTGTGGGTCTCTTCCAACTTAGGTTATTCTATTGATATAGTTACTTTTCTTATCATAGGACTCTTTTAAAACTGGATCCAGGCACTGGTTCAGAATCCATCAGGTGTTGATTTGTTCCATCAGAAAAGGTATTGCTCCATTGCATTTTTCTGTGTCCTGATGGCTCCTTAATCTCTGTACCCCTTGTTTTTGTCTTATTTTATGTATGATTTTCACTTGGCTAAGCTCTGGAAGAAATATCAGTCCTCTGGTTTGTTAGTGCATCCAATTATAATTTCCACAATGGACATGGTCTTTCCCAAGTAAGCTGATAGTTATTAGTCAGATAATAATCAATACTGAGGTCTGATGGCCAAGAGAACCATAACTGGTCAATGTATTGTCTTTCCTGGAAAAACAACGGAATGCTTTGCCTCTGCATTTCATTTATGCTGACCTGTAGCATGTCTTAAAAACACATTTGTCACACATATCAAGTTTGGCTTTTCATTCTTTACTTGTGGATCTTTGATCATCCAAGGACATTGTCTAGGCATTTCACATTCCAGCCTGGAACTCCACAGTCTCCTCAAGTACAGTTTCCTAATTGTTGGATAGAAATAATGGTAACTTTCACCCTTGTGTAGGAGGACATGCATTGTTAAAAAAAAGTAAGATTTAACAAATATTAACAAAAGTTCAATGTGTTGCATTCCAATTCTTCCCATCTGATTCTTCACAAAGACTTTAATGTAATCTCCCATGCCCTCTATAGTTACATTTTGACCCAGAAGGCCTGCCTTATGCATTCAACATCACCCTCTAATTTTTAGTAGCTTAGAATATTTTCCTTTTCTTCAGTCAGAAAGTGAAAACTAATAATTCTTCCAAATCCAATAACTAATCCCTCAAAATATTTTCTCACAATTGAAAGTAGAGGCTAGGCAATATGCAGAATAAACACAGTAGAATTCTTCTCCCCCCACCTCCTCCTCTGGAGGGATTTGTTTTCAGCAAGTCATGAGCTACCAAATATAAATGGTTATTTGCTACATAATGAAAGGGAAGACTAAGATGTGGGATCGCAATCTCTTTAGCTCTGTCAAATCTTAGAGCACAGTGCCTGATTATTAAATACCAAAGTGTTGGTATGATGATGTTTAAGTCACTTTGTGATTCTGTCCCAGTGATGATGCTATTGCTGAGGGTCCCTCTGAATACTTATTTGTATTATGTCCCTCCTACAGACAAAGAAACAGAAGCATTCCATAAAAGTAGAATTGTGTAGACCTAGTAGAAGACAGGAATGGCCAATGAAAATATTGAAGTGGAGTTTGTGGCTCACTTAACAAAGTTTGGATCCTCTCATCAGGCAGGAAAGGTGAAGGTGAGGGTGTGAGAGCTCAAAAAGGGGATGTTAGAGTCTTGCTGTAGACTGTGACTAAATGGCATGATTTACTCTCAGGACTGAGAGAAAATGCTAATGTGAGCCCTCTGAGGAAAAGAAGCTCTTACATCACTGTGGTATCTGCCACTAAAAAGAAAATTTTACTGCTTTCCCCTGTCTCTGTCATTGGGGCTGGATCGAAGGATGTAGTTGCACTTGTAATCCCCAGGGACATCCCCCGCTTAGAGACACATTGGGAAAGTATTATCATATAGCATGAGCTTCCCTACTCTGACTGAAGACTCTGCAGGGATACTAACTTGAGTTCTGAGGGGAATAATTGTGTCTCATTCTCTTTTTTCTTGCCACTTTAGCTGGGGGACCCTGGAATATCTGCCCTTCTTAAACAGGAGGCTTCCACCCACAGTTGCTATACTTGTCCCCATAGGCAAAAATTTACACAATGGTTCATAAATTATTCTCTAGTCACCCTTTGATACTGTGGCTCTACAGTAGGCTGTTCCTTCCCTTACCCCACCCTGCCATGAGATAGGAAGCTTGGGTTAGATGAGAGCTGAAAACTTTGAACAAAATTAACACTTCCAATTGAGAGCTGGCTTTAATGTCTTTGATGTTGGATTTCCTTGTCCTGCCTATCATTGCTTCTGCCACTGGAGGTCAATGCCATGCACTGTTTTGAATAGCTTACTACCTAATAGGGTTTGTGTTCACCTATATAGAACCATCTCTTCTTTTGCTGCAAGTGCACCTACAGTGTGATTGGCACCATGTTGTAAATAATTAGTGAAAGTAATGATATAAATCCCAGTGGTAATCTCATCCTATTTAGGATACAACTACAATCTGAACTTCAATAACACCTTTGACATAATCAAACATCCCAGAGCCCTTTACAAAGCCATAAATTACTCAGCTGTAAAGTAATGACTGCAGGGAATTACAGCAGGCAATGAGACCATTGATCGGTGCTGGTACAAAATGAAGGAGAGGGCATACAACAGAGGCCACTCCAGAACTCTTTTTCTTTCGAAATTTCCATAGTACCTTTAATTTCTGCTTGTATCTCTTCCTTTAACCACAGATGAGACACAAGAGGAGGAAGACCACGTTGCTCTGACAGTCAAGGACACCTTCATCTGTGCTGATCTGTCAATCCCACCTAAAAGTGATGGGATTTTAAGCAGCACACAAATACATGGTTTTATAGCCTGCAGGGAAAACTGCTCTTTAGCCAGTGATGCAAATAAACAAGTAAGTCACTTCCTTAAATTTGCATGGGCCATTTCTGAAAGCAGAGTTTTACTGCTGCTTTTAAACAAAAAATAGCAGTGATTGCTTTGGACACCTTAGGTGATATCTGCACGCAAAATCAGGGCTGCCTCACCTCCTACCTCCTCCTAAGCTACCCTCTCTATGACTCAGAGTTGTCCTCACATTATTAAGTTAGTTGAAATTTTCTCCTGTGGCCCAGCTCTAGAAACCTTAAGTTACAAAATCCATATATCCATAAGCACTCTGACTGAGAAAACTGGAATTATTTTTGGAAGGTAACTCCTTAGTATAAGGAAGAATTGTTAAATCAAGAACTCTGTTATTTACAAGATGATAGTGAAAAATAAGGATTAAATTATCTTTGCAATTAAAAAATACCACTGTGATTAGGAAATGTTTTGTATTACATGAAAAATCTCAGAGATTTTTTTTTTAATCTGAGGGAAAACAAAGAGATCAGGCCTTATATTTGTAACATAAATACATATTTCTTAGCACCACCTGGAGCTCTTCTTGGTTTTGTTGTGTTCTGGGACTACATGTTTATTATAGTCCTACTCTGGATTCCCAGAGTATTACTGCATTTGTTATTGAGGTGCCAGCTTGACACCAGTGGGACTACCTTATGGATGCCATGAAGTGTGAATTTGAAAAATGCTGCCTCTGAGATAACAAATATTTTGGCAAGATGGGAAAGTTACAATAGCAAATATTTTCCCTGGATCTCAAAGGTACACTGCAGTTTTATAACTTGTGCCTTAGTTTTAAACTGTTTCGTGTTCTTAATTGCTTGTCTTGGGTATTGGACATGATGATGGACTGAAAACCATAGGGACTTTTCATGGAGAAAGACAGCAGTGCTTGGTCCCAAAGGCTTAATTTTAAAATCCAGCAGAATTGTTGTCCTTGCTCTGTGGATATGACAAATGAAAAAGGGATTCATGCTGAATTTAGAAGGCATGTTTTGATGGCATAGGGCTTCTTTGGAACCACACACAAATAGAATAATTTGACCTCTCATATTTTAAAAGGTAGCTTTAGTTAGATTATTTCTTATGGTCTGATCCAAAGACTATTGAGGCCTGGAGGAACATTTCTACTGGATTCTGTGGGCCATATAGTGGAACCTTGCATGTCTGTAGAGGATAGGGCAAACCTTTCAGGAGCTCCCTGCTGAGCTGTATACAGTATCTCAAAGTAGGTGCAGAAGTTTGAGGATTTCTGCTGTTTTGCTAGCTATGAATAAGTCCTAGAACTTTGAAATTTCCTGATTCAACAGCTTTGCTACTTCTTCTTCTTTTTTTTATTTATTTTTTTTTTTAAATATTGATAACTTTCTTTTTCTCTGCAGTCTAGCATCAACTGAAGGGACAAATATGTAACTGTGTAAATTCTGAGTGACAAGCATAACGAGCCCTTGTCTCCCGAAATCATCCCAATGAGAGCTTTAGGTTCTAGCTCCTAAAATGTGGTAATTTTCTTTGCAAACAACTTGGTTACATATTGGTGCTGGTTTTGTATTCTGCAAGGAGCCATGATGTTGCATTTATTAGCATCTTTCTAATTGTCCTGAGTTAGTATGCATTTGTTATCCTCCATGAGGAGATCTACCCAATTAGAATAATACCAAAGAATGATTATTGCTATGTTTCATATTGTAACAAAGCAGCTCAACATCTTTTAATACTTCAGTGAAAGTGGTTTAGAAATTATTAAATCCAATGAAATAAGAATGATATAAATACTTTTAACTAATGGGAAAAGAGATAGCTACTGAAACTGGAAAAAAAAGATTGCTTTGGTACATGAGAAAACAGATTTAAATTGCTGTGTAGTATAACAGTTCCAGTTTTGTCAGATGAAAAATGATTGTTTCACTATTGCCTTGTCTACTTTTGGTTTTTTCCACCTGTTCTATCCAACTCTATGTTTAGAAAGTAGTCTCTCTGGGGCAGGGAATTACATTTTTTTATTAAATATGTGGCAGGCATCCAGCACAGAAGGGCCTCGATTCCAGGCTCTGTGGTTTTGTATTAGTGCAATACAAGTGATAAATATAGCCCTGTACCATATCAATCAGCAACACTAGAAAAGTATGATATATTATCAACTCCTGTTTTTATTTTGTATTTAAAGTGGAGGATAATAAAATGCAAAATTTTGATATGGCAAACAGCTTTTTAGGCAAAATGATATATTAAAAATCACCAAATCACTACACATTGCTGTGAATATGCTGTATTGGAACAATGAATTCTTGTATCTGTTTCTAAACTTTCACCACCTATCTAAATTAGCTCTGATATAGGTGGAGACCATGTTCATCTCCAATGAACAAGCATTTCTGAGCATGAATGGGTGAAAAAAGCTCATTACCTTCCAAACCAGTCAGGGAGATGTCTGGTCATTTCAGTTGCCTAAGGATTAGACAGCTCAGGAAATGAGTTGTACTTAGCAGATCTCATGTTCTTGGATGGGTTAGACCTCATTCTTAGAGCATTGACCATAAGTAACTCATGTGTCATGAAAGAAAGGATACTGAAAAGAAAACAAGGGAGCAAAGTAGTCAACACAAGACTGAACAGCATTCTGTTGTCAAAAAGAGTAGTATGACCCCTTTAGCATAAATAGTGAAACACTGATTGGGAGTGGTGAGGGAGACTTGAACTAGAAGGAACACTGTGTGCAGCAGACACGCATCTGTTTATAAAAGAATATTGAAAACCAAAACCAGAATAGACTCAGAAAAATGAGGTGAAAAAGTGGCTGGTCTAGTTCATGAAATGGACCACACTGCACAAATCCAGCAATGCAAAGAGAATGCCTGATATTAAAGATCCAATCATTCGTAAAAAAAAAAAAAAAAAAGAAAAAAAAAAAGTAAGAGTTCTTGACTGAAATAAAATTTTGGCAGGGATGGGTTCTCTGATCCATTGGCCATTTTCATGCACTTTTCAGGCATACAATTTGATGAAACAAAGATGCTTGTAGTGCAGGGATAAAGAGCTAATTTTTACGTAAAGTCAGGATATTTGATCAAAAGGTTTTTTTTTTTTTTGTATTGAAAGCTGTGATTCTGATAAACCTTTCAGATTTCACTAAAAAAAGGGTTTGAATCCACAAGCTGCAGATACAAGGTTCTATATCCTCCTAAACATTGCCTCAACTAATCAGCTCTTTCCACCCCTACTTTTAATCTTTAAAAATGTTAATTGATCACCATTCTGATAATTTCCAGGCTGTAGATTTTTTTCCTTTCCAGTGGACACATAATGAATTAAATGCTCAGGAGGAACAAAATGCAATTATGCAGGTTTTCATTCCTCCATACATGCTAATTAGAATAGATAAACCTTTTGCTAGAGCATTTATAGTATTTGTGGGGATAATGTATCTGGGAGATAAGAAGGGACAATATCTCACAATAATTTAAACATGAAGTATTTTCCATAATGCATCTATGGGGAATGGTTCAGTTATCAGATGCTGAGGCAGCAGTGTATTTATGAAACATTATTGTAAAAACACATATAGCAGTGGCAGACTGCAAATCATAGCAAGTCACCCAAGTAATGTTATAACTCTTGATGGAAAGCTACCAGTACATTGTGGGTCTGAATTGTGACACTACTTGGAGCTGCACAACCAACTCCTGCTAGGTCATTACAAAACTTGTCTGGAAATTTTATGCTAGGTCTAAGAGGAAGGAATGGGAATGAGGTGTCAGAAATTATGATTGTCTTTCACAGTTTTGTCATCTGTGATAAATCTCTTTCTGTAGTTAGAGGATCTCCTTTATGGTAAGGATTAAAAAAGGAGAAGGAGGGGAAAGAAAAATCCTTGAGAGCTGATGAAGCTTTATGAAACTTATACTGTATTTTCGTTTTGCTTCAAATCTACTTAAGTTCCTGGGATTGGTGTGGTATCTTTTAATTTAGTCTGACTGTGGAGAGATTGTACTTTAGACTGACAGTTTAACTCTTGAGTAAAACAAGAGATGTTTGTCTTGGACATTTATCTCTAAATCAATGAGGCTAATTGAGCACGTTAGAAAAATGTGAGGAAAATCCCTTTGCACTATATTGTTTTTATCCATGAAAATACAAAATGCATACATGGTCTTGTTACTTATGAATCCTGAATTGGAGACATTTCATTGAACTGTTTTTCTATTTTAAAGTATAAAATTCCTCCCCCTTTTGAAATCCAAGATTTTTCTCCTGATAAAATAAGAGAGAAAAATACAATGAAGAATGACAAAGGAACAGTGGAGATGTGAGTTAGGAATACAGTTGGGAAAATGACAATAAATGACAGCATGGGAAATTGTACTTACATAGTCTTTAATTAAATTCATGATGTATGGCAATGACATGAAAAAAAAAATTAACCCTATTTCCCTTCAATATCTGTAAAAAAAAAAAAAAGGATTTTGCTCTTTATAATTCCTTATCGCAACCAGATATTGGCACACTGAGTGTATTCTTAGGTTGCCCTTTTTTGCCAGATCCTGGTACACTGTGCCTATTGCAATAATTTGAGCATCCAGTTTTTTCACTCTGTGTTATACAAAGCCTTTCAACTCTGTCCCTATAGCCTTTGCACATGCAAACACCCTGAACTGGAGAACTTGTAGTAGCCTTCCAGTACCTGAGGAGGTCCCACCAAAAATAAACAAAACAAACAAACAAACAAAACAAATGGAGAGGAGCTTTTGATAAATGATAGTGATAGAACAAAGGGGAAATGGCTTTAAACTGACAGATGGTAGGCTTAGATTAGGTATTGGGAAGAAATTCTTTACTGTGAGGGTGGTGAGGCACAGGAACAGATTGCTCAGAGAGGTTATGGATACCCCATCCTGGAACTGTTTAAAAGGAGGGGATTGTAATGAGATGATCTTTAAGGTCCCTTCCAACTCAAACAATTCTATAATTCCATTATTCTATGCAAATGCCTTTGTGCTGCATCACAGGTCACACACTGTGCTAGTCAGCTGGAGAGACTGCATGGTATTCCATGCACTTTGAACTGAAAAAAGAAGTTCCACAAAGTAATTGTTCTACTTTCAGACTGCTATATCCAATTGCTTGACACCACCAAGAAGAGCCTGCCTCTGTTCTCTTGGCAGCCTCCTTTCAGATACTTGTGTTTGTTGATGAGGTCCTCTCTCAGTCATCTCTTCTCCAGGCTCAACAGGCCCAACTCTCTCAGCCTTCCCTCATGTAAGACCCCAAGTGCTGGAGCCACAAGCTCACCCAGGTATTTTACTTTTAAAAATATACAAAGCTTCAAAAGTTCGCCTGCCAAACTTTTGCAGAGCCTTTGATTCTTTAATAATTTGACATCATATAAAGAGAGAATGCTGCACACCTTTCCTCAGGAGATATTTTTACTGATGAACTATGGGAGAAAATATGGATCTTGGCAAAAATTTAAAAGGGTAACATACAACCAAAGCAAAGCATTTCACAAAGAACTGACTTAGCACATGCTAACCCGCACTATGTAGCAAAATCCAATGCACCAGTTTTAAGTTACCAAAAACATTAACTAAGAAAAGAGATTAAAAGATTTAACAAAGAAAAAGATTAAGAGAAAAAAACAGAAATAAAGAGAGAGAAAAAAACATTAAGAGAATAATAAGGGGAAAAGTATCTAGCAGTAAAGAGAAGTCCAGATTCACATGGTAGAGGCAGGTCCTAGGAAAGTGAGAGAGATGGGGATCATGTGCTCCTGTATTTATGTGCTTTGACCCCTATGGTCACCCCTCCCAGGCAGGACTTCTGGCTCACTGAGCCCTCTGTGTCTCCAGGCTGGAGTGAGGGGTGGTGTAGCCAGTCAGAGGTGGGGTTATGGGTACCAGAGGGTGAGGATGGACTCTCAGGCTGCCCTTTTGACTGACATCTCTGCGGGGCTGCCCCATGGGGCTTCCATGTGGCTGCCATGTGGGCTTCATGGTCTCCCAGTGAGCCTGCCATGTGGTCTCTGTGAGCCCTCCTCCACTCATACTTGAGTTGATTCTGAGCCAACAATAAAATAATCTTCTGTGAGATTGGAATCCCGTGTCTCACACCTCATAAGAGAGATGTTTCAGTCCCCTGATCACCTTTGTTGTCCACTGCTGAACACTCTCCAGCAGCTCCTTGTCTTTCTTGTACTGAGCCCAGAACTGGACATAGCACTCCAGATGTGGCCTTACTAGGATGGAGTATATATGTATGGCCAAACTTCGCGAATGAAGATTTGGGAAGGGCTCTCCCCACGTGGGTGTGCCCTTCAAGCCTGTGCAGTGGATTTTTTAGGTGAGGCACAGC
>JAWWEV010000115.1:108864420-108893926 GCA_035583235.1 Hafferia zeledoni | reverse complement strand
TAGGTGAGGCACAGCGTGGGCAGAACTGGCCCCACCGTTTAAGTCCTAAGGTCCATTTGCCACAGCCGAGCGAGCTTGGACAGTGACAGTGAAGTCCTCAGGACTGTCACAGCACCCGGTACTAACCAGGGATGACCCTGCTTGGCATCCAAGATCTGATGGGATTGGATGTCAGGGAGGCATTTAACTGCCAGGGGATGGTCCCCACTGAGACTCGAACTCACTATCTTGGGATTCGGAGTCTGGAGTACTCTCCATTACACCACGAGACTGCCAGGATGGAGTAGAGGTGCAGGATCACCTCCCTCGACCAGCTGGCAATGAAGGTCCAGTGTGTATTCAAGTACTCAAGAGGAATGGATCTGGATTCCTGCTTCCTTTCCTTCTCCTCCACCTGCACTTCACTGTAATACTATCACAAATTAGTGTGCTTAAAGTTGGTAGCGGTGTCAAGAAATAATTACATTTCTTTCAGACTGTCTTTCTCACTAAGCATGATGGAAAAATATGTATCCAAAAATAACTTTTGGAGTCAATAAAAGGAAGTGGTAGCAGTGGTTAAAGTTCAGGAGAGGTGCTGGAGAGTGACAAGGTATCAAGACTGGATGACATGCTGTAGGAATTTAAAGAAAATGCTGTCAAAATAGACATAATCCTTCATTAAATTAATCAGCCCCAGCTGAGGTGTTTGATGGAGAAAGTATAAGCACCTTCTAAGAAAGTGTTAGAAATTGTAAGTTTCAGACTTGCTTCACTATGAAAAGAAAATTTGAATTATAAATGAAGATTTACTTTGTTTACAGAACCCATTGATAGGTATAAAGTGGTAAAGCTGAAGAAATATGGCTGCCATAAAAGAAAATCACACATCTCTGGCTTCTGAGTATTTGAACTGAATTGTAGGCACATGAAGGCAGTTATTATAACTAATTTGGAATTTCAACAAGCCTTTTATGAAACCCCTTGAAGGAGGCTTTCAAGGAAATGAAGTAGCCCTAATACATTAGAGGTGAATTGCACTTACGTGCCAGAAGCTGCTTAAGAGACAGAAAACAAGGGGCGAATAATGTTATCCTGGATGAGATGTCTCACCTTGTGGAAGTGCTTGTGGTGATCCACTCTCTCAAGGGAGCCTTGATGACTGGTTTGGACTACATATTGCATTTTTAGTAAGGCAAAACTTTTGGTAAGTTAAACTTCAATCTTACCTTTGAATACAGAGGTTCCTGATGAAAACCACCACGTTTTACGTCATTTGATATATCAGTTATTAATGAGCTAGTGAAGAGGTGAACTGTGTAAAATTATAACACCGGAATGTGATGCAATTATTTCACTGGAGAGAAATGAAGAATTCAATGTTCAGGAGTGTTTGTTTAGGTACTACAAATGTAAATTAAATTTCAAATCCAATTGAAAAAAGAGAATAATTTGAAGTAATTATGAGTTAAAAATAAACTCTAACTCTCTAAACAAATAAACCTTCTGTCATTTCTGTAACTCTGTGATTCACATTGAGTCCTGGAACAAACTTGTTTCTCCATGTGCTTATCAGACTTCTATCACCTCACATAACCCCAGTTACTTTGTCACTATACTTCTCTCCACCTCCTATTTCAACGCGAGATATTTGTTTCTCCTCTCCCCACTCAGCATACTGTTGCCTTGCACCACCCCTTTTCGCTGGACCTGAGTTACTGCAGTGAGCTGTGGGACAAACCAAGGGAGAGGTGAGTGGGTTGGCCAAGCACCATGTAAAGGAGCCAAGAGGTGGCGGAACAGCTGTATCTGGAGGCTGTTGCTGAGCTTTTTCTCCATCCTCGTTCTCCTTCTCTCACTGTTCACTGCAAAGGAGACATGAGAGCAGCAAATAGCTGAATGCTGAAAGGAGAGGGGGAGAGGAAAGCTCTGCTGCAAAGTCCTGCAGACCATGTGGGGAGATCTGTTGAGAGGAGAGGTAGACAAAGCAAAGTATCACATGCTGTGCTATGGTAAGGACTAGGATATAAAATAATTCTGAAGATAATTTCACAACGTTGTGTAAATCATGATTTCTCTCATCTTCGATATTGTGGTCTCCTGGTTCTATTAGTGAAAATAAAATATAAAATAAAATAGCAGTCAGAAAACAGGATTGAAAAAAGTTATGACAGAAGTATATAAATCAATGAATGTTTTAAGAAAAGTAAAGAAGTCCCTCTTTTTTTTTGCCTTTTCTGCATAACAGATATAGAACACTCACATTTCGTATGATGGACATTTATAAAGGTTCATAGCTTTTGTATAGCTGAAAATCCTTATAATAGCTTTCTGGAGTACTCAATATTTGTTTATTTTATTAGCAGTATGTTTGGATTGTAAAACTTTGCATTGTAAATGAAGAGAAAAAGCAGCAAACTTAAATTACCACAGCACAGGTTAATTGTTGTGAGTAGGCAGTACTGGCGTTAACCTGTTCTTACAATAACTTGAAATACTTTATGCTGATCTTCTCTCTTCATTAGTTCTCCATTCAAATACGAAGAGAATTAGATATGTCATTTATGCCAATTTGATTATTTTAGAAGTGAAGGTTTTTCCTGTTCATTAACAAATATTTCAATTTGCTAATTTGTTTTTCTGTTGCATTTCATTTCTTTTTCAGGTAAGAGGTCATTTTATCTATCCTCAGACATTTTCCACTGAAAATGGAAAGACAGGACAATCACTGTGAGTAGTTACAGCGGTTTCATTATGTGTTGGTAGAATATTTAGATTAAATTATACTGCCTTTGAAGGCTAAAATCCTTTAATGCTAGTATTTTCTTCTGAAGTCAGGGATGAGTAGCTGTTTTAGAAACATAAAAAATTAAGCTTTGCGATTGTGATGTAAGCTTCTACACATACGCCATTTCTCCCCCAATTAATGTTGAAGGTGCTTGTATTTCAGTAAGGACACAGTAACAAGTAAGAAACAGAGCAGCTCATTAAGTAATGTTGGGATGGAAAGCCTCTAGCTACTCATGTTAAAAGAAATATAAACAGCTAGAGATTTCCCAGGTCTAGTAAAGCAGTGGCATTTATATGAATAAAGGCACCTTTGCTAACAACATACCTGAAATATAAACTGCATCTGAAAGAACTCTTTGAAAAACAGAGACTCCTGGAAGGAAGTTTAAGTGATTTAAGCTTTCCACAGCCTACATGAAGGCATAAAAAAATAATAAAAAAAGAAAAATAGAAGAAGAAGAACCTTCAACCTTCCTGCATTATGCCAGACTAGCAGAAAAGAAGAAAAAAAAAAGATTTTTGCATAGCTTGCTTAAAATATTCCTGAAATAGATGAAAAGCCAAAACCCAGACATTTGAACAGACATAGGCAAATACTGAAAAAATGATTAGCAAACACATTGGTGAATTTCAAACAATGGTGAATTACCTTTTGTTGGTAACTTTTGTAGCTGAACTTTTAATTCTTTAACAATTGTATGAATTGAAGCTCACAGATGTTTATGAAAAGCAAATTTTAGATCAAGAATCAAGATTTACTTAGGCTCTGAGATAGCAGACCACTTAAATATATGCTTAACTTGGAGTCTGTGGAAACATTTGCATACTTACAGTTAAATCTGTTCTCATGTATTTTGCTGTGTTGTGTCTAGAATCAGAAAATCATACCAGGTTAATGATTAAACAAATCACATGGTGGGAAAAAGCAGGTTGTAAAGTTTAAGTCAGCAATCCTTCTGGTAGATAACCAGTTACAGTCCAAATACTATATAACACTATTATTTATTCCTGCATTAAGCTATTTAAAATATTAAATTCATTGGCATGTGTCACTTGTGTGGTGGGTGAGGTTCTTGAATATAAAATTACTGCAAACAGTTCATTCATTATTCTTAGCCTTACGTACTGTTAGGTAGAAAATTCTGGGGCAGATAAAAGACACTGCACTAAAATATAGACACTGAGTAAAGCTAATGTGAGCAAGAGTTAGGTTTATTTTGATCAAGTCTGATGAAACATCTCTAAGCAGTAAATTATTTAATAAAACCTTTAAGGTATCAGTGACTGCAGTGGAGAAGCTGAAATTGTCCTAAGGGTTGAATGAGCAATGGAAAGTTTCCTCATCAAATCAAACTGTGTTTTCCAAAATGTACCTCATAGGCACAGAAGGAAATGCTTTCTGCATTCAGAACTAATAATCTTGAATATGGCATTTGTCTATTTTTTTAATGAACCTAAAGTCTAATCAGCCTGAAGACAAACAAAATATTCAGATTTTTTTAAAAAAATATTTTATGTATACAGAAAATATCCAGTGTTGTCATAACATTCAAATTCCTTGTGCTAAGTCTTTCTAAACTGTTTTAATGTAATGGTTTTGGTAGTTGTTTTGTTGTGTTTTTTTTCCTTCTGTATAAGTCTGAATAAAATAGTGAGCAAAAATTACCAAGCATATAGCTTTATTTTTCCTAAAGGCCAATGTAATACATTCATAGGCAGTGCAGAGTAAAGGAAAAGAAGCCAGTGTTTTTCTCACCAACTAGTCAATGAAAAATGTTCCAGTGCTAGTGAAATGACACCTTTTGAAACTTTAATATAAAATCTTGAGTAACTTCTTATCCCTTGGTGTTTTCTGTAGGAAGTATGTTTGGCATATTTCAGAGCTCAATATCAAGGATTCAAATTTCTGTATTTCAATCTTATCTTGAGAACTTACCTTGGTTGTTGGCTTCTCTATATTTATCATATTCCTTCCCTGAACACTTTCAATTAGATCATGAAGTAGTGCTAGACAAGTTCTGTTTTTCTCATTTTGTTTCTCATTTTGGAAAATTACAGAGCAAACAAGAGAGCAACAAACCATAGTCAGTGATCATTTCCATCCTTCTTAGAATAAATCAATTGTAGGAACTTGGATCTGCATAAATTCTTAAGACAGTGAGCTTACATTTTTCAGAGGCTTTATATACAACATTCACCACACCCAACTTTACAGACTGACGATGAATTGTCCCCCTTGACTCCCTTTATAGTCAATCTCTTGAGTATGAAATAGTTACTTTCAGGCTCGTTTAATGTATATTTAGGAAGAATAAAAGTAATAGCCTAGGATAATGTGTAACTGCACCTCTTTGATAATACAGACAGCAGTGATTGAAATGTAAACCTCTGCACTGCACTTACGTACCTTGGGTCACATGGATTGCACCTGGTTGTTTAACTTTCATGTGAATACTCAAGCCCCCCAGAGTATTATGCAATTTTACATAGCAAGACATGAAATGTGTTTTGGAAACTACTGCATTATTGCAGTTTATTTTATAGTTTCCAGTGCTTCCTTCTGCTTTCAACAGTGATCTCACATCATTTAAAGAACCATCCTGAAAAGGATACTCAAAATTTGACTTGGTTCCCAAATATGTGTACCTAGTGCCATTTGCAATGTCCTAGATTTAATGACTCATCTGCACAGAATCAAGTACATACAAGACCCAGAAACACATGAATGGCCTGGCAGCTGAAGGCCAGACAGAATACCCTAGAAATCCTCAAGTTATCTTAAATTTCCATGTATGGGCAATCAGAGGAAACAAATGAGAAAAGTCAGGCTCAGAGCATGAGTGTATCAAGATGTACTACCTCTGAGAGTTAAAACCAAATGGGACATATAACAGAGAGGTGAATTTCAATTTTTTAAACTAAAAAATAGAGATGGCAATTTAAAACCGCCTTATGAAATTTGTCCAACTATCCACAGCAGGGATTCTCTTTTCATCAGGATGTGCAAATACAACCATGAGCCATTCACATTGTTTAGTTATGCTGAGTCCTCAAGTATTAAGATGGATCTGCCAACAGCAAGAACCCAGGAAAGGCTAAGAAGGTGTTAAGCTGTGTTACCTCCTCTGTGTTACCTCCTCTAGCCCAGATCTGTTGGGCTGGACTTGGCTTGGAGCCTCATGCCTACGCAGCTGCTTGATTACTCCCCATCTCCTCTGCTTGCACAGTGTGGAGGTTTTCTTTCCCTCTGGCATTTGATTATCTTTCTAAAGTATGTTTTCACAGATGTGCCACAGATTTCACAAGGGGCTGATCTGTGTCCTGCAGTGGGTCTGTGGTGGAGCTGATGGAACCAACTCTGTGCAGCACAGGGCAGTCCCTTGGCTCTTCTCACAGAGGCCACCCCTCATAACTTTGACAGAAAAACCCAGTACAGCAAAGCTTGAAATAAGTATTTCCTCTTAGAATTATAGAACAGTTTGGATTGGAAGGGACCTTTAAAGGTCATCTAGTCCAACCTCCCTGCAATGGTCAAGGACATCTTCAACTAGAGCACGTTGCTCAGAACCTTCCCCAACCTGACCTTAAATGTTTCCAAGAATGGAGCATCTACCACTTCTCTGGAAAACCTATTCCAGAGTTCTATTACACTTATTGTAAAAAACCTTTACTTTGTATCTAATCTAAATCTACCCTCTTTTAGTTTAAGACCGTTACCCCTTGTTCTGTCCTAAAAAGTTTATCTCCATTTATTTTACAGGCCCCCTATCAATACTGAAAGGTGAGATCCTGGTGTATCTCAGTTACTTTTGTTGTCCCTGTCCTCTCTCAATTTTTCTGTTATCCTTCAGACATTTCCAGCTTCAACTTTTTTCCTCTTGGAAGTGTTCCTCATTCTTAGTCTCTACATCCAGGCATGTAGCTAACTTTTCTTCACAGGCACAGACTTTTATTGGTGCACAATACTGCCTGCTGAAATAAACAAATGAAAACAAATGCCGTCATCATGTTCTTTATGGTTTTCCAGGGAAAAATATGTGTACAGAAAAAAGAACCTAACAAAACATAATCTTTTATAACTCTTTGGAAAAAAATGGGTTCTGACTTTCCTTATAGCCTGAGTCAAAAAGATTATCTTTTGAACGTTTGGTGTACTAGGATCACCCTGCTGAATCCTCCTGATTTCCCATGTGTTTTACTGACAGTCAAAATGCTGTAAGCACTTGTATTAGCTTTCTGTGGCAAGGTTTTGGTAGAGGAGATTGTGGTAGTTTGGGCTTTAGTTTTAGCTCGACCTCAAATTAGCAGGCTCAGAGAATCTATGCAGATTAGGAGAGACAGGTATCACCCGACTTCAGTAACCAAAGAAATATTTCATACCAGATGATGCAAACCTGAGATATGAGTACAGAAGTAGGAGGTGTTCACTCAGTTCCATCATGGCTGAAGTACAGGCAGGACACGCAGCTGCTGTCTTGCTGGAGTAGGCTCTGCTCCTGCTGCCGCTACTTGCATTTTGTTTGAATTCAGAGAAGTAGAAACATTTTGTTGTTATACTTTCTGTTTTTTGCTGGGTGTCTTTTAGAGTGCTTATGGATCTAGAGTAATAGACTTTGTATTAACTGGGGAGTGGGAAGTTATTTCTTGTTATATCTAACTTGTGTAAGTGTGTGTTATATTGTAGGTTTCTCTTAATTTTCTCTTTTCTGTATAAATACATATAGTTAGTTTAAGCATAAACCTAGTTTGAAGTGTTTTGGTTTTTTTTTTCCCTTTTCTCCCTTTTCTCAGCAGGAGGAGGGAAACTCTAACTCTGTACTTGGGCAATTGGTGTTTTGCCAGCTCAACCCAAGACAGGGAGGCTGCAGGGTTGGGTTTCATGAGAAGACACATGGGGCTGCCCCATGTTGAACAGAGTCAGTTCCAGACAGGCCCAGAATAGACTCACTGCAGGCCAAAGCAGAGCTTCCTAATACATGACCACGTATTTTGGTATTGCTGCTTATACCCATAATATATCCATGACATAGATGAAGCTTCAGTAGTATCAAAGCAGAACCAGACCCAATTTTTCTGGTTAAAACGACATTTCAAAATAAATAAGCAAGTGAAAAACTATAAAAAGTTAATTGAAACTGCTTTCCTTTGGAAATTGCCATATCAGCTAAAAACTGGCAGAAGGCCCATTCAATGAGATAATTATAGATGGGATTGTATATTTAGTTGGAAGGTATGAGGATGCTTTAGGGCTATGAGCTTCAGGCTGATAGATCAGGCAGAGGTGATATTGCCAGTGTCACTAAGGGTACAGAACAAGCGTCATGGAAATACTGGAAAAACAGACATGTGGTAAGAAACTACAGAAGGAGATTCAGAGGCACAGCTGTGAGTCCTTTTGGGGAATACAATGGAAAATACAAAATTAAGGAAGAAGAAATTTTGCTGGGTGTCAGGAAAGTCTATGTGACAATGACAACTGTAAAAAGACTGAATAGCTCCCTACAAGAAGACATGGAAGCTCCTATGCAAGACAATAGAATAAACTGGTAATTAATCTGAAATTGGTAGGCAACTAGCTGATTTCTTTGCAATAAGCGTGTGCAAGCCTACATATCCCCTCTCACTTAAAGGAACCTCCAGGTTAACAGGTTTTGGTCCCAAGAAGGTGCTTGCTGGACTAGAATTAAAAAGCAATAACATTATGAAACTCTTGATGAAAAAGAAATGTGGGGAAGTTTTGAAAACAGATTCATCACACTCTTTTAGTTTTCTGTTTTGACATACTTTCTGTATAAAACAAGGTTATAAATCAAAGAATAAGCTGATAAATTGAGTGCAATGAAGTACAAGCATATTTAAAACCTATTACAGGTAAACCAAGGACACCTGTATGAGGTTTCTCACCCAAGTAGTAATATAAACACCATCACAGTCCCTTTGGGGATTTTACACTTAGAAGATAAAATGTGTAGTTTATTTCTGATGAAGACAGTTTCTCTTATAACAAGCCCTCAGACTGCTATGTTAATTAGAATACCAGAGCTGTCATAGGCTTAACTCTGAAGTTGAATTACCCATTTTGTTTATTCTTTCAAATTTATTCATTCCACATGTGACCAGACCATCTGAATCCCAGGCGCTCTTCCCCAAATGCCCATCTAAGATTTTCTTTACAGTCTCACACTGAGTGTCACAAAGCTCTCTCTTCCACTGGGGCTGGTGTTGATTGCCTTCTTGGCAGTGTTGGTATCTTACAATATTGTGAGATAATACAGCAATACTCTGTTTACCTTGCATCAGCTCTGAACTTGTTTCAGTATATACAGAAGTCTCTGTGTCAGGGAACTTATTCCAAATATAGTGCCTTTTTTTGCAAAATTTCCTGAACTATGCAACTCTGTCTTGTAGAACAGATGCAGGAGAACTGTTGATCAAGAAATCTGGAATATCCCCTCTAGGTTTCTGAGCATGTCCTTTGAGGTTTTCTGACCACACTAAGGAGACAAGGAATTCCTTTCAAATGCCTGTATCCTGAAAGAGCTTGCAAATTCAAACTGGAATTGAAGTAATGTACTTGCAGGCATCCTCTAGAGAATGTGAGGTTATTACAGATGTCATCCCTGAAATGCAGTTAAATGCCCGATCCCATCAGATCTCAGAAGCTAAGCAGTGTCAGCCCTGGTTAGTACTTGGATGGGAGACCTCCTGGCAATACTGAGGGCTGTAGGTTCTAGTCCTGAGGACTTCACTGTCACCATCCAAGCTCGCTCTGCTGTGGCTGATGAACCTTAGGAGTTAAAGGGTGGAGCCAGTTCCGTGCATGCTGTGCCTCATCTAAAAAATCCACTGCACAGGCTCGAAGAACACATCCATGTGGGTAGAGCCCTTCCAAAATATTTGTTTGCAAAGCCTAGCCATATGTAGACCCCTGAAAAGTCTACCTACCACTCAATTACACACTACCTCTATTCAGCTGCCTGCATACACCATCAGTGTACAGTATATGCATGCTCCATTTCCAGTACAGTATTTGAATTTTTGGCTTGCATGGCATTTGTTATCAATATGCTTTGCCACAGCTGTCAGATTAGTCAGCGCTGTTTTTTTTCCCCCTCTTTTATCTGAGCTGGCTTTATTCCCAGATTCCAGATAAAAGTGATAGCATTTTGCTTGACCATCCCATTCCAAGCGTTAAACACTGTGTCTTCAGGCTTGAATGTTCTAATGGTGTGTTAAAACGGTCCAATTTTCACTGCCTGTCCTCCCCTCTGCCCACACACGCATACACAGGGCAAGCCACAGGAATACATTGCTGAGGTGAAGCCAATGTGTGGAGCCTCTAACTGGGAGTAAGTTTAACTGCAAGTGGTTGGAAAGTACAGAGTAGTCAGTAGGGTTAAAATAGATACACTGTAGACACCATAGAATCTGGCTACTGATGCAAATTCAAAACAACTCGTTTTTTTTTAAATTTTCCCTTAAAGCAATGGTCAGGCATTGACCTCATGCATTTTTGTGCCTGAACATTTTACTGACACTCAAATGAAACAGAAACTCCATCTTCTGGGAAGTTTCATCAGCTGGGTGATTTTTGAGAGAATGCTTGCGTCATTTGGTCTCTGACCCATTTAGGTCTCTGTTTAGTGCAGCAAACCTGGTATGTAGGACTATCTAGGAGAAAAAAAGAGGCATCTGCAGATCACTTCAAAATGCAGTGCAATTCTGTTCCTTTCATGCTGAACTGCAAAACTGCAGCTCTCTGCATTTGGATTGTTTTAACTTTCATTCTGTTGATGCCACCTATGGTCAGATATATAAATGGTCCGGTTTAGGCAATATTTAAATCCTTTCCTCAATATAGCTCAATAAAACTTAAGTTACTCTGCTGTTCTACTCTCCTGGTTCAAAAATTACAGAAGTTTTCACTATGCATGTCTTTGAGCAGCTAAAACTATAATGTCAAGGGGCTGCTCCCTCTCACCTCAATAATGAGAGACCATTCCAATGCAATTTTACCTTTAGATTTTTCTTAAACCAGGAGCTCTACATTTCTATGAATCCATTCCTGAGACAGAAGTCAAGGTGTCTGGTACAGCACCATTTGGAAGACGTTTCTTACCTTTCTGACACCTTGCCACGTGAAACATGGAAAAAAGATTATGATCTTTTTGGGCCCTCACTCAAAGAGATATCGACAAACTGGAAAGTATTTAGCGAAGATTGTTGGGAGACTGAGGCACATGACAGGTGAAATGAGGCTGATTAAGTTGGCTTGTGTAACCTGGGGAAGAGAAATCTGAAGGGGATGGTGAGGGTCTAATTTCTGTCTTCCACAACCTGCAGAGAAGATGGAGTCATGCTCCTTTCAGGAGACTTCTTTCAAAGGACAAGTAGCACAGGATGGATGATGCAACCACAGATAATTTGATTTATGTAGAATAACATTTACATAAGGACAGGCAAATATTGGAGCAGGATGCCCAAAGATGCTGTGAATCTCTGCCCTCAGAGATGTTCAATAGTCCACTACTGGAAGTACTCTTCTGCAGACTTTAATTTTGCCCTGTTTTATACTGGAGGTTGGATCAGAAGATCCCCAGACATCCTCTTCAAACCAAATTATTCTTTAAGTGTATAATTCTATCAAAATTATCTACAGTGCAATAGCAGTCAAAATATCTGTGGCAGATCCTCTAATCTGGAAAGGCAGTGTAGAAGCACATTAGCATTTCGTGCTTGTTTTCCTTTTCTTTGGAATTCCCCAGAGCACTGTCATTTGCTACTTGTCGCATTAGAACAAAACAGCGCATCTTTTGGCACGTGTAACATTTTATAAACAAAGGAACTAAGTTGTTTGGATTCAGAGGAAAGCCAGAGGGACACTAACACAACCATACAAAACAGTTACAGGAGTCAAACTTCCGAAGGAGCCTCTTAATTTCAGCTCAGTTACACATTTCAGTGAACATTATGAAAATAAGTGTTGATTATTGAAAATCCAAAATGTAATCAGAAGATTTATTTTTTTTCCAGATTCCATCCACTGCTAATGTGAGAAAGTTCTTCTCTGAATCTCCTGGCCTCCATGACAACCTCAGTATCTGTCATTTTGATTCCTTTGCATTTCAGATATAATCAGAAAACAATTCTTTTCTCCCTCAAGCCAGTATCTTATTCTTTACCTCCATGCAGCTACTAGGAATGCAGGATATGTGTGAAGAGTGAAAAAAGGTCACATGATGAAATGAAATTAAAATTCCCGTAGAACATGTCATACTCAAATGCATGAATCTAGAGCTTTATTTCAAGAGCTGAATTCTGGGCTGCAAGGTTTCAGTACAAGGTTAGGTTCTGAAATCAGTTCTTTTATTTCACTTTAAAAGAAGAATGATATACAGAAAATAATGAAAGACAAATAAAGAGACCACATGCTAGTATATAAATAGACAGAGACAGAAAATTGGTTTTTTATGGTTTTATTTAACACAGTTTAGAACTAGGAGCAGTCTATTACTCTATATTTGAACCATGCCACTCTTAATAGATCATAAGCTGTAACATCTAACCATTTTTTTTCCTCACTGTTCAAAATTGATGACAAAGGGTGCAGATTAACTGTTTATTCTTGATCACATAGTAAAAAGTGGTCAGGCACCTGAATATCAGCTTCTGTGAATGCATCTCTTTTGTTACAGTAATGATGTTACATTCATTACAGCAAAGCTGTGTTGGAGTTGACATGGCACAAAATCTTTTCTGACATCAGAAGACCAGTTACCTCACTCTTGTCTTCTGGCTATGAGGTCCACCATTGTGTTTTTCCTTCTGTAATGCTTTTTAAAACACCACTGATTCTTCCCTCCATCACTACCTGTGCCTTTCTTCCCCAGTTTTGTTACACTAGTTAAGCGTGAGAGACAGGAAGAGATATGAAAGAGTGAACTATTTATGTCTTTTCTTCGCTGACTGGCTTAAATTAACAGGTTTAGAATCTGAAGTCTTGCAAATATGAGGTTTTAAAAATTCCCCTGGGAAATTCAGGAAAGCTCACAGAGGTTTAGCTGAATCTTAAGATTAATGGCCTGCATATTTTTTTTAACTAAGCTGTTTATTGTCTGGAACTTAGGGAGGAAAGAAAAGAGGAATAAGACAGGGGGAAAAGTTTTTTTTTTGGTAGGTGTAAGTACTTTATATGTGTGTATGTATCTAAGCAAACATATTAAACCTCCACCTTTCCACTGACACAGACAGGCTGGTCTGTATTTTAATATGTTAGCTCAGTATACAAAATCTGTGTCACTGTATGACTGCCATAACTGGAAATACACTTCTCTGGAAGTTCATATTTTGTAATATTAGACTCCACACCTGAACTGTTCTGTACAAATCCTTTTTTTTTTTTTTTTTTTTGTGTAGAGCAAAAATCAATTTTAATGCTAAATTTACTTTTGATATGGTCCAATAACAATGCAAAATGGATGAAGCCTAATAAAATAACACAAAGTTAAATGCAAGTCGGAATTCTTGCCTTCACTATCATTTTACCTGGATTTGATAAATGACATTGCCTGCATCGTAGACAGTATGAGTTGTCATAGTTTTGTAAGATCTTGTCTAGTAGAAAAGTTAATGCATTTTTTTGCTCCCCTGAATTTCTCAGCGTGGTAATTACTATGTATTTTTTAATTTAATTTAATTTTTTTCTTTGAGATGAGAAGTTTAAGTTGTTCTGTCAGGATGTCCTTTGATGCCAGGTGCATGTCAAATTTGTGGACACACACTCGGGTTAGAGACTCTATTCATACTTTGCACATTAACAAATGAATCATCTAGAAACCATATTATCAAATTTTCTTTGACAGCTCCAAATTCATTTACTTGACATTAGCAGGGGTTTTTTTTCTAAAAACTTGCATGAGAATTTCCTTTAATCTACTCATTTGCTGTGAAAGAAGAATGTGAATGTAAAGAATTTGAACTTGCTGACTTTTCATTAATTTTTTTTCTGTCTCTCACTTCTTACTATACAATTTGCAAAAGGTGTTTTAGCTCCGTAATAGCATTTGGATTCTAGAATTTATTGGGGTTTTTTTGGATACTCCTAAAGATTAAATATACAAATTAAAATATATTAATGGGAACATTCTGTGTTACAAGATTGTTTTTCTTTTTCTAAAATGTTGGGGTTTTTTCTAAATAAAGTTTCATTAAGAAAATAATGTTTTTCATTTAGAGAAAATAATGTTGACTAACCTTGTAAAGATAATGGGGAAAATGAGCTAAAAGAAGTGTGGGTGACAGAAAGTGAAGGTATGAACAGCTTTTGGGTGGGATATTAATCCTCTTCAGAGTAGCTCTTATGGTGCTGTGACAAACCTTTTGGTTTTGTGACTAAAAACACATTAATAATGCACCAATCTTTTCCCTATTTCTGAATTGTTCTCACATAACATCAAGGTCTTTGTTTCTCAGGCTGCCCTGCTAAGGACAGCTCTGGGTGCACAGGGAGCTGGCAGGGAACAGAGCCAGTACAGCTGACCCCAACTAAACCAAGGGAGATCCCACACTATTGGATGTCAAGCTCTGCATGTAAAGCTGAGGGGAGGAAGAAGGAAGGGGGGAACATTCAGAGTGTTTGTCTTCCCAAGTCACTGATATGTGTGGTGGCGTCCTGCTATTCTGGGGATAGCTGAACACCTGCCTGCCTGTGGGAACTGGGGAATTAATTCCTTGTATAGCTTTGCTTGCACAGAGGTGGCTGTTGCTTTTTCTATCAAATAGTATTTTTCTCAGCCCACAAGTTGAATTGCATTGTCATCTTGGTGGAGGTTCACATTCTCAGAGCCAAATTGGTTACTAGATTTCTTTAAGAATGAATTTTATCTCACATAAGACAAAATATAATAATGTCAAGATTTTTGGGGGGATTCTTCTGTAATGGTTATGACCTACTTCCTCAAACTTGCTGGAAGCACTTCATCTTGAGGACTTGGACAATGCCCTTCATTTCCCCTGCTCTCTCCCTGTAGATTTGCAATTCTTCAGGCTTATGGTCTTTTGTTCTCAAGGTTTTGCATATGACTTGGTGTCCTTAGAACCATTTATTGCAGGTAACCTGATACATTCAGACTCCACTTCCACCAATGCCCTGTAGAAGTACAAATAGCTAGGATAAGAGTAATTGTAACCTGCTGAGGGAAAACTGAGTTTGAGATATATGAGAGTCCCTTGGTAGCTGCAATTACATCTTGACAATATTTCTGCTGTGGGTAGAGCCACCTGACACCCCTGTTTCTCCAGGGTATAAATTCTTTAATTGCATACATGACTAGAAGTGGGAATTAAACTACATAAATGTGAGATAGTTGGAGAGTGTAACAGGACAACTCACACATATCAAATATTTTTTGCTCGTAAACTGTATCCTTTTCCTTCTTCAAACTGAGGCACCATACTCATTTCATGTGGGACTGCTCTTCTGAGTATGCTTGTATTGTGTTTAATTGTTGTTTTTTTTCTGTGTGTTTCTCTTGCACCAATGTCTCTGCCTCCATTTCTTCTTGTGAAAGCTACTTCATCTGCCAATGTTGAACAAAAACTTTAGTATTATAAGGAAATTAATTACTATTCTAATCAGTTTTCTGGTGTCTATCTGATCCCTTTGGAGTCATATATACTTCCAAGATAGCCTCTTTTTCTCTACTATAAGCCAATCTTCCTTCATAACTTATGCACTCAGACCCTTAATCATTTTGCATGGCCTTTGCTGCGCCTTTTCATTATCAGCAATGTCCTTCCTATAATAAGTAGAGTTGATTCAGCTGATACTCATTAGATATGCTGTCTCCTACAAATGTTCCTGCAATATTCAGAGGGATTTCAGGGAATGTGGTGTGGGGAGATGAAAGTGAGGGAGACAGCCATCTAATCTTCCAAACTGAAGTGTCATTTGGTTTGCAATGACTTCGAATATCAATTTATATAGTTGTGAATCAACTATAATGCTTGGTTGTATACTGTGCTGGCTTCATGTATAATCATGTCCCTTTCTAACACTTTCCCCTCAACATAACCTTACAGAGGGAAGAAAATTCTGCTTTTGCTTGATACAGTGGTGTGAGTCAATGGAGCCCCTTTAGTCTCTCCAAACAGATCCCAGTTCACTGTGTTAGAAGATGGATGGCGCACTGATATCAGCCTCTGCAGATGCTGACTTGTTTCTCTTCCCATGGGCTTGATCTATAACTAAATGACATCTCAATTTGCCTGTGATTTTCTTTAGCAGTAAGATCAGCAGTAACAATATGAGGTCAGATTATGGCCTTTGTAATTCTGATGACTAAAAGAGCTGTGCGACAGGTAAATTTATAGGGAATTTGGCTTAAGGAGACCAGAAATACACAATATTCCTAATGTACTCTCATTACTGCCCTATTTAACAGAAAAAGACACTGATTATATACACAAAGTAAATCCCAAGGCCTTTTCTACTTCTGCCAAACGCTGTAGAGAGGGATTTACTGCATTATCCATTATCACGTCCAAGTCTATTCTTGGTTTGTATTGTGCTTCATTTTAGGCTATAGTCTCTGCGGACTGTTTTGATCCTCCCTTCTCTCATTACTTTATACTTCTCTGTGCTGAACTGCATAAGCCAATTATCAGACCATAAACCTCATCTGTCCAAAACATTTTGAATGCGTATGCTCTGTGCCTTTGTGGCTGCTGCCCTCCTACTATTTTCTGCCATTATCAAACAAAGGCATATTTTAAATATTGTCATACACGCCCCTCAGCCCCTTTCAAAGTCATTCTTAATTAGATAATGACTAATTAGATGTTTGTAAAGTACTCTGACAAAACAAAGCGCTATAGAAGTATTATTATTAATATGCATCATCATCAGTGTTATTAATACTAAGCTTTGCTGCAGCAACCCTGACACCACTGTTCGTCCTCCTGAATTGTCCGCTTTTTTCCAGAACAAACCATTTCCTCTTTACAAGGCAGCTTTTAATCCAATTCAGCGCATTTACCCTTTGCAATGTGCTCTCTGACTTACTGAAGAAATCCCTCTGTAGTGTCTTGTGGCACCAGGAGCAGTTGTGAAATGCAGACGGATTCTATCATCCTTTTCCCATGCATTAACAATTCAGCAATGTGTTCAAAGAATTCAAGCCATATTGGCACACATGCTTTTCTTTTTAAGAATCCATGTAGTATCACCCTTACTGGGGGTGTTGCACTATATTGTGAGTACCCCTGTTGTGCAAAAAAAATGCAGAGAACAAGACTGCTGACCTCGTCAGATGAAGCTCGGCAGGAATGCAGAAGATTGGCTTGGTTAGTTTCAGATGCTGAATTAAAAGAGAGAAAAGAGGGAAGGCACATTTAAAAGGAACAAGGCATTTTTCCATGATAATGCCCTGTTCCACTCCAAGACATCACCTACCTAAAAGTTTACAGAGGTGCTGACTTTTAAAAAGAAAATTATCTAAAAGGCAATAAAATAGTCCTAAGCCTGCAGCTATCTAAACTGTAAATAGCCTTTTCTGCTGAAAATTATGCTTTCAGTTAACACAATACATGCAAATACACTCACTTGGCAGTCTCTGCTCATCTACATCTGTTAGAACAGTGTGAGATCTACTTGCCTGTTGGTCAGAGCCTTGCTCCAACATACAGGTTCCAGGCAATTAAAAGTTTACATGGGCAGACTTGAAAAGACTATGGAAAAATTCGCTTTTCTTCAGGAAGTCCTTCCACTGTGCCAACTGAACAACATTGGAAACATATGCCAGCTACAGTCAATTACACTAGCTTATACTAATATGACATGCAGAAGGAAAGGCAGGCAGAGAGACCATAGCTGCCAAAAAGAAAAGCTGTATTGCCCTAGGTGCTGCAAAGCCCATAAAGACCACATTGGGGTATAAGATTTTGAGCCAGGTGGAAGAAAGAAGTATTGAAAAGGTTAATAAAAGAAATTAAAATTTGGAACTTGACTCAAGAAATAGACAACTATCTACCAGCCCAGTGCTCTGTGGTAGTCAGTAGCAGCCCTATAGCACAGGGGAGTAAAAAGCAAGTTCTCTAGTCAATAACCTTTACATCTAGGAAAAGATGCTGAATGGGACTGTGCATAGTGCAGTTATAGCTTTGCCTAGCAGGTGAGCCATCTAACTCCTAGTCCACAGTCTAAGCTGAGACAAAAATCAATAGGGAAAAAAACCCTGTAACTATATGGTCCAAAGCCAATAAAGCTAGATACATTTTCTGGAATGAAAGTTGTTTTGCTTTTATGCTGCTGACCTTCCTAAGGCTAAATATGTAATCAGTGACTCTATTACTTTCTAAGTTCCTTTTGTTTGTTCTAGTACATGTCAGTCTCTGCAAAACTGAGTCTTTGTTTCCTGTATTTAATAGTCACATTAACACTAGATGGCCTTTGTGCAAGTCCAGGAATGGGCAACAGCTTGAGTTGTACAACCTCAATGTATGTACAACTTACATATTGGAGCCCTAGATAAGAAAATAGTCAACTGCTAAAAGTACTCTAATTGTTTATAGCAACCATTGTTCTTGTCAAATGAAGAGTAAAGGTAAAGGTCTTGCAACCCACTGCTAAGACAGCCTCCTGGAGCAGTGTGAAGGGTCATACATAAACAAATTTATCGTAGAGTCTTTATAAATCAGGTTCCCTATATCTGCAGCTTCATTTCTTTCATTTTGTAGGTTCTATTCCGCTCTGTATCTACACAAGTAAAATCTCCTACTACCCTGTCTGGCCTTTTTTTTTTCCCTTTTCATCATCTGCTTAAGCAATCCTTTCCCACTTTACTTGAACATGCCCAGGTAACCAATGGCATATTCTCAAGGTAGCTGTAGTTTACCTTCTGAAACAAGGCTAAGTTCAGGGATGACTCCAGTTCTAGAGGGAATGGAAAGGGAGGAGGGAGTATGTTAGCATCACACAGAGAACTAGCAGTCAAGAAGAGGGTGTTTCATTCATCCCTCATTGAATTTACTATTTATAACCTACAGCTAGTTGGACACCATCCAGAGACCAGAGGGAACTTCGGGCCGATTCTTCAGCAATATAGGTACAGCCAATGGACCTCAAAGTGGAGAAGAGTCCTTGGCACTATTTTGTTTGGCGTTTTCGATACGGCCTAGGAATCCATCATGCTTTGTTAAAATTGCATCGTCTTCAAGCTCCTTTTGAAATTTTGGCATCTATTTACAAGAATGCAATGAAATTCAAATTAATAGAGTAACTGAGCACTGCAGAGACATCTCTTGTGAGACAGTAGGGTCGATTGCTATCAGAATTTTATATGTTTTGGTAAGATCTTTCCAGGTCTTATTTTTCTCTCCTAGTAAGTGTGGATGGCGAGGACAGCAGCACCAAGCCAGTTTGATAGGTCTATGTCACAAAGGAGGCACAATGTACCTATGTAGCATCTCTCAGAAGGCATTTCTGTGATTACCCCCAAGCTTGAACAAATGCACATGAGAAAACTTCAGGTGAAAGATCTGTTTAGAAGCATGATAAAAGGTCCCAACAGTCTTTATTCTGGGGTGTTTTTCAAGATGTGAATGATGAGATCTTGTTGCGTGAATGTGTACTTCAGCCCAATGTTTTATGATGACATTGGTGGAAACAGATTTGTTGTTTTAAAAAACAAGTTCAGTAAATGTGCTACAGAGTTCTTGTGCATTCGTGTAGCTCCTGCAGATTTTGCTGCCTCTCCCTAAACTTGCAGAAACAGGTATATGACAACTCAGACTGAGTGTGAAAGGTGCTATATAAGAGAAAACTTCAAGGTCCTTTGCAAGGTAATGAACTGTTTTCCTTTTTCCAGTAACAACAAAGTAGTCTTCTCTTGTTACTATTTTCTTGAAAAAACCCAACAGTGAAATAACATGTAATGTTCTTTTTTTTCTGCATGCTACCTTTTTCTTAACCCTCCCTTGTGTTTTTCACCACCCTCCCCCACCTCCAAGTCCACCACAATATTTTCCACTGAGACCAAAACAAGTCGAAAACATAAAAGTCACTGCTGCTTGAAAGTGTCTGAAACTATAGAAGAGTTGTGTTGCAAACCATCAGAGTGATATTTTCATAACAGAAAAATAAGTGTTGCATGTCCTAGTAGCATGAGGTCATGTGGAAATGTCTGTTGATGCAAAGTCTGCAGGGGACAAATGGTAAATTCTGAAGGGAAAAGGAGTCAGACATGGTGCACTTTTGCTCTTATTGCCTACAAATAAATTCCCTCTCTCATGTGTTTGTCTCTGATCAATGCTCGCACGCTATTTGGGAGAGGGCTGGCTGACAAAAGTGTGATGAGAGTTAAATGCCCTGGACAATCAAACAGTAGTGCTGAAGCTTAGACTATTTTTCTGTCTTCAAGAATTTATAGTAGTAGTAAAAGCAGCAATAGTATCTGTTTTAATATTAGGCATAGCAATAGAAATTATTCTGAGCTTTGGGAATTAATAACTCTGGGATCCTTTTACAATAATGCCCTTGAATTTAGACCAGCATTTTGAAACTTCAAGCTGGAAATTACTAATCCACATTTATCTGCTTACATAATGAAAGCTTATGTGCTTGGATCTGTACCTCTGTGTTTGGGCAAATGTTAAGGTCAGTGTAAGTTATTGAACACAGTTTCTTTAAAAACATTGCACTTCCTTTATTTGAATAAAATGAATTTAAGAAGTCATGATTAATTCTTTTTTCTTTTTTTTTTTTTCTGGATCATATTCAATAGTTGCTCTTCAATTATTTCTTTCCGTCATTAAAGAAAATATTCCTAAATATAAAAATACATGAAAAAAAATTAAACCCTGGGATCACAGCTGGTGTTTCTGAGTTAAATAATGTAACTGGATTCAACAGACATTAAGTATGTAGTATAGATATGATGTGATGTCTCTTGAAGGAAAAAAGGTTTCCTGCTGCCTTCTTTCACTTTTGGGCTAAGCTGAGTGAAAAAAAATTCCTTTATCACTGACTAAGTGCATGCATATAGATAGATCTTGTGGCATAGGCAATGTATAATAATTTGGTTCTCACAGTAAATGGATTGTCAAAACTGTTAAATGACCATAATATGTCAAATATTTTTGGATGCAATTTTAGTGTCTCTAAATATCTAAACTCTGGTGTCATTTTAGTGTCTACATTGCATATTTTAATTTATTTTCAAATTTGAAAGGTATGAAGTTCTTCTCTCTATTTTAAATCATAAAGATGTTTGTAAAGAAATAGATATAATGACAAAAATCTCAAAATATATGATAGTTCTTTGGCTTAGAAGCAAGTATAAAATATTGATTTGTCTGACACTTGACCCATTGTGATTGTTACCCAAATAATAATAATAACATTAATTAAAAACCCAAAAAACACATGAAATTTGTGCATAAAATAATTTTGGTAATGGTTTCAAGCAAGTCATGCATTCCTCAGTATTTCTCAAAAAAGGAAAAAATAACATTTTTGTAACCAATTTAATGAAAAAAATAATGCTGATAGAAAAAAATGTAGTTCCCTACATTTTTGTTATCCAGTTTAATATTATGAATATTTCCTTTGTTGAGCTACTAGTGGCTGGGATTTTACATGGTACTGGATAAGCCAGTTTACTGTTTCTCATTCTGTGGCAAAATCACTTTCATAAACAGATCTTATTGTATAGATAAGAAGAACATATACTTTTATAGACAAAAAGGATACAATCTGACTGCTCTGTCTGAATGGGATAACAGAATTTCAGATAATCAGATTAACTTCGTCTCACTTAACTTGTTCCACCCAGAAATTAAATGGCTATTCAGAGGTAATTATGTAGCCTCTCTGTTGCCATTGTAGCCAGAGAGGAAGAAGAAGGAACCTGCAGGCAGTTAAAATTGTTTTGGATAAAAGTACTTCTTGAAAATTATTAGTTAAACTGAGTAAACGATATCAGAGTAATTTCTGAGGCATTCAAATCAAATGGCATTTGGTTCTGCTGAAGGAGAACATAGTGGTCTCAAGAGAAACTGCTGTTGATGTTTCTTGTGGACTGGTTTTCAGATTAATTTTATTCAATATTTTAACTAATATTGTCTGTGAAAAAATGTATAGGTTTTTAAAAACAGAATGATGGCAAAAAAGAGATGTTGTAATATAAAAATCTCAGAAAGAGTTGGATTACCTGAGACATTTAGTGTACTAGAAATGGTCTGACTATAAGTCCACAATGTAAATTAAAGTTATAAGTCTACTGTAAGTGGTATCAAGAATTTTTGTTTTGAAAACTAAAGGCCCATCAGTGAGAACAAGCAAAGGAAGATCCTGGGAGCACATTATTTCAGAATGCCTGAATGAGCATGAATGTGGGATGGATCCATCAAAACGTTAAATGTATTCATTGCATGGATCACGAAAAACATTTCCAAATATTACAAAGAAGTATATTGACATCAGACACTACCATAATGACTCTCCATCTGGAATTTTACTCAGTCCTATAGCTGATCAAAATAAATATTACATCCACATGTTAAAGAAACTAAAACTAAAGCCCAAAGTTGCTTAAAAGACAAATAAGTTCTCATGGGACCTAGATAAATTTAATCTGGATATTAGCAGATAGATTCTAACCACCAGAGGTATTAAGTTCTGAAGTAGCCTTCCCATAGGAGCAATGAGAAGAAAAATGCTAAATAATTTTATAATGGAATTTATTACAATTTTAATGAGATTCTATGACATGGTCACCTGAACAGGCAGATTCTTCAAAACTTAAGAGATCTCTTCCACTTGCGTATATTTATGCCCCTAGATCCTTGTTGTAAGCTGAGTTATGCTTCATTAGAAAAAGTGGCAATATTTTAAGTGTTGTAGTCTACTTTTCCCATGCAGGAAGGATACACTGGAGATTTCTCTCTTGGGTCTGTTTGAGAAACAGACTGAGCTCAGCATGGTTAAAAATAGGTGTTTTGTCAGATAGGTCATCTGTGACTTCTGTGGAAAAAAGCACTCTAAGGAAAAAAAGTAATTGGGAAGAAACATTTTGATTTAGGAAAAAAAAAACAACATAGGTGTGAGTTACATAGTAGATTAAGCTGAATTTCTCTTTTCTACTCAGTTTGTGTTCACTTTTTAGCATGCTCGGTATGATAGTTTTTGAATTGAATTTTAAAAACTCAAATTTGAAAGGGAAGAGGTTTTCCTCCACCTACAGTCTCCTCTTGAAAAGTGTGGTAGGAAGGTTGAGGGGACTTATTCCAACTGCTGGAAGATTGGAAATTTATTCTGGTACAAATCTTGGATAGATTTTATCTAAAATAAAAATAAAGAAATATTGTTTGTAGTCAAACATAAAGGACCAGGTCCTTATCCTCAGTAACATAATTGTTGAGGGTTTTCTGCATGTGAAAAGGAAAAGAAGGAAAACAGTATTTCTTGCAAGTATTTTCCTCTATGAGAGTTTCAACTAGCCAGAAGTTCCACAAGGCAATTGCATAAATAAACAACTGCTTTTTAAAATAGGGCTTAAGTAATTCAATTGAGCCATGGGAAATCCAGTCCAAGTTTTGTGCTAATGAGGAAGTGTCATAAATATTCACATTTTCTTACCATTAGCCTTGTAATTTACTACCTACAGGTATGGCTATAGATGAAGAATCTTACACTTAAACTTTCGCTGCAGAATAATGAAGAAGGAAAGAAAGAAAATTAGCTCACCCAGCTACACTATTAGTGAGCAGCCACTAGCAACAATTGTGCAGGAGCATCATTTATCTTGGGCTGACAGACCAAAAAAGTCAGAAACAGAGCGATATAAAATGTAGAGCAGTGAAAATATACAGCGAATGGCATCGCCAGCAGGATACGCAGTGATTGTGATAGGAACTCTGGGAATGTCTATTTGTTATTTGTATACGATATCATGGGAACAGAGTTCACAGAAATTAAATTTACCAAGACCAGAAAAATTATTCTATTTCTGCATCTGTACTGCTGAGGCCGGCAACTGAAATAATATTTTTGTCTTGACCCTCTGCAGTCTGCAAATGGTTTATGAATGGGAATTATACAGACTCCCTGTTTTGTATGAGCATTCACTCCCTTTGTTTGTACACACAAAAAATGGTGATGGACTATCATTATCCAAATTGATAGCAGCTGTGCTTACTAAAAAAAATGTTTTCCTCAAATCTGTTGACATGTCAGTGGTAATAAAAAAAAATAAAATATGTCATATGGTACACTGAAACTCCTGAATTACTTGTCACAGACCATTTAAATGTGTACTGCATTCAATCCAAGAAATCTTCTGTTAAATTAATATATTTGCTAGGCCCTTTAGTACAGATTCTACTATCCTCAGGGGAAGTATTTTGAAGATATCCTTAAAAATCTAAATATTTAACTTCCTCTTACATTTGCATAACTTAATTGAAAGTTCTATTTTAGGTCTTTTTTTTTTATTTTTTTTATTTTTTTTTTCCCAAATTTCAAGTTGTCTACCCTTTTGTTGCTTGAAACTAATGTACTGTCATATTAAATCATCAGGAACCATCTCATGAGCTCCCTCTGTAGTACCAGGTGACTGGAAATTTTATAACACTGTATTTTGGAGGAGGAAACAAATAAGCTCTCCTTGCAATCAAAAGTGACTGAAACCCATGTGAATAAGGTATTGGGTTGGGTCCTAGCTAATAAGCCTTGCTAAGTAGTTGGGTGTACAAAATGCTGCTCACTTGTGTGTCCTGCCAGGCTAATCATACTCAAAAAAAAGCACACAGCACTGCTTGTAGGTATCAGCAATGAGGAGTTTATTTACTACAGGTTCCTATGCATCTTTAAGATTTTAATTTTGAAGCTTGCAGTCATGGTCTGTTAAAAGTGAATGCCTATCTTATTTTCTTTCATGGGCACAACCTTGGGTTTCTGGTGAGATGCAGATATGGCCAGAGGCAAAAAGCAAATGGGGAGAGGGTTTTTGGGGTCATGTTGCAATCTTAAAGAAAGTATAATATTCCTTGAAGTTAAAAAAATGCATTTTCTGAAGAAATATGTAGGTACTGCACAGGGAAAGCTCTGTCTTTTTGGGTGTCATTTGATGGCGTGTCTGATTTGATTGCATAGTGCCTACAGACTGTGAGTAGAATTCAGACCTTTTCCTAATGATGCTACAGACACAGACAGTGGATGTGCGTCGCTGCTTGGTGCAGCTTACAGTCCTGGCTGAAGGGACAGGGAGATGAAATAACTTACTGTTGTTCAGGACCTGAGCCAGAGTTAATTCTAGTCTTCCAAACCTCAGTGCAGTGACTTGTCTAATACATCACCTTGCCTCCTGTTCCCACCAAACCCCAAAATAAAACGTACAAAACCGAGTGATCTAGACATGATGGGCTCTAAAATGAGGAGATCAGAGAGAGGCAAAAGCCATTGGAAACTTCAGTTCAAAAGAGGAATCACAGTGGAAATACATCAGGTCACAAGAAGCAACAGAAAGAAAAGGGAAAGATATTTGAAGAGAGCAAATAATGTGCGTGTTTCCTATTCTGAGAACAAAATACCTGTCTGCTCACTGTAACCTCTCAGAGGTTTAAAACCTCAGGTAATGGAAGGCAGCAGTAAGGCAATTTCACTGGCTGCATCACGATGGACTGGCCTAGTCCTCCCTTCACAGACCTGGAAACTCCCTGCTCTGGGACCAAAATCAGGAGATGAAGTCACTCGTTACCTGATTTCTATGGCAACAGAAGGCACTTCAGTCTCTTATCTGCTCATCCTGCTTCTCCCATTTTTTCTGGGAACTGAGAGTCCTGGCTGTGGATTTATGCTCCAGCTGATGCCAACATCACTTTCAACGTGTGCTGGTATTGGCTGGGATAGAGTTAATTTTCTTCATAGTAGCTCATATGGGGCTATGTTTTGGATTTGCAGGAAAAAAATGAGAAGTGACTCTCTTAGAAAGAATGATATGAAAAATTCAGGAGAATGACATTTTCTTTCACTAAGTAATTGAAAAAAGAGAGGAGATGGCTTTGAAGAAAGGGGGATAGAGGCAGAGGCTACCTATTTTTGTCAAGACAATGTAGAATGCAAAGATATATGGAGAAAGTATAATTGTCAGTCACTTTCCCATGAAGGATATTTTATGCAGTAATAAATGAGACAAACAGGCACTGAATAGGGCTTTATGGGAAGCAGTTTTGGCTCAGTTGTACCTCTGCCTCTCAGGGTGTCTCCCATTAGTCACTCGGCTGATGAATTTGCTCAGCAGTGGTGGCAGTTTCAGGAAAAGAAGAAACAGCTCTCAGAAGATTCAGCAGTTTAGTTTAAATACATTTCCCCTCCCACGCCTGCTCCATGCTGAGCTCCTGTCTCTCTCTCTGCAGCTGTTGCCTGTTTCATGAGTACCCTCTCCTTCATGTTAATCACGCCCATCCATCCCTGGAGGCAGCAGAGCCAACTAGCACCATCATTTCATAGCTATGTCATGGGAAGATATCAAAGTTTTAGAGCCTGCAGAGTTTTCTGAACCAAGAAGAAACTCAGATTTTTGTTCAGGACTCAGAAGTATTCAGTGATTTCTTGGGATTCAGGAGTTCCGAGTTCATGTCACAGAGTGTGATATCTCCCTTGAGGTTTTGGTTGCTCTCTAGTGTGGCTGGCATGGTTAGCTGATAGATGGAGCCTCATCCATGTGAGCTGGTTCTGCTTGAGCTAAGTAGAGACTGCTAATGCTAAGGAAAATGGTGCAGAAAAACTCAAGCTGTCCTTGCCCAGATCTTGCACCTGAAATCTGTGTAGCTGCAGGGTATGGTGCTTTTCTCAGGTAAACCAACCTGATCATGAATTCTGGTTTGGCTTGAGCTGACAACAGTTTGAGAATCTCTGCACTGCTTTCTCTAATTTGTTATAGACACTGTTTCCCTGTACTTAAAGTAGAGATAATGTTACTTGCAAAACATGCTGAGATGTGTGCTGGGATGTAAATTTGAGGGAATATTGCAATTCCTTTAATGGCTTCCCTTCAAACTCTGAAGCAGGGCCATGTGAATTGTGTTGTTAGCTGAATTGGGAGATTTAAGTCAATTTTTGTAACTGACAAACACTAATCCCTCACACTACAATATATATTTTCCCATTTACCCTTTACAATTCATTTGACGAAGTAAGTTATTAAATAATAATTGTTGTAGTGAAGGGCAGTGTATTTGCCCACTTTTAGAGATTTCTGAAATATTAATACACCGAGTTATTGCTGCAGCTGTCTCAGATGTGCCTACTCAGTTTATGGCATGTACTGGTTGCTCTAATTAAACCCATTTTCATTTAGTCACTGAAAAAAAATCAAAATTACTTTTTGCACCAGGTTGGTCATTTAATTGGGATGGGGAAAATGAGGAAGCAGAGGAAGAGCAAGTGAATTATCCACAGCAGGAGACTGAGAATAAACACTTTTTGCTTAGGCAATCGTTGATGTCAGTCATTGTCTTGAAATTAGCCTTTACTGTTACTCACAGAATTTTGGTCACAAGCTGGTAGTGGAATCTGAAGATGCTGTAGGATTTACACAGCTGAGGTAAGATGAAGTAATTTCTTCAAGGATAGTGGCTTCCACTGGGACTTGGATAGCTAATGGGATTGAAGAGTTTTCCCTAGAGGCCATCGGTTGTGACTGAACACATTAAAATGAGAGAGCAGTTCAGTGGCTTATGTAGAATGAGATGGTGGCATGAGTCCAACTATTCAGTTCACAGGTATCTCCATCTACATGCTAATACTGGAGATTTAGGTTTAGTGTGCCATGAAAACAATTCACAGTGCAGAGCGACCATATATTATCAAGGACTGCAAGACTCCAAGCCTTCTAATTCCAGCTTCAGGGAGGATCTTATTTTTATACGATTGGCTCTATTTGTATAAAAATATTTATATGTTAATAAAGAAGAGGCAGAAAACTGGATCTCTCCCAGAAAATGATTCCTATATTGTGTTGTAGCATCGCCTTCCCTTAAGTTGCTCCAGAGAATCCCAAGCTCGACCATTCCAGGTAAAATGGTTTCAAGAGATGGGGGTGAGAGACACTCCGTGCCATTATGGTACATGACATGACTACAGAAACTCCTGAAAACCAGAATCACAAGAGCCATAACACAACCACTTTCAATTCCAGGTGCAATCGTACTTAAGGGGAAAAACTCTAATGTCTTTAAGTGGGAAAATTAGTCTTCTGTGGGATGGAGGGATAAAAAGATATTATTACAATTCTGTCTAGAATTTTGTAGAAAGGATGTAATTAGTAATATATTCTTTAAAGTGTACCTAATGGTAAGTGTACATTTCTGTACGGGTTTAGCTGGAGTTTGGAAATGTGAAATCACCTCATTTGTGAAATGCCTCCTTCACTGCACATCTGAATGCTCAGGGAAAATATCTTCTGCTGAACCTGCTGTGCAGAAACATGGACCTCACTCATTTGCTTTGTTAAAACACCAGTGTTATAATAGGCATGATTATTTAAGGCTACAATCAATTAAAGTTTTGTAAGAAAGATAATATTGTTTATTAGGAGAAACTTTCAAGCTAAATACAGGTTCAGGAACCACTGTTCTGAATATGTAATGTTCAGCAGTTATTTTGCCTCCTTTTCCTGCTCCACAGGTACCAACTCTTTCTCTCTAAATGATTTTAAGTGGTTAATAAAATTAAATTAAACAGTTGTTCTCTACCTGTATTAAGCTGGAAGGCAGGTGTCTCTGGTTCAAAACTGGAGAAGTATACTTAAAAATACATGCTTGTTTTTTTCCAACTGCTGCAGTTAGTTGATAAATTTAACACACCAACAAAAGCACCCTCTTCTTGCAAACCATACCTAAATTTTTTCTTTCTTTTCCTTTTTCTTTCTTTTTTTTATTTTTTTCCCACTAAACTGCTCACATGTACTACTTTAAAAAGAAAAATATGCATTTTACTGCCGTCAGATTAAGGTCAAAAGCAGCTTCACACTTACTTCATTGACAGAATCATCTTACTGACTCTGACCCTCTAGAGGCAAACCATTTCTGAAATGGATTGTGTTTACAGGGCTTTTGGAGAAGAGATGAGACCCACAGTGTAACTGCAATTTCATTGGAACATGCAACTGTCATGTAATGCAGCAAACAAATTATGAAGCATATTAGAGGCAAGGCTTTGAGATTTTTTTAAAGTCCAAATACAACTTGGTTTTTTTGTTGTTGTTGTTGGGTTTTTTTATGCTTTCTAGATGATTGTCAGTGGAGCAAAATGATTTAGCAAGTTGTAGAAACACTGAATTTTACATGATCTCAACAGACACTCCGTTCCATTATTATTAATGCTCTCTCTCTCTCCTTTCAAAACATTGATTAAAAACTCATCCATTTGACCTACCAGCTATAATATCAGTATCTCATACCCATTCTGAGTCTATGTGTGTATATATACATATGTATATATGTATGTATGTATATATATATATACACACACATTTATAAAACCTGTGGATTGATGAGTTTTTGGGATATGGCTCTAATGAGGGAGATATATTACTCCTTCAAAGCCTATCTAATATTCTGCACTGAAGCAAGAGTTGCATTTTAGTTCAGTGCTTAAAACAAACCAAACCAATATATTTTAATGTTTGCATTGACCTGAATTGATTATGTGGGAAAAGGAACATTGAAAAAGTGAGAA
>JAWWEV010000115.1:108841665-108864320 GCA_035583235.1 Hafferia zeledoni | reverse complement strand
TCCCTTTTGCTGCCAATCGAGGTCTACTTGTGACACCTCGATCTGTGCAGCTTGGTCTGCCTGTCTGTTATTATCTTATAATATATTTTAATGTTTGCATTGACCTGAATTGATTATGTGGGAAAAGGAACATTGAAAAAGTGAGAATTGCTCCATTCCTTGCTTGTTTGAATAAATACAGTAAATAGAAATGGAGAGATAGAGAATATCCCAACCTCAATTTGGACTTGCATTTAATCATGAAGGTGATGAGAAAGCTCATTGATTCAGGCTGGGAGAGAGCTTAAATGGGTGCCTTAATAGTGTAGTAGAGCATATAAAGACTTATCCAGTCCTTACTGGCCTTGTGAAAGCCATCCAAAGCCTATGGCTAATCTGATCTGAAAAAGCAAAGCATTTAGAGAATACTAAAATTAATCATATTGACATTTTCAGAAAACAAAGCCTGTTTTTAGTTGAGTTGGAACCATTTACTAAATTAATCTTCAGTTTCATCATAGTCCAAAACTGCATTTTTATGACTAATCTATCCAACCTACTGCCTAGACATTTTTTTAATTGTAAGGAAGAAACATTTTCCCTTAACTCAGACTAGCTCTGTTGATTGCTCATGTCATTCATGCACTCTTACTCACCAGTGATCCAAATCAGGGAATTGGGGATGTGTAATTCTAGGCAATGTGCACGAGAAAGGTGACATCTTCCCTAAAAGACATTGTGTTTTTATCTAAGTTGAGGAACAAGATGGATAGAACAGAGAGATAAGGGATAAGAAAGCAACAAAATGCGATTAACATTAGTGTAGTAAGCAGTGATTAAAGCACAGGAGGCTTTTCCACATGTCAGAACATATTCTAGCAGAGGTGACTTTTAAAGACCTCAGCACAATTACTCTGTAGATGTCCCACAGCTCTGCTCAAAGACAAGGCTGTGACTCTAATGTCCACATTCCCTGGCTATGACTAAGACAGATTTGTCACCTCTCCAGCTGCAGGGATGGAGAGAGGAGAGGGCCTTTTCCAGGGCAGTGGGTCATGCCAGTGGATTGGGAGTGAGGGTTGCTCTTGGAACTTCCCACAGTGTGCAGGGAAAAGATGGAGAGGGGAGCTCAATGTGCTTCTCCCTGCTCCTGAGACCACTATTAAAAGTGTGGTACCTCATCAATCACTGGCCTCGACAGAATAGAAATTATGCAATTTTTATGGTCTGTATTAGCTCCAAAGCACCACATAGGTGTAGGATGTGATTATAAAATCACACTATAAATGCATGTTCCTAGATGCTAGACTTTTTTTTTGCATAACCGTGCAAAACTATATTTCTCAACATAAAAGTTTTATTTGTTTTTAAATTACATCCATAGGAAACAGGCTTGTTTCCAGCTTCATGAAGGGAGAGGAATGGTATAGAAAGAAAGAGAATACTTGAGTGAAATATTATGATTCTAGAGTGCTTGTTGCTGAACTATTATTTTGTGGTTTTGGCCACTGTAGTATAAGAATTTTGTAATATTTCAAAACAAGGATCAGGAAACCAATTCTATTACTACAGAGAAATGAACTATGATATGAATGCAGGATAAAAAACCATAAACCTACAGTAGCTGAGAATTAGGGAGAGTGAGGGGGAAGTTTAAAGTCTAAAATGTACAGACTATGTCAAGCCAAGTTAAAATTTTCAGTCATGCAGAGAAAACAAAGCAAAGGAAGTAAAAATGGAAATTAAAAATGAAAAAAACCACCAACATTTGGAGGAGATGTAAGGGAACACTTTTTATTCAAAAGAATATAAATGTGTGAAGTGGCCTACCAGGCAACACTGTTGAACTTAAACACTTGGGCTATTCAAGACACTACAAGGTAGTGTCTCAGAGGGATCATGGTATTGAAAATGTAATGAGGCATAACTTATCCCCAGAGATCTCTGATCTTATATTATATAGGAAAGCTATTCTTGCAAAACAGTGTCTGAGCCTGTGTGCAGCCTTGCAGAGACATGCAAAGGCAAATCCACACTCTCTGTTTGTGTTCATTTTTTTAACATTGCTTATTTGTATCCTCAGACTTTCTCTGCCAGGTTTGCAGGGAAATTGTATGCAGATTTTGTCTCTGGTGCAGCTTCATGTACAGTTTCGGCAGGAGTTCCAACAGGTTAAGAAGAATAGATGAAATCTTAAAAGGGAAGGTTCTGGCAATGCACATCTGCATCTTTCTGATCATGATACTGCTGGGGTTGGAGACAGGATTTTGTGCAAAGAAAAATTCTGATCTGTTTAAATGTAAGGAAGAGTGAGATATATCATGGTAAAACACTGTTCTTGTTAATGTGGCCACCTGTGATTTTGATGCTGATTTTCCTTATGTTCTGACATTGTGAAAGAGGTGTAGCCTGTTCAGCTTTTTTGCGCTCTCCTTTTTTTTTTTTTTTTTTTTTTTTTGTTTTAGATTTTTGGGGGTGTTTTTTTGTTTGTTTGTTTTGTTTTGTTTGGGTTTATTCAAGTTGGCTTTTTTCCCCTCTTAGATCTGGAGGATGTGGAGTTGACTGAGCTAGCACAGGAGGGGACAATTTTCCATGTATTGAGGAAGGTTAAATTGGAGTCAGGGAGTGAGACGGGGCAGAGGAAGGGCAGAGGGAGAAAATGAGAAGGGGGTCTGAGGACACAACATAATTGTATCCAGGATTCAGGAAAAACAGAGGGCTCTGCCTCCTGATGTTACTCTGTTCTGCTGCTAAAAAATAGGGCAGGGAGATGCATGTTGTTCTGTCTGTGAGCTCAGCTACATGTAGGGTAGCAGCCCACTTCTGCTCTGTATTAAATCAAAAGGAGGTCTGTGCTCTGGTGTTTCATTTAGCCATGGACTGCAGCACTGCCCCCAAAAATGCAGATAGCCTGCTGGTAGAGATCATATCCAAACCTCAGGCAGCAATGTGGGCTGCCTTTTCTTCAGCAATGTCTACACTTCTAAGACTCAGTGGGTTTCTTGTAAACATCTTTTATGGACAGGGGAGGAAAGGCACCACTTTACTATCTGTGTTTAGTTATAGCCCGGATTTAGGAGTGTCATTAATCTCCACTGCTCCACAAGAAAGGCTCAGTCCTTTTGATGTCCCTGCTGGCACAGGTGGATGTGTTTGGTCCTGTATGTGGGGACCTGCAGTCTGGACCTTTCTCTCCTTGATGGGTTTTCAACCCACAATTTCTAATTTCCAGCACAGTGTCTTTACCACTACATTGCAGACCAGCCTTGAGGGAAGCATTTTCTGTCTCCTCTAATGTAAGAGTGATTCAGACTCAGATCAATGGTCCATTAAGCTGTTTTTCTTATTTGCAACATAACCCTGTAGTGACTGCTCAGGGATGACCATAGGAACTCAACACCTCTGTGAAGCAGTGCATTTCCCAATATATCACCTACCTGCACAGCAAATGTGTGCGGGGATTTCTGAGGTGGAATTTTCTTTCAGACCATTGGACTTGTTAATTTCACAAATCTATGTAAAAAAATATGTATTTGTAATAATTGCTTCTGAACCTCATCTTGTGACAAAGAGGATAATGTTTATTTGCATGCCATGTATAAAAAAGAAATTTTTTGCTTAAACTTGTTGCTAGTCATTTCACTGATACCTCTGTAATTTGTATATAACCCTTTTCAACCACTTGAAAACTGTCTCATTTCTTACCTACATCTAAGTCAGCTCAGTCTGTTCTTGTGGAAGAAGCAGACCATACTTGTAATTGCTTTTTTTTCCTTTTTCTGTATCTTTTCAAGCCCTGATGTAATCTTTTTTAGTTGGATGGCTGAAACTGTGCAGAGCATTTGAGCTGCAAGCACAGTGTACATTTGCATAGAAACATAAAAATGATTTCTGTTTTGTTCTCTTTTCTTTTCCCAATAATTCCCACCATTCTATTGCATTTTTGACTGCTGCTGAGCACTGAGTTGATGTTTTCAGAGAACTACCCACAGTAACTCTAAGATCTCTTTCCTGAGTGGTAATGGCTTATTTACAGCCCATCACTGTGTATGTATAGTTAGGGCTATTTTTTCCTATGGGAAGTTATCAACATTGAATTTCATCTTCCATTTTATTGCCTATTCACTCAGTGCCATGAGCTCCTTCTGCAAGTCCTCGCAGTCAGCTTTATATTTAAGTATCCTGCATAATTTTGTACCATCCCCAGTCTTTCTTACCTCCTTGTTTACCTCATTTTCCAGATCATTTTTTAACATGCTGAAAACACAGACTCTCTGATAATCTTTCTCCATTGTGAGGAGCAACTACTTATGCCTACCTTTTGTTTCTCGTCTTATGCTGAATATTAATTTATAAGAGGACCTTTCCTCTTATCCAGACAGCTCAGTTTCTCTAAGAGGCTTTTGTGAAGGATCATGCTAATGGCTTTTGGAAATCAAAGAGTCCTTCACAGATTGGATCATTATTTTCTGTGTACTTTTAGGTATCCACAAAGAACTCCTTCTGAAGAAGAGCTTCTCTACACAGAAATTATGTTGACATTTCCCAGGCATGTCATATTTATCACTGCCATGATTTTGTTTTTCTTTTTCAGTTCTTCCCTAACTCCAGGATACTTGTTACTTGTCAGGTGCACACCTGATCACTCTCGAACCGCTGTTAAAGACTGCTAGAAGATTTGACACCTCTTGTTTCTCTGCTATGGAAAAAAATTAAGTGTTTGGATAGATCTGCTATTAGTTCAACAATCTCACATTGAGGACCCTAGTAAATGGTTAATTTTCAATTTTATTAGTTGTGTTGCTTTTGTTTTGTTTTGGTTTTTTTTTCCCCTGAAACATCTGTCATTGTCCAATCATTGATAGTTCTTTAGACTTATTTCCCATACAGACCTTCTGACCTTGTGCTTTGTGAATGGTATTTGATGCACACTGATCACTCACTGGTAATCACTAGTAAACTTCCCACTTCTGACATGTCTTTCGATTAGCTTCTATGCCTTTAACAAGTTGTTCAAAATCTTTTCTGCCTGTCTTATTACAATTCTATATTCACCTTCCTAAGGCTTATATACTTTTCTATTTTTCTTAAGTAGATACAAATCCAATTTTTCTGAGGGATTTTGACTTCCAATAAACTCCTTTCCTTTTTATCTGTACCGAGGTTTTTTTCTGATCCCTTTGGAGTTGGATTTTTTGTTTGTTTGTCTTGAGCTTCTAGTATATTGTTTTTAAATACTCCCCAGTGCCACTTGCAAACAATTTATGTTGTTACATACTCGTGATATTTTTCCAACTAATTCTGTTTGTTTTTGTAATTTCCCTTTAAAAGTAAATATGACTGTTGCAGATTTTTCTCTTCTCTTTTTTTCACTACTTTTTTGATTGATTTTTATTACTGACTGATTTTTTTTCCCCATAGTCTTATTTTGAAGCAGGTCCTGAAAACACATGGGAATGCTTACTGTCATCTGGTTTCTGGCTCCAGAAAGCTGTTGTTTATGATTATTGCAAATTTAGTCTTCCAGTAACATGGGAGTTTGAGTTGTTTTTCTATGGTGTTTTGGTTGTTTGTTTGTTTGGGGTTGGTTTTATTTTTGTTTTGTTTTGGTTTATGTTTCTTTGTTTGGTTGGTTTTTTTTAATCTCCTCACTGTCCTTTTGTAATCTATTGGTCTTTGTTATCAAACTGATGCAGCTCTGGCAATCTCCTTCTCTGAGGAGGGAAGTTCTGTCCTGTGATTTCTGGGGTGTGGTTTGATCTTGCTAACTTATTTTCCTTTTGATCTTGTTCTTATTTACTCTTTGGCTGTACATATGTCCCCTCCACTACCTGCACATTTTTCATTCCTGTCCTGCAAGCCATGAGCTGTCTTTACTATCAACACAAAACCCCCACTGTTTGTCTGATACCCATTCAAAAAACCTTCATCTTCACCACTTGGGCATCCACCACTCTCTTGTGGCTTTTGGCATTTCTTTGTTTTACTGGTATGTTTTAATTCTATGTATTAATTAATTGTACTTCCATCATTAACATGCAAAGAGTATTTTTAGTTGGCCTCTACCAAATATTGAACTCCCAGTGTGTCTAAATCTTCCTGGTCTTGATGACTGTCTCAGTCCTTGAGCTAACAAGAATACAAGAGTAGTGAGGCTAGAAGGACTAAAACTAAAAGGCTGGCTTGGAGCTTTGTTCAGGTTTTCCAGGATGCTCACATTAGACCACTCCCAGGAAAAGTGAACCCCAAATCCTTTCTTCTAAGGTTCCAGACAGACAATAAAAGTTTTAAGTATTGCATTGCCTACTGCCTGGGATTTTGCTCTTGCTTTAAAAATTATACAGAATCTCACTGTCAGAAATAGTAACCTGAAATTTAAGTTTCCCTTTTTTAACTGTGACCCGCTATTTATTGTAAATTTCTCTGGTAACATAGAAAATAATTTCTTTCACATCTAAGGGGAATACAAAAAACTTTCAAACATTTGCAGGTGGTTTCATGCCCCCTAGTCATCCCTCTGCATGCTACATATATTTTTTTAATCCTAAGGCACAGGCTGTGGTACAAAGACGAAATCTCACAAGAGTGCTAGGGTATAATTTTTTTCCTTTTCCTTTTTCTTATTTCTTATTTTTTTTCTTTTCTTTTTTTTTTTTTTCTGCACAACTTCAGCTGGTTTCATTAGCATTGGCATATATGCATCCACAGGCAGAACTTGCCCCTGTGAATATGAAGGAAGCTCTGGGCCAAAAGAAGCTTTTAGTCACACCAGTGGGACCTTATTGACTTCAGTTTTACCTGCAGGTGGTGGCCTTTTGTGTGTGCTGGATGAAAAGACACAGCTCAGACAGTTCTTAGAAATATTCTGCTCTGTTCAGGGCAAAGTGCCACAAAAGCTAAATCCCAGACAATCCCTTAAATTGCCCATCTGGAACAGGTGTTTACAGTCATATAAATGAATTTTGTTTTTTTTGTTTGTTTGTTTGTTTTTTTTGCAGACCTAGAGTCAGCCCTCTACTAAAATGTCTGGCACCTACTTGAAAACCAAGCAAACAGCAAACAACCTGATAACCAACTTACCAACTTTAAAAAAAATGAGGAAGGGAAGAGATGAAGGGAAGGAAGGAAAACAGTGCTGAGAAATTAACTAAAAAGCTTTCAAAGATGCAAAGAGGGAAAAATATCCTGCTCAGACTAATTAGAAAATTCTTGTTAATAGCATTGATATTTCTAACTTTCCTACAAATTTATAACTTGTCCATGGCTACAGATCTGGTCAGGTATTAGGTCTAGGTTTCCAAGGGGTTCCTGAAGGGAAAACTGGAAGCAGGAAAGAAAAAGGAAAGAGGTGAGAAACAAATAGTCATTAAAGGTTGAATAGAAAGAGAAAACAGTTTCCTGAAGAAGTGTGGACACAGTTACAACCTATAGATGACAGACTAGATCTGGTAGACTCAGAATTCATAGGTCTCAATGCTTTATTTCAGTTTTGAGAGTACATTTCACATGATTTCTGGTTTGCAAGTTCACATCTAGAGATGAAAAAACGGATTGAGGTGTTTTTTTGTTTTGTTTTTGTTTTTAAAGGCTTGAAAAGATTGAGGATTGGTAGTCTAGGAACATGTCAACAGATACCACTGCTTTTAGAGACTCATCTCAGCTAGCTTTAAACTAGTTAATCCTGGTTGTGGTAATGCAGTTGTGATAACGCTTGATTGTAGGCAGGATCATGTTGAAGTGTTTACCTGGATGTCAGTCAGGCTTTGCAGCCTGAGTCCAGCTTGGTGCTGCCTCACTGCCCTGGTAGTTGTACTTACCTTAGCTACTTTCGAGCTATTATGGTTTGAACTGTCTATGCTAGATTGTAATGTAGATGTAACTACAATAGCCAAGCTCTTCAAATGGCTTTAATCACTAGGATAAATTAATTAATCTCTCCATTTTAGCCTTTATATGTTTTGCTGTAATGTTGTACTTCTAAAATAGTTCTACTTTGGCAATATTTAAGGCAATATCCAGCTGAATTGAAAAAGTTTACTCCCATCTCTTCATACCATAGTTTATACAGAGTATTCTCTTCCTTTTTGTACCATCTTGACAACAGTATGAGCAAGATCAGTCTGTTCACTGTGGTCCACAACTCCCATAACATGTTAAAGTGTTGTGCAGATTTCTCGTGATTTTCCCTGTTACTTGTATTAAATTTTACATTAAAATTACTTCAACATGGTCCCTTAGCAATATTTCCAATATCTTTTTCTCAACTGAAATGAGACTTAGAGGACTTGTCCCCTGAATCATTTCTTGATTCTTTCTTGAATCTGGGAATAGCTTTAGTACCCTTTAAGTCCTTGGGTACGACTGCACTCCTCAGTGGCCTGTCAAAAACCTTTGCTGAAGGCTTTCTTATTTCCTTTGTTACTTCCTTCAGGATTCTGGGACAAAATTCATCTGAGCCTGGTGCTTTGTCAAATGTAACAGCCCTAATTGCCTTATTATCTTCTCCAGTGCAATAGCAAAGCCTTTTAACATTTTACTTCCCCCTCCAGGAGAATGTCTCTCAGTCATGGTGATGCTACTTTCCTATTTTTTAAAATTTTTCTCCCCACCTCCTTGCAATGAATAATGATGTAGGAATTCATTTAGGCCTGCAGCAGAATCAAACTCATCTGTCACTAACTTTCCACTTATGCTCTTCAATGTCTCTACTGTTTCACTGCCTTTTGTTGAATTCTGAATATGTATTTAGAATCAAAGAATCATAGATGTAAGGAATGGAATAGAGCTATTAGGTCATCCAGTTCATTGCCCTGCAACTGGAGGATTGTTCTGTGAAATATATTTCTCACTTTTTTTGTTCGATCAGTTTTTTAACACCACAAATGTTTCCTTTGGAGTCACTTTAATGTCTCTTAAAAGCAGGAAGTTTTCCCTAATGGTTAGCTGTTTTCTTTTACTTAATGTTAAGAATCTTGTCTAAATTAAATGCTTGTTTCGCTTCCATTTTTTTTTCTCTGTTCATCTGTTGTTTCATGTTTTTCAGTTTTTCAGACATAAATGACCCTCCTCATTTGGGGAGACATTTTAACCTTACTTCGCACTTCCTTTCTGGAGCTTGAATTTCTCATAGACTCATAATGAAATAAAGATGATAGTGATTTACAAGATCCTGTAATAGATGGAAACTCTTTCTCGAGTGGTGTGCCATTTCCAGCCTGTATGAAGGCACCATGAGTGCATTCAGAATATCCTGCACTATAGGTGTTTTTTTCCTACAGTCAGCATGTACCTGAGTGAACACAGTCTGCTCCATTAGTCCTGAGCCAGCCAATGTGCTTTATATCCTATTCCAATCCTTTTCCCCAAACCCTGAACTGTAAGGTTATGTGGGTGTCAGTTAGCATAGATTTTGTATTTATCTGTTCCAGTATCATGGCTCTGGTGTTCAGCAACAGGCAGACACCCAACACAGTGCAATACAGAGCTCACCTGTGACCCAGAAGGAAATAGTTTTCTTTCTGCAAAAGGGCTGAACACAAACTACCCTAGATAATCCCAACTGGACTTGTGACTCTGTTACAGCACCTTCTTTATGAGTGAGGTGATTGGCTCAGATTTCCCAGTATCTGAGGTTGCCAGGCACAGGTTTCTGGCACAGAGACTACCAAGTGTAATACCTGACACAAACAGTCATAATTTGCTACCTACATACCAACTCTTCACTGCAAATGCAATAATGGGATGTCTAAACCACTTTCTTGAATCTGGATGTGGTAGCATAGAAATCTATAATAGGGCTGAGACTGCACCCTCAAATCTCTTTGGCCTATCTTTGTCTAGCTCAGATTTGAGTTATTTAAAGGTCAACACAATATTCTAGATTCCAGTTATTAGATCCATATTGGCAGCTTTCTGCAGGCCATGAGATTTTGCTAGTTTACCTTTAGTTTCTTTGCTATTACATATAATTTATTACTCTACTGAACCTTATTCCTTTTTACATTTCATAACTTTTTCAGGCTTTTCCCCATTTATCTTTTGTTCTTTGATATTTTCAGGTGTTCAGCATGGTTCAGCAAGGTTTTAATTTTCCTCATCAAGCTGTGAACCTCTTCCTTTTTCTTCCCAGACAGCTTAATACAGTTTGACATTTCCTCACATTTCCAACAGTCTGTAGCTGCTTCTACATGTAGTCACTGTGATTGGAAATGACTGCATATGATTATTGTTAGACATAATGTTGTGGTTATTCTGCTGCTGGGCATTGCTTTGAACGAATGAGAGCCCCAAAGAAAACATATTCTTCTCACAAATATTTTATTCCTAAAAAAAAAGGCCAAATCATGAGCCAAGTAAGCTTACCATGGTGCAACAATGCAAAAATACTGAGCTGTTAAGAAGCAGGCAGCCAGGATTACAAATATCTTTAAAAGCATTAGAGAGTAAACCTAGTGTACTTTTAAAGTAGAAAATTATGGAAAGAATATATTTTGCATTTTATTTTGTATATTTTCCACTATTCCTGTCCCAGGACCTTAATCATTCTCCTTAGGACATATCCCAGTCTGCCCTGTATGTAAGGAAATACATTATATGCATCCTCATAGTATTTGCATTGCCTCTTACATGAAAACAAAGCATGTTACCTGCAGCACACATTTCTCATTTGTATTTCTATATGTAGTAGGAAAGAAATTTGGATAAAGTATGACCCAACACCAAACATGTTTGCAATTTCCAAAATTATTTGCATATTTCCTATAGTCAATTCTAGTATAAAAGATGGTGGGGGTTTTTCCTGAAAAAAACATGCGAAGAAAGTATTGCCTTGTTATAGCCAAGAGTTTTGCAACTTAACTATGCACTTAATTTAGAAACAACTGTTTTTTTAAAAAACTCGAAGCCTCTGAGATTCAGCATTTCCTGGCTCATGTCAAAAATACATAGTAAAATCTGTTTCTTGCTCACCTTTTCCATATTTTTCATGCATTTGTACACCTCTGCAATGTATCTTCGCAACCATGTGCTAATGTTTCTGGGTAAAAAGCATTTTTTAATAAATCAGGAATCTTTGAGGCAGGGAAGGGTTTAAGTATAACTGAACTGTGTAGGAACAAGGGGTTGTGCTGGATGGTCAGACTCCTTACCTGCATGACAGCTGGGCTGAGCTGCTCTGGGATAGCTTTTACACTACCTGGGCAGCGGTGTCTGAGTGCAGACAGTGCTGTGAAGTCAGGGATTACAGTTACTTTGTGCCAATCAAATATCACAAAGAAGCTGAGTTAACCTACTTCTGACTGGAATCAGAGACAACTTAAAAAACCTGTGAAAGTCAGTTCCCTTCTAAAATCTGTGAGCTTAATTTACACTGGTGGGATATGTGGGGGAATTGATGAGAACACGCAGGTGCAGATGCTCGGTGCTGAGAAAAGGTATTATCCTTGAAAGCTTTTGGCAGGGATTTGAGAGTAGAGAGAGGGTGTTTGGTGTATGAGGATTGCAAAAGAAAAAGACAAAATGAGGTTTGTCAAGAGGAGGAGTTACCAAAAGGGGGTTCCCAGCTATAAGAAGCCTTTTGTTTAATAGAGGCCCCATATTTATCATGATTTCAGAAGAATCTGCCCAAGGAGGAAAGGCACTTCATGAAGACAAAGTGATGAGGCAAACCCAAGATACTCTTTTAGAAATTTAATATCCGTTTTACTTGGTGGTTTCTGTTAAGAATGGAGATAAGCACACACAGCTGCAGATAAAAAAAAAAAGACTTGAAGCTAGACATGCTTAGTCTGTACTGTGCCAGACTATTACTGGAGAAGCTGCCAATGCTGTGAGTAAAATACATCCACTTTGCACATACTAGTCAATTTAGGATCAAACCCATTTAACATCCTCTGCAACAGGGACTCAATGCACCTGCACAACGTTTGGTTTTATCAGAACTATTTAGCCCAATGCAGCTAAGAAGGTGGGAAAAACTCTGAGTCCTTGTGTTCAGACCCATTGCTTTTTATTATGGGTATGCTGCCAATTAGCCTTGCCCTCATCAACATCAAAATTAACCGGGTAGCATTAAAATGATGGAGTTGAAAAAATAATTGGCCTTTACCTTCTATTTTCATATAAGTGAAGCCAAAGACAAAAAATCATCATCACAAACCTTTCAGTGTAACTTGGCAAAGATTTAGCTACATTTATTTTCGGAAAGCACTTCCTCTATTAAAAAATCCCCACAACAAACCAAACAAAAACCCAACCCAAACCAAAAACCCTACCTTCCCCCAAAACCAGACAGATGAAAGGTAATCCAAATATAGCTATTTAGCTCCAGTTTCCTACCATTGAATCCAAAGCAACTCAAATTTAATCTGAGAGTGCGCTTACGCCAAATTCAAATCCTTTCCTCCCCTCTACATTTGACAATTTCTGTTCTAAATGTCTCTAAGTGTTCTCTCACCACAAATTCTTGCCACAATGGCAGCTGTTTAGCAAATAAACTCAAAAATAAAAATGTTTTCATTGTGAAATAAGATATATTTAATTAAATAAAATAGAGAAGTGCTATTACAAGAACATAAAACTGTAAGGCACAAGATAAAACAAAATTACTACATGACTGCTCAGTTCAATCTAATCCTTGAAGATACAGACGGAGCCAGAAAATTGCATGTATTGTGAAATCAACATAAGCCCCAAGCAAATATTAACTAGGGATATATAAACTGATTTATTATAAATACATGTGTGAATACTAGGATTAGTTAAGGAAATGCAAACCGAGACACAATAAGGCATAAAATATTCCAGTATTTCTCTAAAATACTTGGGAGTGTACACAAAAAATGTGCAGTGCCCTGGACATAATTTTCATTTACCTGATTTGTCACACTGTGGAGGGTAAATGACAGAATAGAGGGGGAAATGGTGCATTTGTAACAATTTTTGATAGTACTTAGTTTGTAGTGTTTCCTCATGTATTAAATAATAGGGTAGGATTATTAAAAAAACAATTCTGCTTTCCTTTATATTTTTTTATTTTTTTTTTGTAGTTCTACTCACTAAATTATTAGGAGTCCATAATAGACATCGAATACTATATGAGATACTTCTGAGTATCAGAGAACTCATACTTTTGTATGGTATGGACAGAAGACTATCTCAAGCATTTTTACTTCATTTTACTTGACAAGCCTGCAGTAATATGCATGAATAGGAGAGAGATAAGGACAATTTCTGCCCATGATAATAACGGTTGCATACTGCAAATATTTATATGTGCTTATTTTAAGCTTATGTTTTACCTTTAGGGAAGGTAATGATGCAAAAATCCTTAAGGCCTGACCCATCTCAGTCACAAAATGCTGTCAGTGGACTTTTTTGCTTGCATTATACTGACCTGCAAGGCAGATTAGTGCCTGTTAGACTGACCTTACTGTATCTATAGTGAATGAGAATTTTATGTAGTTTGTAGCAGATCTTTCCTGCCCGTATGTGCTTATTTTTGTGGCAGTCTTTTTGCAGAAGGATAAAAACCATAAATTGAGAACTTTGATGGTGTACCTTGGTATCTCATTTCATATTACAGAAGAATATCCCGAACTATTTCGAAAGACCACTTCATTGTTTTTGAAGTCAAGCCCCCAGAAGTGATTGCCACAGGCCATACACTGTGCAATGACCAGAGATCAAACAGGCACGATCTGGGCACTGTCCATTCTCTGCCTTGAGCAAAGCAAAGGTTACACAGTGTACCGGAGAGCAGGAGGGAAAGAGGCAAGCAGGCACCATGCTTTACATATCTGCTTTATGTCAGGGCTGGACCCTGCAGACTTTCTCTGCTTCCTGAGTGAAACCAATAAGAAAACTAGCTTTTCATTGCTTGTCCTCCCAGTCTCCATCCCTCCCTGTTTAACTCTGCTGTCCTGGACCCTCAACTGTGTACTGCACTGACATCTTAAATTACATTTTGCCTATGAGCTGTGGTAAGGAACTATTTTTCCCACTTTGTCAGTGGAATTTGGCAATGGGTAATGTGTTACCATGACAGCCACCCTGAGCCAGTATTCAAGCCAGGGTTGATGTGGACAACCAGAATTGTGACTTTCAGGTGCACAGCAGCAACTACATGCCCCTGGCTGGCAGACCTGTCAGACTGCTCCTAAACTTAAAAAGTCTTGTTGCTATTTGTGTTTTCCATTTATTCTTTTTCTTGTTCCAATTGCGCAACTTTCAACATTATTTTCTAGGTAAGGACTCTTTCTTTAGGAGTCTTAGTCTTCAGCCTCTCTTCTTTTCACACTAGCTCTTAATCCAAATGACTCTGATCCCTCCAGACAAGCCAGTCCCAAAACTGCTTTTCCTTCATCAAAGTCTGGCCTGTCTCTTTTCTACACTGATGTTCAATGCTGATCTTCCTGCATGATCACTCTTGTCCAGCAGTTGTCTTCTGTCCTCCTTATTTCAGCTTCCTTTCCTGGCTGGTCCATCCTGTCATCTCTTTCTGTAACCTCCATCCTCCCCTTCCTGGTTTGAAAACAGATCCTTGAGCACTCACAGAAGCCCTTGCTAGGAGGTCAGTTGAAAGTGGAGTAAGGTAGTTCATGTTTTCTCTTCTTTTCAATTCTACTCAGCTTTATGCAGCATCCAGAGGGAAAATTATGATTTCTTGGAGACCTGAGAGTATTTAGCCATTTCCTGACATTAAGGTGTCTATGATATGGAAAACTGGAAAAAGAGCAAGAGCAATCACCAAAGAGTGAATACAGTCTCTTTCTGTTAAAATTGCAGAAACCCTTTATGTTGATATGAAAATTAGGTTTTTTATTTTATTTTATTTTTTTTTTAATTTAGTTTTGACATCTACTTTGGTCAAATTCAGCCAGATTTTCCACCAAAGTGTCAAGACACACATGTCAGATATGAGAGACAGTCCTTCCCTGTTTGAATTATTTTTCTTCATCTCAAAGGATGATAAGCATTTCAAAGAAGAGTTGCCATGACTGTTTTTATGTTAGTAAAAGATATATGTACTTATGCTAGTCTCATTCTCACTATTAATTTAAATTTGAATTAAAATTATTATGCATGTAGAATAGCATCGATGATGTCATGACAGCTGATATTTATGTAGATTTGAAAACAGAATTTTAATGTGAAATTTTCAGTAATTTTACTTTTAATGCTGGTGTGGTGTGGATTTTACGTACTTATTTTTCTGAATTTATTTATGACAGATGAATTCCACTTTCTACACACAACAGATGCTGTCAGTCTCTGCTTAACACGTCCTGAATATTATCCATGAGGTTAGTCTGAAAGTTCTTTCTGCAGCACAAAACCAGATAAAGCTCTTTAGCCTTTCCTCTGGAGACTTGGCCTCACCCTGGTTTCACCTATGCATGATTTGCTGCTCCAGGGCAATAACAGAAAAAAAAACCTAAAAAGAAAAGAAAAAAAAAAGGAAGTAACACCAGATGGAAAATGAGTACACTAAGTGAATGGATACTGATCTTTTGCCTGACAACATTTTAATTTCTTTTGACTGCTACTCCAAAATCCTGATATCCCCACGCAGTAAACTGTTAACATTTTTTTGATTCTTAAATTCACTCACACTAACTCGTATTTCTTTCCTTTTCCTCTTTCTCTCATTCCAACAGATAACTTACACCTTCAGGATTTCTTACAAGGCCCTTAAATCTTTTCCCTGTCAGTTCGCAGCATGAGTTTTTCATTCAGCATTGCTCTGCGAGGCATCCCTTTTCCATTGTTATACTTGTCATGATGAAGATAAGGCAGAATAATCTACTAACAAAAGTTAGAACTAACAGGCAACTTTTAGTTCAATTTTTAAAAACAAAACAGAAGTAACTGAAGAACAACAAATACCTAGGAAACTTCACAATTGGGAGAAGAAAATGAAGCTTCTATTGTTTCATTCATCTAGGAGGTTATTATATCTACAGCTTTGATGTTACAGGAAGATTACCTGGGTTGTTTTGTCCCAATTACTGAGAGCAAAGTTGAAGAACTTCAATGATGCATTAAGTCTACCAACTTTGATGTTATGCTGAACATCCCTGACTCGAATCTGAGTTGTCAGAATTGGCTTAGAATAACTGGATGCACATCAAAATACTCAGAATATAAACAGTGCAACATCAAAGTATATATTTTGATGTTACTTTCAAGAGCAAGTAAAACAACAGTTTGCAATGTTGATCAGCTGGTTACTACTGAATTTTGTGGCAAATTGCAGAAACCATCCCCTTGATTCTCTCTCAGGTATTAAACTAGATTGGTACAACCAATCATATCTTCCAGAATACTACCAGGTAACTGTGAGGTATACTGTGAAGTATACTGTGAAGACAGGTTACAGGAAGGGAGTTGGGCATTGGGACATAGATACTGAGATGCCTAAAATTTGAATTTCCAGTTGTGGGAATGGAAATTATAATACTCAGTTGAGTCCAACACTCAGTTGAACAGAGAAGTGAGGCCTCTAATTTTCATTCATAGCAACTGGAACAGGGAGGTGTGGAATTTAATTTCTTAATTTCTTCCTCCATTTGCTAGGGTATGAAACCTGCATCTAGAACGTAGAAAGTTTTCCAGCACCTGTGTCATCATTACCTTGGATGACATCAAGACTTTTTGTGCCTGTACAGTTGCATGTTGTTGCTGTTAAATTATTGCATGCTGTGGAATATTCAATAACTTCTGATTTACCTTCTGATTGCAATCAACTGTAGAATCCAAAACTCTGACTGAGTAAAAAAGAAGTAACTCTCTGTTTTCTTTCCTTGAGCAACCTGTTATGCCAGAACCAATGTTCCAGCTTTCATACACACATACTGCTTGATTTCAGCCTTCAGTGTGATTTTTATTTTCTTTCTAGCTTTAGATATTTACTGTGAATTGATTCAGTACAACTTGCACCAAGGAATATAAATCTTGAAAAATCTTTAGAAAATTCAAACTTTAACTTTCAGAGTCTGGTAAATATTTTCTGAAGTAGAGTTTTGAAGATGTGATGCTTAAGGAAATGATTTAGTGATGGACTTGGCAGTGCTGGGTTAATGCTTGGACATAATGATTTTAAGCGCCTTTTCCAACCTAAATAATTATATGATCCAGTCCTTAAGCAAGCTAAGATGCCCCATTTGAACAAAAAGCTGGAAAATGATAGAATTAATGAAAAAAATTGTAAAAGTTTAGTGCCTTGTGCTCATAAAATTATATTTTGCATCAAAAATAGTTTCACTTTTTGGAACCTTGCCTTATAAGCTTTAAGACATGTATGTACTCAAAAGCAGGTTGAGTACAGCTGAGGAGGATTTGTATTGTGTGGTGGACTCCTGAGTTCTGATGATAAATGGAGGAAAATCATGAGGACCTTAAAATGACATTATAATAAGTCTTATATAGCCATTCTAATTTTCATTCCAATTCTGTCAAATAACTAGCATTTCTCTGAGACTGGGTATTTAGAATTACAAAGACTGGCATATAGATTAAAGTGGTTTAGTCTAGTATACTATTTCTGGTATTGGGCTATATCAGCTTCTTGAGAGAAGCACAGAGGGAATCTTCTACAAAATTATTGAAATTTTCTCTCTATGCATTTTTATTGTATTTAGCCTGCTCAGTTAGAATTTAGCTTTTGAACTAAAGCATAAGGATTTTGAAAATCTTGCAAATATTTTAAAAATAAGGAATTCTTATAAATGCCTTCAGCTGCTTTACTTTCAAAGCTCTCTGAAGTACCACTGAAGGTCTTTTTGCTCTGCTTGTCTGGACTTTTCCTGAGCTTACTGCGCCAAAAGTAGTTGACACAGATTTGATGGGTTTGCTGCGTCAAAACAATGTTGTTGTCATTGGTTCTTTCCCATGATTTCTTTAGGAAAGAATAATAATCACATAGTTAAAAAATTAGCTATATTTAACCTTATAATTTTGTTTCTCAGTGTTAGTAAGCTTGTTCTATCTTACTGTGGTTTTCCTCACCCTTCTGCACTCTGCTCCACCTACAATTCAGTCTCTAAGATTAGAATGGAAGAATAATCTAGTTTTTTAATTATAGAATAATAGAATGGATTGGGTTGCAAAGGACCGTTAAAGATCATTAAATTCCAACCCCCCTACCATGGGCAGGACACCTTCCACTAAACCAGGTTTCTCAAAGCTCTATCTAACACTTGAACACTTCCAGGGCTGGTGCAGCCACAGCTCCTCTCAGTAACCTGTGCCAATACCTCACCACCCTCACTGCAAAGCATTTATTCCCAATATCCAATTTAACCTACTTTTTTCAGTTTGAAAACATTACCCATGCCCTGTCATTATATGTCTTTATAAAAAGTCCCTCTCCAGGCTTTTTGTAGCCCTCTTCAGATACTGAAAACCTTCAACAAGTTCTCCCCAGAGCATTCTCTTCTCCAGGCTGAACAGTGCCAATTTTCTCAGCCTTTCCTGAAAAGTCCTCAGGAAGTCATCTAATCCAGCCTCCTGTTCAGTGTTATTTATATCTGGTTTCTCGGACTGCACCCAGCTGAGGGTTGAACATCTTCAAGGACAGAGATCCCATAGCTAGTGACTGACCACTCCCACTTTGGAATTTAAAAAATAGAAGTTTATTATATTCACTTTTTGGCCTAACTCCCTCTCTCTCATACACATGTCAGCTCTTTGGTGGAAATTAATGTGGCCTGAATTCTATCTCTGTCCCCATTCACAGCATTTCCTATTGTCTGGCTGCAGACCTTCAGAGGCACACTGTCAATAGGGAACAGCAGGGGCCGGGCCTTGGTTGGAATGTAGGGCACCTGAATCTAGACTTTTGACTCTGTCATACACAGCTGCAACTTTCTGCCTTCCTGCTAAATACCAAGCACTTTGTCTCCTGTCACATAAATCAGCCAGAGCCAGATTTTTCTATTCTAGCTGGGTTTGTGCCTTACTCCTCACTGGGTGCCTTCCAGGAGTACATTAATCAATATGACTCAGAGCTGTCTGGTGTTTTTGTTGTTTTAGTCAGCTACTCCTCAAAGGCTACTGCCTGGCCACCTTACAAGGAGCACTGCTTTTCTCAGCCTTTTCCAGTTGTAGGAAGGAGGGAGCACTGGGAGAGAGAATGAAGTTGGTTTGGGAGAGATGAGACCTTTTTATTTGAGGGAGACATGACACATATTTTTATTTGCAAAATCCCTTTCTTTTGATCTAGTGCTGTCATTTTCAATGTCAGCTTCTGGTTTTGCGTTATCTGCTAGAATGTCAGATCATTGTGATGGAAGCCATATATTGAGAGAGATAGATACACATATGCAGAAGTAAAGGCATTTAATTGGGACCAGTACAAAACTGATATTGTGGTAATATTTAAAAATGGTAAATGGGACAACCCAGGTAATTATAGTCCTGTCAAGCTGACATCGATCCTTGGTGAAATAAGGGAACATCTGATATAGGGCTCAGTTAGTAAAGAGCTGAAGGATGGAATTAATGCCAATCAACATGTGTTTATGGAAAATAGTTCCTGTCAAACTAACCTGATTTTTTTTTTTTCCAGATTGCAAGCTATTTTTTAAAGTAATAGTATTGATGTACCATACCCTGCAAGCTATTTGACTTGATAGTGCATAACACTTTCATTAAGAAACTAGAAAGACATAAAATGGACATGACACACATTAAATGGATTGTAACCTCTTCTTATTGATGGATGATAAGATCTAATTGCAAATACACTGTCATCCTATGGTAGAATTTTTCAGAATATTTGTTCCTGGGTCACATGCAATTTAACACTTTTTCAGCATCTATGAAGAAGTACAAGATTATCACTGATGAAGTTTACAGATGATCAAAGCAGAATTTACTGGTGTGGGGCATAGTTCACTTTTCCAGTGAGTTTGTGAATGTTTGATGAGCTGAACACAAATCCCATCTAAGACCAACTGCAAAGTCCTAAAGCTAAGAAGAAAGAGTTTACAGTAATACTATTTTTGTATGTTTAACGGTCAAAGGCTTTAGAGAAAGAAGAAGGTAGAAGTAATATCCTTTACTAGGTCAAAGAATGCAGTTAAAAATGTGGACTATCTTCCTGGCTATGTGTACATATCCACTTCTTCATCTATATCATCCAGTTGAATAAAGAAATTTGATGTTATTTAAACCTTTCCTTACAAAGAATGGTGGCCATACAAGGTTGAAGATTATCTTGGAGCACATTATCTTTGTAAAGGCCAGAAGGTTAATCAGTAGTTAATCTGTTGTTAATTAATCCATCACAGTCTGGTTAAGTGAGTTAATCTAATTCTCAAGTATATAAGCAGGGGATCCATGTGATGCCATTCCACCAGTTAATTGTTATTTGGTTTAAAAATATGTTGCCAATTTAGGGAGAAATAAGGTGCAGGAACACTTTTCGGTTGAAAACCCCAGCTGGGGCTAGGATGACAATATTTTAGCCAAGACTGGTGGATTTTCTAAAGCAGATGCCTGAGTAACTAAACAGAAACTCACTTGGGGCAGTTATGGACTTTTCTTACAACACACCTGCTCACAAACCCTTCTCAGCTGTCATGAAATCCCAGTATCTCAAACAGTTTTCCATCCTTTTCCAGGAGGTAGTGCTAGAGCTAATACTGACATTAAGTTTTATTCCTCCTTTTTTTACCCACTCTCCTAAATCATCGTACTAGGATTTCCATCAAAACCATTTCTGAGTAGCACATTTTCCCCTTTCCTCCCCAAAAGTACATGCTCTTTGGTAGTCTCTATCAGAGTATTTTGGCTCCTCCTCAGTACATCCCTTCATCTTTAGCCAAAGATTTTACCTCTAGCATCTGAAACCCTTCACAGGCATCTTGTAACCTGACATGCCATGACTCTCGAAGCACAAACTGGTGTTTATGCAGCTTGACAATGAAGTAAATCAGAATAAATTGCAGTATCTGATTGTAATAGACTACCACGTATGCCCCAATGTAACCAACTTTGAAGAAACATTTAAAAAAAATTCTCCATTTAAAGACCTGAATGAATCAATTGGCTACAGGATATTTCTATTACTTAGGTGTTTTATTAATGTTTCTCTTAGGACTTGTCTACAGTTGCAAGTTAATTCAAATGAAGGGGGATTGTGAATTTAAAATGAAACAACTACTCCTGAGTAAATTCACATACCCTTCTGCTTGAAAAACAATGATCTACTCTTATTTAGTAAATCCATCTGGAAAGTTTCCTCTTTTCTATCTGAAAAAATTTGAGAAGGCATTTCAACACCTGTGGTATTTTCCAGGAATAAAATAGTTTTTAATTCATAAGTAAAAAGGTCTTTTCTTTCTTCAAAGTCCAAACTTAAGCAGGACCTACTCTGGGCCTGTCTCTCCTCACTTCCACCTTGTTTGCCAGTCCCACTGAAGGTTAGTTCACAGCTGCTGCTCTTTTATTCAAGTGAATTTCTCTTACTGTAAGCAGCAAGCGCTTCGAGAGATACCTTTCTACTATACTCTAACAAGTTCCTTTTTAGCTTCTCTAGAAGCAGTTGCTATTAAGATCCAGGGGAGCTTCTGCTTTCCATCTAGGAAATGCCATCTAGGCATTCATAAGCATGTTTCCCCTAGGAGCATTTCCCAGTCTTCTGTTACACTGAATTTTCATGTTCTTCAAGACCTCCTTTTATGGGGAAGTTTCTATAGACTAGTGGATAGTAGTCCCCTCATTTGTGTATCTGAATTTCCTCTGACTTAATTTATTCTCATGCTCATCATCTTCTACCCTTCTTTGGGGCTAATTTGCTTTTGAAGTTTATGGACTGGAGTTCTCTTTTGCTGCGTATGGACTAGCTATGAGCTCAAAATTTTTCTTGTTATAATTGCCCCAGGTAACAATTTTTCAACATGAAGTACAGAGCATCAGTGTGTGTCAGATATCAAGCTTTCATAACTAAAAGAAATATTGTATAAATTGTGTCTAAGTATTATAATTGTGCCCAAAGGCCAAAGTGATAAAAAACAGATTGGTGTTGTGTAAATGGATAGATAATAATTGCTTGTGTCCCAGAGGTCTTACAATCCAAGAATTTTTTTGTCTTTTAACTTAATTGGAAATAATTAATATTTATCACTTTTAACATAAAAATCCCAGAATGGGATCTGTTTTCTCCACCCCACTTCCCATTCCATATTCCTGACTGCTTATTCAGTCCGCCTGAGAAATGGTAGATAGAAATACTGCTTTAATCAGCCATTTTAGGGCACACTAAAGAATACTTCTGACTGGGAATGGTAATGACTATCAGATTCAAATATCTATTACCTGCTACAGAGCAATGAGGCTGATGAAGTTTGTGCAGGTACTGCAGATGTGTTTGAGATTATCCAAATTCAATTGAGTGAAAGTATCTATGGTTGATTTGCCCACTTAAGCAAAGAAGCAATTTTGCCTTTCCTGTGCTTAAGAGCTCTTTAAAACTGAATTAACACACATATTTTGGGTTGAATTAAAAGTAATAATTTTAGTAACATGATTTCTTCTGTAGCCATCCAATATTATGGGGGTTAAAATGATGATAACAACTTTAACAACTCTCTCTGTAAAGAATTTTTTTCTGATATCCAACTTAAATTTCCCCTGGCAGAGCTTAAGTCCGTGCCCCCTTGTCCTATTGCTGA
>JAWWEV010000115.1:108830623-108841565 GCA_035583235.1 Hafferia zeledoni | reverse complement strand
AACACTCAAGGTGTGGCCTCACCAACGCAGAGTACAGGGGAAGGATCACTGCCCTGGTCTTGCTGGCCACGCTATTTTTGATACAGGACAGGATCCCATTGGCTTTCTTGACCATCTGGGCACACTGTTGGCTCATGTTGAGCTTCCTGTCAATTAGTACCCCAAGGTCCCTTTCTGTCTGCCTGCTTTCCAGCCACTCTGTGCCCAGCCTGTAGCGCTGCATGGGGTTGTTGTGGCCAAAGTGCAGGACCCTGCACTTGGCCTTATTGAACTTCAGCCCATCTTTCAAGTCTATCCAGATCCCTCTACAGAGCCCTCCTGCCTTCCAGCAGGTCGACACTCCCTCCCAGCATGGTGTGATCAGCAAATGAGGATTGCGGAGGGATTTTTTGGTTTGCTTTGTTTGTTTCTTTTTGGGGGGTTTCTTTGTTTGTTTGTGTTTCTTGGTGTTTCTTGTTGTCTGGTTGTTTGTTTTTGGGTTTTTTGGTTTGGTGTTTTTTTTGTTTTTTTGTGTTTTTTTTTTTTTTTTTTTTTGGTGTTACAGTGCACTATCTATCTAGGGAGAAAAGATGCTAAAAGATACTACAGGGCAGCATCCATGATGACTGGAGCAGGCCAGAGCAAGGTTTCTTGGAAGTTCAATCAGAGCTAGGATAATGTAAGGCAAAAACTAGGGGAATGTTTATCTTACAGTGCTACAATTACTTTCACATTCCCTGTCTGCTGGGATTGTCCTGATAGAGCAGGTCACAGGCCTATATTTCACTAATGAGGTTAATCAAGACCCTGGGAAATGAGTACAGACACTGCTTTTGGGGTTAGGTTATACACATGGGGACTGGTACCAAACCTCTGCAGTGATACTTGCAAAACTCCTCTGGCAAATGATAAATCACAGACCATTTATTTCTATCCCTGGTTATTAATCTGTGAAGGCTTAGATTCTTTAGGAAATATTTTAGTGAAGAAAATATTGTATTTCTACTTCTGTAACAATAGGCTACAGTCCCTTAACATGCTATTTGCTTTTTCCTATTCTTACTAACTCATGGTCAAATTATTTTAATAATGATAAAGTTATTCAGCCTTTAAAGAAATAGGAAAATAAATAATTAATGCTGAACCATGTTGGTTGACTGTGTTCCTTTCTTCGATAATAAATTACTTAAAATGAAGCACATTTTTTTTCCTTCATTTTAACAATTCTGACTTGCTTTAGAAATCCCTTACTTTTCTATTGTAAGGAATTAAAGGAGGAGATGCAGTTTTGAAGGTGTCCCCTGTGTTTTGAGTTTACAGTGAAGGCTCATATAAATGTCATTTGTTAGATTAGGATTTTTGTTTTTATCCCACTCTTTAAAATGACTGATACCCTGATATGTCTAAATCTAGGTCCTTCAGGCTTCTGGAGATAAAAAATGCTAAAAATCCCATAGATACTGGTACATGGTGGAATTTCTGTCCCATTTATGAAGTTTTTCTATTAAATGCTCACATGAAGCAGCCAAGTTCCTGTGGGGTCAAGAACTGAACTAAAGGTGGAAATTGTGACATGTATTTGTCCTTATACTGGCGCAGGAATACTGGTAGAAGAATATTGTAGCCTGTGGACTGGAAAATTTGTCAAGTGAGGACCACAAAAAAAAGGTGTTGGGTATGAGAAAATCCACCCCATTTAAAAATGCAAGACGTAAAAACTTTGCTGTGTAAACCCAGTAGAAGGGGACAGCAGAAATGGTCTGCTAAGGGTTTTTAAGAGGCCTTCACTGTACATATGTGGAAGGATGGATGAGAGATCAAGGGACACTGATGCACTCTCTTACTCTTGCTAAGGAACAGTGTGAACAGTCCAGTCCTCAGCTGGCAACATTTGTGTTGCTTGTTGGCGCAGTTGATGTCAGCCCAGCTGGATGCAGCCTTGTTCTGGAAATATCTGCATCTACATTGTAAGTCAAACAGGCTAAGGATCACCAACTGTAAGCACAGTTTGCACATGCACAGATAAATTCTCTGAACCCCTCAAATAGGGTGGCTGTGGGCACACTTCATTTTGGGGGTGTTCCCTGGGCTATAGAAGCCCTTGCACTGTGCCTAGATATTGTCCTTCCAGAGGGAAAACACACCAGGGACTGTGATGGTAATGAAATAGTGTGAACTATTTTGGAATTCTTGGACTGTGCCAAGGCTCTGCTGGTTGACTGTCATGAACACAGCTCCAGGTGGTGTATACACCCTGTGTACCTGCCTGGGTGTGGCAATTTTGGCTTTAGTTTCAGTATAGGTCCCATTTAGGCCTCATTTTTTAGCAGGCCTAAGTGTTACATAATTAGAAGGGACAAATATCACCTGACTTAAGCAACCAAAGAGGTATTTCATATCATCTGACATCATCAAGAAGTGTCAAGGGGTATAATAAGAGAGGAAGGGGGAGTTTCTGTCTCTTTCGGTCCCTGCTCCTGCCCTGACAGGATCCTGCTGCCCTGACTGCTGAGATTAGGCCGTCCATGCTGTTGTTTATCTAGGGAGGTGAACATTTTCTTGTTAATTTCTTTCTCTCTTGCTGGAAGGTTTCTCAGGAAGAGTTTTTGGGAGATTTTCTGGGGTTTGGGTGGGTGGAATCCGGGTTATTAACTGGGCGACTCGGTGGAGGTGTTGTTATTTCTTTTCAATATGTCTTATATCATATTCTGTTTTAAATTTTCTTCTTTTCTGTGTAAATATAAAACCCTCACCATTTCAAAGCTTCATTTCTGGTTTTTTTCCCTCACTCCTTTTCCCTGGGAGGGGACCCCTTTGACTCTGTACTAAGCAGTTGGCATTTTGCCAGCTCAAGCCATAACACTGGGCACAGAGAGACTTGCTCTGGATGCAGCAGAAATACTCCACTGGGGTACATGGACCCAGTTCTGAGCATGGGAACAGCTCTGAGCCCACAAACCTGATTGGCCTATGCTTCTGGGGGTACCTGATGCAGCGGTGGGCTGGAACTTGCTGCCTTGCCTGAGCAGGTCTAACAAACTCTTGGGGTTTGTGACAGGGAATAGTTCGGTGTGGAATCCACAGAGTATAGTTGGTTTTGCATTAAACACTTCCCAGCCCATTTTCAATGGCAAGCAAATGCATGATAAACAGAGTTTGTCAGTAAATAATTATAAACAGAGGAAAAGACTACATTTGTCAAATTGGTGATTTTCTACCGATTCCTCACACAGCTCTAGTTCTCAACTGTTCCCAGCTGTCTTGAGGATTAATTAGTTAATATTTATGGAGCACTGTGAAGATGAAGGCTGTTAGAATGGTGCTAAATGTTTTATTTACATGGTTTATAAACAGCAGCCCCGTTGGTCCACATGGGGTTCAGCCCATCACCGTGTTCACAAATTTCCACTGAAGGTTGAATCAGGAAGGCTTTTATCATGATGTAATGTATTTTTATTGCCGTAGTAGAGCAAATGTATCCTTTAAATTATGTGATTAGTTTCAGCACAGCTCACTCTCCAGAATAGCTATCATAAAGTGTGAGACTTTGAAAGCATTGTCAAATTTAAATTTAGACTTCAGTCTATGATTTCATGTCAAAAATTTATGCACAGCTTCATTTGTCAGGCAACATTATTGATTTTATAATGTGTAATGTTTTTCTTATTGAAAAAACGTTCCCAGGCCTGAGCTTATTAACACAGTGTTGATTACTCTTTGGGGGCAAGCAAACAGTTTTTCCATTTATTAAAGATGATAAGAAATGGGAAATCATGGAGTTTATATACATATTATTTGAATGAAAATTATGATTACTGATTAAATAATACAAGACTTGAAAATCAAAGTATAACATAATGTTTTCACCTTATAAAGTTGCATAAGTTGCTAGTCAGTCTGCCTCCTAACAGACATATTCGGAGTATTAATTTTCCCTCTCTTTTCACTACTAACAAAGTTTACATCAAAGCAGAATACTGTATAAGTTTCTTCAGCAATGCCTACATCAACTAAAATGATAACTCTCTGCTTGAGACATTATCATACCCATAGTGAGCAGACTCAAACACACCAGAGCATTATAGTTTTTGTAAGGAATAAACAGCAAGAGAGCAGCGAATGGTTAGGGGGTGGATGAAGGGTGTTGTGTTTTGTTTGGGGGTTGGTTTGTTTGTTTGTTTGTTCATGTTAATGGCCTGTGAAATCTCAATTAAAGCTCTTACTAACTAAATAAAGAAGGAAGCAACCTTCTCTCTTTACCAGAACTTTGTGTAGGATTATAATGATATAAACTATAAAGCTGCAATAGTGCCACACACCATATTAAACCAATGAGGTACAAGTCAAGCTCCTGGCCTTAGTGGAGTCTTTCTAAACACCTCTGGCTTTAATATGGCCAAGATTTCATTAGTTATTTCCCATGGCACTGCTCAGCAGGTACTCAACCCTGTGTACCCTGACATGTGCTCAGTTCTCAGGTCCTCCAATGAAGATTCAGATAGAAGAGATGCCCAGATTATGTTTTTCCCTAAAAGCTGTCTTATTTGCAGACTCTTGTTTTCACTAGGGATATTGCTGGCAGGAGCTTCTCTTACGTTGTGTAAACACATAAATAAGCTTTGCAGCAATTAATATTGGTCCACTTTCAAGACTATCCCCACATCTCCACTCCTTTGGAATCCATTATCAACTTTTTCATTATTAACACACCACTCAATTTGGCTTTAGAGATTGCCTATAAACTCCTTCTATTATGCCATGTTCATGTTTATATCCCAAGTCTTTCTCTGCCTCCCAGAGGAGCCTGGAGAAATGCGTGTTACTTTCAAAACATGCAGCACTGGGCTATTATTTTGCAGGGTTGATAGTGGCTGAACAGGCAACTTCATAGAAGTAATTCTTCATGTCCTCTCCTCCTTGATAGCTCAGAGTCTTGGTGTCCTCTGGAGACTCAGCGGCAGATGGTGGTAAAGTTGAAATTAGCTGAAATCTTGCACTCTTCCAATGATTATCTTCCTCCCTGGAATGCAAAGCAAGAGTAGATATATTCCTCAAAGGGAGCTGATATGGGTCTTGGGCAGACACAGCAGGGAATTCATTGCAGTATCGCCTTGTGAGTTTTCAGCCTCCTTTCCTCCTTAAGTCCACTTGGATTTTTAATTATCTTTCAGATCCTCTTTTCATTTTGCTTGTTCAGAAATATAGAATAAAGCCTACCCCCTGTTTTCCATCCAATTCGCTCACAGTCTTCTGTCGCAATTATTGTACTATAATCCTCTCACTCTGTTTTAATCCTTTGCCATAGTCAGTTTATTTCAGAATTAGGGCTCCTATCCTTTGATCTATTAATTTACAGTTTAACCTTATGCTCTCTTTCTGCTTTTTATTTGGGGCATTACTGAGGATTGTTTAAGTGGGGAGAAGGCAGAGCAAAGCCTTCTTATTACGCATTAAGGATCTCTAAAAGGAAGGCATTAGGGGAGTCCTCCTAAGGGATGGCTACTGGGAGAAAAATGCAATTTGGATTTGGATTTGAAAGCTAAGCAGAGTAGGGAAGCCAGAAATGAAAGAGCTGGGCAACATTACTGTGATGTTCATTCATTGAATGAAACATCTTATGGTTTAATTTGCTGACTAACTTCAAATAAAATACAGCTGATGTATTTTGAAAAGCGAATTCCTCCCTCCTCAACACACACCCCACATCCTATAAAGTGTTTTGATTTTTTTTACTAAGTGAATAGCCTGGCCTTGGTATCAAATGCTTCAGAATGAAAACAAAAAACCAAAAAAACAACAAACCCAAACAAAACCCCCACCTTTTTAATTTTTTTCCAAAAAGTCAAGAAATACTTGGGAATGAAGTGAAACTTTAAATTGAATGAATCTTTTTCTTTCAAGTTGAAAAATCAATTCATTGCAGGAACCAGTTCATGTCTCAGAGGTAGCAAACTTACCGGCGACATTGTTTAATAGAAAATGGGGGAACACAAAAAAAGGGAAAAAACAGAATGGTTGCCTGAGTGGACAAGACGGAGAGAGCATGCACAGTTAAACAGGTGGGCCTTGCACAAGTACTGAGCCATTCCAGGAATTTGTAGCTATTTTTCCTCATTTTGTTTTAGGTGCTTCTGTAGGTGTCCTCTTTTGGGAGAGAAGGGGAAAAGAGAGAGTTGGAATCAAGGAACTGATTACAACTTAGAGGAACCAATAATGTCAATGTAGGATTTTTAAAGTACATAATAAAATAGAAAATGAAAAAAAAAAAGGAAAATTGCAAAGATTGCATGAAAATGAGAGTAACAGCTTCTTTGGGGTCTCTGCAATCTGTCATGTAAATTGAAAAGATACAGACATCTGCAAAGAACTTTGAGTACATATGGGGACATATTTCAGATTGTCTATCCTGCACCCAAAATATTGCACTGTGTTCCTTGCATATTGGTGTATTTGTAGCAATGGAAAGTGAGAAAAGATGCAGTCACTATCCTAATTTTTTCTGCACAATCATATGTACTTCAAAGTCTGCCCTTAATGACTTAATTATTTGTCCACCTGAAACACAGCACTAAAATTATGTGCCTAGAGGTGAGCAACAGTAGCAGTACTCTACAGGAAGAAACCAGTTTGACAGAATATCAGACGGAGAAAAAATATCTGCTTCAAAACTAGCTCTTTGCAGGCTGTGACTTTTGCCGAGGGGAAAAATAAAAAATCCTGCATTTGCTTATCCAGATAAAAATAGTTCCATTTCCAAAAACATAAAATCCCTAAAAAAGAAAAGTGTAAGAAGTGAATCATCTCCTTTTAAGTCTCATCTTCAAATCTGAAAAATGTTGTGGCTTAATCTTAAAAAAACCTTGCCTGTAGTGAATTGTAAATATTTTAAATAACCACAGACAATTCTGGTTGTATCTGTTCATTTATCTGATGCATTTTTACAAATCACTGTATCATCTGAAAATCCTGACGCTATGATGTATACTGATGCTATAACAGATTTATAAATCCACATGGAGAAATTTATTTTCATATTGGAACCTTGTGCCCTCTGCTGTGATATTCTGGTGTGATATTATCTGGACACAAAATGCACTTGTTTTTATATACTTTTCTCAAAGTTGCTATAAAAGTTAAAGCAAGTCCCCAGATTTTTCAAATACTTGAAAACTGACAGCAAAGACAGAGAACTCTGCTAGTTGTGAAGCTGGCTGTGGCTTAGAGTTCTTGGCCAAAGGTCTTGTGAGCACAAAGAGGCATTTCTGTGTGTAGCATTTGCTTTTTCTATTCTGAACTGGTTGGTGGTCTGCTGCTCTTTTTTTGCATATCTTCTGTGGCAACTAGAGAAATGTTAGTGGTGCATATACCTCTGCTTTATAGCATACAGACACTCAAGGAGATGGGAAAATATGCCCTGTAGTCTAGCCCATTATTAATGTGTCTGCTTCTTTAAAAGGTCAACCTATTTTAACGATCAATTCTGTGCGAGAAATGTTTTTTGGAATGAGTGCTGTGATATTCTTCTGCTTTTGATTCTCTTAAACCCCCTGTAAAGTAATAGAGGTATAAATATTAAATATCCCATTTCCTTTACAGTTTGGATTGATTGGGGGTAGAATTCTGAGGGCCAAGGTGATTCATTCACCAAACCCAAAGAAAATCACTCTGTGATATAATAATAGAGTAAAAGAGAACAGATTAGCACATGCCTCACCAGCGGTACCAGCCCAAACCCTAAATTGTTATGGTGTTAGGATTCAGACAGCTGTTCTGCCTAAGGCAGAGCTGTGGATTTGTCCCTAAAGATCATACTTTCTTCTCCTTACTTCCACCTTTATGTGTTCAACTTTGCACTGGTGTCTTCTAGTTGGACCTTAGTTTTGCATTTGAACTCCACATAAACAAAATTCCTCAGAACAGATCTTTGTAAGCCCAAAAATTTATTGTGTGGATTTGATTGTGAAGCAGGAGGTAATACTCTAAAAAGTGTATTCTGTAGTGATTGTAAACCTGAATGCTGAGTTGATTCATTCTTTGATAAAGGACACATTTGGTCAAAAAAGGGAACGGTGCATTTTTCAGCAAGTACAAATACTTTTTGATCTTTTTTGTGCTTGTTTGTTGAAAAAAAAAGGCTTTGATGGCTTAGAGTCTTTGAGTGGAGTGTAATTTAACAGTATTTGTGCTATCAGCTGTGAGCATCTCAGGATCAGGTTGCATGCCAGGGCAGCAGTGAAATTGTTCTAATGAATATACTCATTCAGCTGTGGGTTTTATTGTACAACCAAATGGTAATTGTCTGACTTCCAGAAATTGTCTGACAGACTGAACTGTTTGAAAATGTGCTCTTTCCTCTTTTATTTCCAAATTCCTGGTCATGAAAACCTTTTTTGTTTTCAACTACTTCTATGACAGAGGAAGAGGAAAGGACGAGGTACTTAATGCCTGCTTTGCTTCTTCGGTCTGTAACAGTTGTTCACCATGTACCCAGACCCTGAGCTGGAAGAGAGGGACAGGAGACAATATGAAGCTTCATAATCCCAGCAGAAATGGTCAGTGACCTGTTGCACCACTTAGACACAAACAAGTCTACGGTCCTGGACACGATTCACCCAAGGGTACTGAGGGAGCTGGCAGAAGAGCTCCCCCAGCCGCTCTGCATTATTTACTAACTGTCCTGGCTAACAGGGGAGGTCCCAGTTGACTGGAGGTTGGCCAGTGTGATGCCCAGGACTACAGGCCTGTTGGTCTGACCTTGGAACTGGGGACGTCATGGAGCAGATCATCCTGTCATCTTGTGACATGCACAGGACTACCAGGGGCTCACGTCTAGACAGTATGGGTTTCTGAAAGACAGGTCCTGCTTGATCTTCCATGAGTAAGAGAAAGGCTATGGATGTTGTCTACCTGGACTTTAGTGAAGCCTTTTACATCATTTCCCACAGCATTCTCCTGGAGAAAATGGTTGTTCATGCACTGTTGACTGGGTAAAAAACTAACTGGACAGTCAGCCCAGGGACTGGTGGTGAATGGAGGAACATCCAGCTGGCTGCTGGTCACCAGTGGTGTTTCCCAGGCCTCAGTATTTGGGGCCAGTCCTGTTTAATGTCTTTATCAACAATATGGATGAGGGGATTGAATGCACCCTCAGCAAGTTTGCAGATGACACCAAGCTGAGTGAGAGTGTTGGTCTGCTGGAGGGCAGGAAGGTTCTGCAGATGGATCTGTACAGGCTGTATAGATGAGCCAAGGCCAGTTGTGTGAGGTTCAACAAGGTGAAGTGCTGAGTCTTGCACTTGGGTCCCAACAACCTCTGTGAGCACTACTGGCATGGGTAGGAACAGCTGGAAAGTAGCCTGGAGGAAAAGGACCGGAGGGTGCTGGTCAACATGAGCCTCTGGTGTGCCCAGGTGGCCAAGAAAGCCAATGGCATCCTGGCTTGTATCAGCAATAATGGGGCTAGGGTATTGATTGTCCTCTGTATCTCAGGGGATGCCTTATCTCTCTTTACAACTATCTGAATAGGGAATGGTCTCTTTTCCCAAGTAACAAGCTGTAGGATGAGAACAAATACCCCCAAGTGGTGCCAGGACAGGTTTAGACTGAATATCAGGAAAAAAATTTTCATAGAAAGAGTTGTCAGGCATTGGAAGTCTGCCCAGGGAAGTGGTTGTCACTGTCCCTGGAGGTATTAAAAAGATGTGTTGATGTGGGACATGGTTTAGTGGTGGACTTGGCAGCGTTGGATTAATTGTTGAGTCCAGTGATCTTAAAGGTCTTTTCCAACCTTAATTCTATGATTTATGTTCCTAAATATCTGTGACCTCAAAACCTTTTCTTACATTAGATGAGTGCATTTTGAATATTTATTTACTTGAGACAACTGTAAGTGATGTACAGTGATATTCATCATACTACAGGGAAAAAACAGCCTTTGTAAATGCTGAATGGTTTCATGTAATACAGCTTATCTGCTAAAAAAAATAAATTCATCTGACTAAAAGTCATCAGGGAAGAATTTAAATAATGATTACACATACAACATTTTTTGCTATTGCTCATTACATGTGTTTATGTGAAAAGGACATGTTTAAAACAAACAAAAGAAAAGATACTTCCAAGTGTTACTCTGCCTATCATCATAGTGTTAAAGTTATATTCTTGCTAAAATACATGAATAGTTACCTTCATTTAAACTAATGGGAAAATCACTCACAATTTGGAGTACCTCCAAGGTTTACATATATGTATGTATAGAAATGATACAAAAGATATATAGTATATCTCTCTCTCTCTCATTTACCTATAGAACACACAAAAATACATGTACTTAAGTAGATATACATGCATACAGAACTTTATGCAGAAGATAATTTATCTTTCATGAAACCTTTTAAGTGTTACCAAGTACCTTTTTGTACTAAGAAATATGAGAAAATATGGTCATGACTGGTATGACACAACAGTGTAAGGCTGGTGGCCTTTGGCAGTTTTTCACTCCAATTATCCGTGTCTCTTGAATGGTTTGTCCTTCTTAAAGGCTTAGTGTCCCTGGCTAGCCTGTCAAGAAAGAAATTACATGTTGATAATGTGGTTTGGTGCCTCTTATTATTTGTTTTGAAATTGGATTAAAGATAAAGCTTTTTCCATATTATTGCCCACTGAGAAAGCTGTTAGAATAATACCTTTAATTCACATGAAAATGAATATGAAGATCAAAATGAAAGATTTCAGCATGTATTCCAGCACGTCTTTACTTTCTTTACCTTTCGTTACATCTACACAGTATTTATAAGTATATAAAGCTAATTAAAATGAAGACTTAACTGGGTGATCTGAGAAAGTGTGGAAGTGCGGAAGTGCAGAAGGAAGGAAGTGAGGAAGTGCAGAAGGAAGTGCAGAAGCGTGGAAGGAAGGAAGGAAGGAAGGAAGGAAGGAAGGAAGGAAGGAAGGAAGGAAGGAA
>JAWWEV010000115.1:108805106-108830523 GCA_035583235.1 Hafferia zeledoni | reverse complement strand
AGAAAGAAAGAAAGAAAGAAAGAAAGAAAGAAAGAAAGAAAGAAAGAAAGAAAGAAAGAAAGAAAGAGAAAGAAAGATAGATAGATTGATTTCATTCACATTCTCTTTTATGATTTCTCAGTGAATCTCTGCAATGTCTGTCTTCCCTAGAAATACAATGGAGGGGTAGCTGGGCTTCTCTGGAATTGGTAATATGATACAGAGTCTTTTATTTCTGCATTATCAGTACAATGCCAGTCTAAGTATGTGACTAAAAGTTGTTATCATCTGATGGTTCTTCAATGGGCTATTGGAAATGAGTTTTATGGTTCCAGTTTCCAACAGTGAGGCATCCACATCAGAAGAGCCATCATTGCACTTGGCAGTACTAATTGGCACCCTTGTCACCAGCCAAGAACTATAATGGGCTGATGGTAGTCCCTTCTGATCAGAGCTCGGGAACATTGCTGTTGAAGCTTTTATTCCTGCTCCCTGTGCAGTACACTTTTTTGTGGACAGACATAGACATTTCCAGAACTGTCAGTCTGGTACTTTTTTTTCTACAAGTTACGATACTCTAATAATAAAAAAAAAAAAAAAAAAAACTGTCAAAAATTCTTTGCAGAGATTTACAGTGGTTTTTTTGCTTGTTTGTTTTACTTTTACATTCTGCCTTTCAACAAAGATGTTTAGAGCATATTAGGACTTCCTGTATCGTACATGTACATGCTGTTAATAATTTCAGGGAACATAATTAAAAACATGCACTTCTTGGGTACGCATGTGGCTTCCACAGTGTCACAGAATTTTATCTTTCTAATGTATTCTTGCTGAGTTCTTTTGAAGCTGGGACACCTAGTCTTGTCATTTTAGAAAAGTGAAATAAGGGATGCAGATAGATATCCTCTTCCAGTTCCAAATGCGCTGGTTTGTAGAAATCTCTGTCCTCAGCTGCCCTTCTCCTAGAAGTTACTGACTCCACTGCTGCTCTGGAAGAGCAGTGTATATGAATGCTCCCATGTCACTTCAGGAAAAATCAGACTAACTGTTTCAGACCACCTAATTATTTTACTAGAAGTAGCCTTGCAAATTTTGCCTGAAGGCAGTTGGAGAAATTTCATATAAGCTTTCACCAGTGATTACATGAGCTCAGTAACTTCTTGTAGTGTGTAACGATGAGGCCCTAATTTCCTCTTCTGACAGAGATGTGACCAAAAAGAGAAAGTTTTTCCAGACTGGAGGCACAAGAAACATTATTAGATCTCTTGGGCAAAAAAGAAATTTAGGCAAATGCTGGGCTAGCCAAATGACACTAACACTTCAAAAAGGGTTAATGCTACAAACAGAATTCATTGTAGAGCCAAAATAAAGGCCCTGTTCAGTAGGGTATATACTCTTTCTTTAAGGATATGAACATTTCTTAAGGGTCAATGAGACCATTTATATATGGAATCTTAGGTACTTGCTTACACACCTTGGTAAGCTGAGTTTTACAATAATAGCAATATTTAAAAGCTACTAAAAGGGTTAAAGGAACTTGGAGCAGGGAGAGATAGAGAGCAAGAGAAAAAAAACAAGAAAGAAATGGAAAAAGAAAGATGGACATAAGAAAGGAAATAGGAAGAAAGGAAAAAGAAAGGGAAAACCTTACATTTCTGTATTTTTGATAGAGCCAAATGCTATTAAAGATTCTGTAATGTTTCAAAAATTACTTATTATTTTTGGTATTTTGCCTGTGATCAGAGGTGGAAGTCAAAAATTATTATGAGAAAAGGTGTTTTATTGTTAATTTTGGCCATGGACAGAAGCAGAAGTGTGAAAAATCTCACCACCAGAAATCTTTCACATTACATTTCCTTCTAGTTTGAAGTTTGAAGCAGTTAGGATTAGCACCTGATTCTGGATCCTAATCACAATGGAACCTGAACCTTTACAGGTACTGTTCTCATTAATAAGAAGAGCTGGGTTTGTGTTTACATAATAATAAATAGCTATTGAGGGCTGCCTCTGAGAGGATATGAGTTCCAATGAACCCTCATTATATCATTCGCTCAGCAAAGTATGATAAATTAAATGGTGGAAGTCAATACTATGAGCTCTGATCAGGGTGAAAATTTTCTTGCTCTAATAAAGGTCTTTTACACTTGAACTGTTTAGGTCCTTTTGCGGTGCTTATGACTGTGATAGTTGAACAATAACCATGATCTCTGTAAATCTTCTTTTCCAGTCATTGACATTCATTAACAATGAATCTGACAGTTTATATTCTAATAATTATGATGTAGTAAAGACTAATTATAGATTTTTCTTATTAAGCAGTCTATGTTATTAATGAGAATAGTAGCTGTGACAAAATTTATGAATTGTCTGCACATTTGCTTTGAAAAAAAGAAAAAAGGATGGGAAGTAACACTGGAAGAGGAGGAGCTTTCTAGTATCCATGTTTTTACAAAATTACCAGTTGTGATACACCCTCCAGTCTATGTGCCATAGTTCACTGTATGAACTAGTAAAATGAACGAAACATAGTCTGGAAACGCTAGATATATGTTTGAATATATTATTTGTAATGAAAACAAATCTGTAATGATAGAAAGTATCTGAGCAAAAGAAGTTCCCTCTCATACATAAGAAGGCTAAAGGAAACAATTAAAAGAGTCTTTTTCCACAAGAGAATAATCAAGATTGTAATCTGCTTTTGTAACTAGAGATAATTTCTGAATTAGAAAATGATTGAAATTTGTCTCTCACTTTTAATAAGTAATATACAATGCACATTGCATGCCAATATAACTATTCACTAACCTAGACCTGTTTTCCCTGTAAATTCATCAGCTGAAAGACAATCAATCATATTTTGTCATTTTGAGTCAGATTCACTGTTGCTGGTGATCAGCTTTATTGAAGTTAGGGAAGGGATGGTATCCCACAGCCCCTGATGATCCATCTTCTTTTGTAGGCCCTGTAATTATACATAGTTCACTGTGAGATTTGTGGTTTTGCTGTCATCTGCCACTCCTTATCAATATCTTCCCTCCAACAAATATATTTTTCTTCCACTAGAATGATCACTGGGACTAAGTTCAACAGCATATTTTTGCAGTAGCTAGACCTATGTAGCAGTAAACCCTGTCTATAAAGTAGTAAAGGATTTATTTACCTTTGAGTCTTTCTACTGACCATAAGCTAAGTGAAAAACTGTCTTCAGAACAATTCAACATTAGATTCATTATGGAGTCATGAAGCCCCAGTGAAGCCTCACAGAAACCTTAAATGATCATTATGTCTAGATAAAGTTTTGTTCATGTATAATGCATTCTTTTATTTATATATATATAAGTGTATGAGAGATGAGATGAGATCTTCAATTGAGTGGTTGCATGCATGGGAAAATTGATAAAAACACATTAGAGGTACTTTTCTGATATATAAAATCAAAAAAGAGGTAAGTAAAAGAAAGGATGGCTGCTTATGGAGGATATAGTCCTCTCCTGGTTTTCAGTCATTGTACAATACTGAAATGTTGATTCAGTTTGAGGGCTCTTTAAAGTTACCATATTGAAAGAAATGGAATGTCTCTGAGGGATATTTTTGGACTACAGAGTAAAATAAAAACTAAAGCAGTATTTAGAAGGCCACATTTTCAAGCTATGCTGTGTGCTTTGATAGTCACTTCCACTAAAATCAGGCATTTTCTACTAAATTTTCTTTCAAAGCCAAGGCTCTTGGGTGATACTGGAATATTATGATCCAGGTGCATGACAACACAGCCTGTTGCTGATAGATGCAAATGAGATATCACACAGGAGTCACCACCAATGCAGATATCACTCCAATGTAATATCTAAGACTTTGCCATTAAAATAGCAGCATCTGAAATTAATGTTTTGAGAGTTATCAGTACCATATTGATTGTTCTTCATCAATGAGGCCCTTGCAATAGAATTGAATCATAAAATTGTTAAGGTTGGAAAAGATCTTTAAGGCCATTTAATGCAAAGCATTATACAATTTAAATTATGTGACAGACAGTTTATCTACACACCTACAAAGGGCCCCAGAGAGTCAATGGCAAATGAGAGAACCCAGTAGTGTCCTATTTCAGCTACTCTGAAACCCATCACAGGAGCCATCAGCCAAAGACTCATCTCCACAAAGAGCAGAGAAGCACAATGGTGCATGTCTCAGGGTGAACCAGTTCCAGCAGCTGGATTCAGATAATAGGTCAGAGGAGAGAGTGAAGTGGATTATAGTGTCAGCAACTGGAGTGAGATGGGATATCTATTCATGCCAGCATGTGGGAACTAGCAAACATTACACCTCCCTGCCAGTGTGTAGCTGAAGTGCGTACATGTAACTCTAAGGGTGAGACAATGGGAGAAGCTGGTTATTAGAGGTACCAGGGGAGTCCTGGCCAGCAGGTCCTTGTAGGGGAGTCCTTGTAGTCTGCAGGTGGCCTGAGAGACATGTAAGTGTGTGTGTGTGTGTGTGTGTGTGTGCATGTGTGTGTGTGCGTGTGTGTGTGTATCATCATCATAGCTAGGCTTCGTGAATGAAGGTTTGGGAAGGGCTCTACCCATGTGGGTGTGTCCTTCGAGCCTGCACAGTGGATTTTTTAGGTGAGGTACAGCGTGTGCAAAACTGGCCCCACCCTTTGCTCCTAAGGTTCATCTGCCATGGCCGAGAGAGCTTGGATGGTGACAGTGAAGTCCTCAGGATTAGAACCCAATGCCCCAGGTATTGCCAGGAGGCTTCCCATCCAAGTACTAACTGGGCCTGACCCTGCTTAGCTTCCAAAATCAGATGTCAGGGTGGCGTGGCCATAGTTACAGGTGTGTGCATATGCCTGCATGTGTATGTTCATGGGCAAGTTTTTGTACAGGAGACAACTGGGAGAGCTGGGGATCCATGACCAACAGAATGGACTGTATTTCTAAGTTACTGGATGGACCTTGAGTAAGTGTGTGTTGATCGATGCAGGGGTGTCTGTATCTGCAGCTGGTGGGGCTCTGTGACTCAAGGGCTCATGTACCCAGGTGCTGCAGCTGGGGAAACTGAGATCTAAGCACAGCTACTGGACATATTGAATGTTTGAGTCTGCCTGTTGAAGGGATTGACATTGCATATGTAGTAGATATGCAGACTGTGCAGATATTCCTACAATAGACCTTCATCTTGGTCTACCAGAGAGTGGAGCAGAATGAAGCCATTGGTGCTGAGTGTGTCCCTACATGTTGATGTGGGTGGGCAGCTGGATATATATATATATATGTGTTGAATAGGTATTTTTGTTTGCATGTGTCTGATGTGAATGCAGGCTGAGCTGTGACACTGGTTTGTCCTTTGGGTTAGGCTTGAGTTGCAGCAATCCGATGAATATCAGGAGAGAATGGCTTTCCTATGAGACCGCCTTAAACACAGGTTGGCATAAGAAGAATGTGACTTGGAAATCTGCCTTTATATGTTGGTTATTATTGGTGTATCTTATTCTGTTATTCTGACAGTGACAGGAATGGGGTTTCTTTTGTAAACAAGGGAGTTTGGTCTTAATTTTTGGTTATTTTCTCAAGCTGAGGAGAGTTGTTGCAAGATGAGTGAAATGCTGCAGATGTGAATGGGTAGACTTACAGGAAAATAATAAAGCCAGACTTATGGACTTCATATTATTTAAGGTATTTTTTTCCTGAATGCGGTGTGCTTGCTCATTCTTTTTTATTTTTATGGAAAAAGTATTTTACTATAGAACATTCTGCAAAAGTGTGTATCTCTTCCTCCATGAAAATCCATGAATACCACAAGACTTGTGTTTTTAGTAGGATTCTAGAAAGCATGTTAAGACTGGAGAAGCTGAGTTGATGGCAGTCATTTCGAATACCTACTGACCTACTGTGGTTGCAGTTCCTTCATGTTCTCTTACTCTGTAGTTTATGCAAGACAATTCAAAGCTTCTTATCTCTCAAGAAGATTATTTACCTTAAGTACTTAATTTTAAAACTATGGCAAGAATGATTATTTTGAAAAGTGGATTTTCCTGTGTAAGGTGGTTTTTCGTGTCAAATGTCTCAGCAATTTTCTGGAGTACTCACCAGAAAGGTTTAACAAGATCATTTGTAATGACACCTTTCAAGGGTATGTCTTCAAATGAAATCAGATGTTAAAATCCATGACCTAAATTTTTAATATGGATATGTGTCTGATAAAGTGACTCACATAGAATTAGCCAAAGCCATCCATGTTTAAGGATATCAAAGAAATGACACTATTAGCAGAAGATCTTGTAAGCATTCCTTTAGAATGGGGAAAGAACAGAAAATTTCAGTGTGGGGTACAGGCAAAGTAATCCCCTTCTTTCAGATACTGCTCTGGTTGTGAGAATCAGATTCAGCACAAGTACAAAAGAATGAGTGTCATGATGTTTTGTGTTGCTCTAGATGATCTAAAGATGTGAAGGCACTAAACAGCTCTTTTGAGTGTTGAACATCTGAACATTGTAAAAGGAGAAATTCAGAGCAGCATCTTTTCCCCTTATTTCTGGAGCTCATAAAATTGTTCTGAAGAAGAAATATATACTTTATAATAGACTAGATAGTGATAAGCAGAAAGTTTTTGAAGAAAATAACCTATTGGGAAGAAAGCCTTAGATAACTCCCAAAGGCTTTTGTGGACCATCTTCTCCCACACAAATAGAATACTGTGTCAAGTGTGCAACATATTTTCAAAATAAAGCATCATCACTTCTAGAGAATGCACTTCCTGTCTCTCTGTTTACCAAGGATTGTCTTCCTTCATTATTTTGCATATAACCACCTCACCTCCTTATACCTTATATTTGAACACAAACATAAGGTGATAGATCTCTTGAACTATGTTCTGCAAGCACATCCTCTGGGGCCACTGCATGGACCTGTCACATGCTGAGGTGGTGATCTGGGTAGAAGATGACTTTTTCTATTCTGCTAGCACATTTCTGGTGGGAGTAGTCATCTGTTCTGTCTTATCTGACACAGTGGCCTGAGTCATGAACTGATCGTGCTTGCTATTGGGCACTTGCTATCTCTTAGGACTTCTTGTATTATTTCAAGATACCACAAGTATTCCACACTGTGTTCCAGCCTACATACACATCAGATTTTCCCTAAGTCCTTTTTGACATGAATTAATCCACTTTCTTATGACAATAGGTAATCCTTTGTTCTCAAGCAGCTGCCATTTAACAGAGTGTCTCAATGTGTGCTCTGTAGATTGTTGTCAGTTTGTAAGACCTGAGATGGAGTCTAAAAAACGGCATTAGAACCTTACATTTTTGCCCCATATAGAAGTATTCCTACACAACTGGGTGAGCAAGCAAACAAGAAGACAAACAAAATAATAATTAAACAAAACAACAGAAAATACAAACAAGGATTCAGAAACTACTCAACTAAAAATTAGACTAAGAGAAAACCATAAAATGAATATTTTTTTAATAATACGTGATGTTGCCGTTTGGAAAAAAAAAAAAAAGCACTAATTGTGATGATAATGAGTATAGTGAGACATGTCATAAGGATTCATGCAAAAAAAAAAAAAGAATGAAGAATGATTTTCTACACTTGATCTGTGGCTTCCTGTGTTTGTGGCTTTTCTAAAAGCATGTCTTCAGTCAGTTACATTCCCTGGCCCACAGATTACACACTGAGCTATACCTACTCATGCAATGGCTCCAAACCCATCAATTTGTATTCATTATCCTGTTCTATCATCCTATTTGCAGTTGTCTTTTTTTGCAGGTTTTTTTTTTTAAAATTTGTAGTGATCACTTCCTGCCTCACCAGCTTCTGTACAAATCATCAATACAAAATATCTGCCAGTGTGTTGCATAACCCACTGAAAAAAGAGCTGTTCTTACAAGGATCTCAGGTGTATTTCGTTTATTTCAATAACTATCTCACAAATTTTCCTTCCACTATGCGTGAACAGTTCTGCCCTGTGGGTTGTTCTGTCATTTTCATCCGATAACGCTGTATGTGTGCTATTCCTGCTCCATCTGCAGTGCTCCTGCCTCACACAACTGGCTTGAATAAGGGCAGGGGGGTCTACCAGGGAGAAAGCCAGAAACAGAATTAAGACACAACGTATTTGTTTTCCTTCTCATTGGTCTGATTTTTATCTTAATTTCTTTGGTGAACAATTTCTCTTCCTTACTGTTAGCTGCAATTTCCTCCACATTTCTCCAGTGATGCTCACTACCCTGGGCTTGTGGAGTTCATTCAAACTGGAAAGCGGATTTTTCTGTCTTTTTTTTTGTTTTGTTTTGTTTTTGTTTTGTGAGAGCTGACTTGCCAAGCAAGTCTTCCCAATTTCTCAGAGCTCTGTATGCAACTAAAGTAATTACAGGATTAAACTCATTAATTATATGCATAGGAAAATCACTCTTCTTACAGAGGGAGCTCTGGAAAAGGGAGAGGTATTTAAATGTCACTGATGCAATTTCTATATATAACTCTGTGTGTGTGTGGACATCTCTAGAACAGGTTGCACAGAGAAGTTGTGGATGCCCTATCTCTGAAAGTGTTCAAAGACAGGTTGGATGGGCCTTTAAGCATGGTCTAGTGGAAAGTGTCCCTGCCCATGACTTCGGGGTTGGAACCTGATGAGCTTTAAGGTCTATTCCAACCCAATGACTCTGTGATTCTATGATTTATAACATATATATGCACTTTTGTCTGGGTATGTCTTGTGTATATATACACTATTGTAGCTGCTGTTACAAAGTGTTTCAGATGGAGCACTTACTGGTAACAACTGTAAACCTCACTTCATGCACAGTAAATTGTTTTAACACCCTGTGCTTACATAGTACAGCAGATTGCACATTCATTACCTGATGACACATGAAATAAGACACTGATAACAAGACTCAATTCTCTGTACATTTACCCTGTTTTTCTCCTTTTTTTAAACCATCTTTTTGGTGTGGATTTACTGAGCTTGTTGTTGTGAGGTCTGTATAAGATACACAACCTTTACTGTATTCGGGATAAACAGTGAGGAAATTCAAGTAATCTCAAAAGCAAGGAGGAGTGGGAAACAAAAGCTAATAGTTACATAGGGCTGTACGGGCAGGGACAAGGGGTAGGGCTCTGCAGTGTGTGTTAAAAATTACATATCACTTTGGCTGTGCATGAGTGCATACACGCAGACAACATTTTTTATCATTGGTGGGTCCATAGTAATTATTACAATGAATTTTAATATTGAAGTAAAAATTAGGCCTTTGCTGCTATAATAATAGTTCTTAATGTAACAAAATCAACCCAGCAAGATTGGATTTCAGTTATTCATCTGCTCTGTTGATAATATACCACTGCATAGAGCGATGCTTCAAAAAGGGTTTTGTGTCACAAGTCTATTTTGGTCTATTCTCACCATGGCGTCTCATGGTGCCTCCTCATTAAATCAATTTTTTTCTTTTTTTTTTTTAATCTCAGACTAAATGTGATTTAAATATTCCTCACAGGTGTTATCTGAATTAAAAGGGATGACTACTGCTAGTAGTGTGCTTTCTTCTTAATAGCACAATGCACACAGCTTCTTCTCTCCATCCTTATGCTGCATGCTGCTTAACTGTGGCTTTTAAGGTTTCATCAATTCCTACTGACACTTTACTGATAAATAGGTTGTTCAGAAATTCAACCACATCCTAGTCTGAAGGGTTATGATGCTGAGAGGGTACTGAATCATTTCCTTGGTCTTTCTTTTACCTCCCACAGCAGGCAAATCCCACCCAGTAAATCTTCAATGAATGGATTATATATATTAAGGAATTCACAGAAGTGGATTAAATTTCTCATGAATAGGGGAAAGAGGCACAGTTGGATGTTCTCCCTATTTGAACTCAAACTCAGCAAATGGACGGTGTGACTACCAACCATCATGCAAGGCATGAAGATCCTCACTCTGCTGAGCCAGGTTTCCTACAGCTGAGCCAACAGTCTCTGGGACTACTCAAAACAATAGGAGCCAAACACCTGATCAGTGCATGTCCTGAAACAGGCTTCTACCTTAAGCATGTGAGCAAAGAAAGGAGTGACACTTCTCATAGTGAGGTCTGTTTTTGAGATGGATGGGAAGTGAGAGAGCAGGAGGACTGCCACAGCCTTGGTGTGATGTCAACCTCCCATCCTGCTCCTTTCTGCTATCCCAATTTTTTTTTTTTTTTTTTTTTTGAGGTGAGGGGAAATTATAATAAGGGAGTGAGGGGAAATTATATTTCTGGTCAAGCTTGTCGTACAGCAACAAATGAGAGAGGATGCACAAGTCCATATTGCCACAGTGCCGATACTTCCTACTTCTCAGAGAAGGTAACAGTCCACAAGTAACCAAAAACACCACCCAGAGAATAATTTTCATTTATGCTGGTCACAGAATCATAGAATCGTTAAGGTTGGAAAAGATCATTTAGTCCAACTAATAACCCAATACTTCCATGCTCACCACTAAACCACACCCCCAGGTGTTGCATCTAGACATTTTTTCAACAGTTCCAGGGGTGGTAATTCCAGCACTTCCTTGGGCAGCCTGTTCCAATGCCTGGACACTCAGTGAAGAAATTTTCCTTATTAAACCAATTTAAACCTTCACTGGTGAAACTTGAGGCCATTTCCTCCTGTCCTGTCACTTGCTACCTGGGAGAAAGTAGCAACTGATAAAATTTGGATCAGAGTAGCAACACAAAAAATCTAAGCTTACATCATATGGTCTCTTGGGTCAAAAAAGTCCAATTTCTTTCATTGTCCTTGTCTTCCCATGGTGTTACAAGGTGTTTTTTGCCATAAGGCAGTTCTTAGGGGATTGTCTAGACTACACTATGCCAGTATCACATTTTTTTTCAACTGGGTCCTAAATTCTACTGAAACCTTCTAACTTCAGATTTTTAATGACCTTTGAAATTTGTTATTGAACATCTGCTTTTGGGGAATCCACAAGTATCTTTTTACATGCAGACCTAAGGTGATAAAAGCTCACTGGGATAAGCATATGTATAGTCTAGCATATTGTAACTTTTAATCAATTACATTGATTTATTGCCCTTATTGATTCACTGATGTACATAGAATGATCTGATTTCTTAGACTTCCTTGTGGGGAGGAAGAGAGGGGGTAAGCAGAACTTTTTTATTAGTATCATTTTTTCTATGAAGCTATACATGGTGAAATGCCAGGGTGCAATGTGTTCTGATGATGTATTGGACACAATTAGATTGAACAATGACTTGCTTATAAATCAAAGCAAAGGAGAAGTCATAAACCATTCCTAAGCAAGTGACTATAGAGATTTTGAGATGAAAGGAGGAGTACAGTCATTTTCCCACGACTGATACTCATTTTTTTGTGCTTTGTCATGCATGGATAACAAACACATCCCTAAATTATTTCACTTTAATGTGTTCTTCCTTTAATAACTTTAGCATTGATTTCTTAACAATTTATTTTATTCAGTAGTGGTGTATTTTTAGAACCTGAGTCATATATTAAAAAAAAAAAGAAGTCTGAAAAATAAATTTCAGGGTTTTTCCTAAATGCCCCAAGACAAAAACCTAAGAAGTAAGGTTGGCAGGTTTCTTTTTTTTTGTCTGTTTTGGTTTTTTTCCCCTTTTCTTTTTGTTCTCTTTCAAATAGCAGGCAAAGGAAGAAAAATTCACATTTTTAACTTCATCAAATTTGATTCCCAGGAACAATGTATCCTAATGCAGTCACATAATAAGTTCTAGCCTCCCTCTCTTATAAGCAGGGCATTGTGCTGTGACATAGCACAATAAACTGGCAAAAAAGAAGGACTGTGGTAGTAATAGTCTATTTTCAAGGCAGGATATTATTTAATCATGTGTCATATGCTACTATATAGACTGTAGACCTTAAGAGGGATAATGTTTACAATGTAATGCATCTGCTTGTTTTATGAATTCCCTGTTTTATTAATTCAAGACTTTTTAGCATACTGGAAAAGAATAATCAGAAATTTGTGATAAAAGCCAAAAAAATAATGTCAATTAGAGGACCTGAGCTCTATTCCTGATCCTACTGAAGATTTACAGCAGGAAAATTGCCTAAACCACTATCTTCAAAGTTCATAGACATTAAGTTTGGATCACTTTTATGATCATCTCATCCAATATTCTATATAGCATAGGCAAATAACTTTTTCAGGGATTTCTACTTGAAGCCTATATTGTACTTGAGCTGGAGAAAATTAGACACTTAAATCTCAGGCAGAAGGGGCCAAGGATTTGAATCCTCTTTGCCAAAGTGATGAACATCTTCCATTTTCTTCTTGAAGTTAAAGAAAGCTGTGCATGTTCAATATTTCTAAAAATAAGACCATCTTGAGCAACCTTTACCATCTTTCAGTAAGGTTATTTATATTTCTCTACCTCTCATAGGTATTATGAATTCACTGATATTTGTAAGGCACTTGATGGGAGGTGTTGTGGAAATTGAAAATATAGCAATACATCATTTGCATTGACTTGAAAGTGTTCTGTGTCTATATGTGTGTCTGTGTGTGTGAAAGAGAGAGGGAGAAACGGATAAAAGAGATATCTTTCTATATATGGGGACAGTGAATGTGAAAGGCTGCTTTTCCTGTTTCCTCCTCAGGTACTTTTAACTGTACACACAAAATATTTAGAGGTATCAATGTCATATAGAGGAAACTAAGATTTTGAGACACTGGGGAGCAGAGAAGGAATAGGTTAATAAGAAGTCAGAAAGGTAAAGTAAAATAAATGAACTCGAAAATAGGAAGGGCAGCGCTGAAATGGCTTTACACTGGGCACCTTTTTTTCTTTTAAGCAGAGGCAAAGCAAAAGAAAATACTTATATGATTTAAAATGCAGGTTGAAACAGCCTTGGTTCTTGTAGGACTTCTGAATGGGATTTGGTTCTGTATGAAATTAAATGCATTGCATTTCTAACACTTGGGACATACCAGAAAGTGATCTGCCTTGCCTTGGGATTTTTAGCTCATGCATGATTTAAGTATATTATCAGAACAATTGAAATGCAGGAATCCTTTCTAAAATGAATATTTAGTTTAATCTTCCATCAAGACATTAACAATTTTATATCTATCACATATATATATATATATATTTTTTTTTTTTTTTCTTTTAAATTTTTGTTTTGTTTCAATGGGGGATATGGGACTGATTATATGAAAAATATCTTTCCTTCACGATGCAGTACAAGTAAATCCCCACAGAAAAGATGCCAGAATTCTCAGGCATTGCTTGGAATATCTTTAGTACAGACAGGACACATAACAAGATTTACCCACTGACTTGGAGACAGAGAAGAGGTTGTCATGAGGACAGTTCTTAAGAGTTTTTACAAAAATGCATGGCTCCATCTGTCTTCTCTCTTTTCCTTGGCTACGAGAACAGCCTAGCAATTTCAATAACCCAACAAGGGACCTCATGCACCAGGAGAAGTGAGGAACAGATTTTTCAATTTGGCACCATTCTGATTTATTTTTTCTTTAAATGGCAGTTGAAATAATTATCCGGAACTACAGGCAGCTGATGGATAGCATGTTTAATCTATGGATCTAGCTTCATGCTCTGCAGTGTGTACTGAGGATAAACAGGGATGTTATGAGTGAGTTGTATGAAATAGCTCAAACACAAATCAAAGCTAGAATGGTTTGTCTCTTTACTGACTCCAAAAAAGAAACTACTAGACCTGTTTTGCAGGCATCACCTGATATTCACTGTCTAGAAGAATAAACAATAGGATGTTGATGCCCTGACCCTGTAACACTCAAGTTCAAAGCACCCACTGCCATACCTATAAACATGTATACACAATAAAAACATACATATAGTTAAAGGTCAGCTATATGTTATCATGGATGTATAGAAAAACTCTGCTTACTCACTACTTAGGACACTAAATTTCAAAACTCACTATATTTTTTTCTGATGGAGAAAACTGGGATATTTCATTACCACTGAATTCAGTAATACAGTTATACTTTTTAGCATGGTTTTGTAGCCATGGAATTGTGTTTTTAACGTACTGCAGGATCAAGTACATTTTGATATTCACATATTGCAAGGTTTTATGGCCTGTTTGGTTGAGTAGATTACATGGGAAGCATCCCGAACTTTCAAACCAGGGGTGACTTTTTTGAGGCTTTTTAATAAGAATAATGCAAGAAGTCTTCTTTCTCTCTCCAACTGATCCCTCTAGTCCATCTGTTTTTGTTTTTTTCTACTTCACAGAGGGTGTTTTGTAGTGATAGGTTTAAAGGACAGACCTCCCCAATGGCTACAATTTTCTGACAGTGAATTTCCAGGTAGTTTTGAAATTACCTTCCAGAAACTATGCCTTTTGCAAACAGTTCTTTGAACACAGGGCACAAGATGCAGTTGCACATATTTTGGCTGAATTTTGACCTCCAGGTAGATTTTCTTTATATTGTACTGCTGCTGTTATTATGATTTCAGCTACAGCAATACCTAGAAGATGTAGACATGGACCAGAAAAAAACCCAGCTGTTATTGTACCATAAGCTGTACAAACAAAGAACAAAATTAAGTCTTTGTCTCTAAGCTTACAGGCCATATATCAGATGAAAAGTGTAAAGGACAAGTGAGCAGGATAATATAATAAAAAATCCTGGCTAGCATCATAGGGTCTTGATATATCAAAATCTTAATTAGTGCAACTGTTTTCATAGAGATCAGAGCAAGGGAGAGCCATAAGCATAGATTTAAAGGAAGGTAATGAAACAGCTCTGTTTATAGGGAATTCCTCCAAAGCATGAAAAGAATAGAAATCATGCTTAAAATCCAGCCCCAGTAGATGATGGAGACTGGTTTGATGAAGAAATCAAAATAGACATTTTATCACTTCAGGATGATGACCAGGAGACAAGCAGGCCTTGAAAATGCAAACAATTAGGTGTTATTGGATGAAATATTGAAGGAGGAAAAAACAAAAGTGGAATGAAGAAGAATGGAGTGAGCACGGCATGGATAAATCTAAGGGGCTGTTAACAACTATGGGACAAAGCTGCTTATAGCAAGAGAAAATAAGGACTTTGCAGGAGCTGAATTTTAGGAGAGGATCTTAGCCCCATGGCTAGAGGGAAAACCTATGGCTTTGCTGTGTTATCTAGAGAGCACCTGGAAGACCCAGAGTTTCCTCATTAGTCTCATGTCTGCACTACAGTGCCAACATAGTTGTATACAAGCACTAGTCAGGTCCATTACTGCCGAGGAAAACTAGCTTTAGCCCCTCCTTACAACACAGCAGGATTTGTTGTATAGGCAGAAAGGTGAGCCACCCCTGGGGATGGCGGGTGCTCACTGAGGCACTGGCAGTCTGGCTGCATTTGCCTTTTAAAGGCTTCACATCTGTGCCCCTGGCAGCACTGCTTTAATTATCTTATTAAGCTCTGCCTCTACCCACTTTAGCCAGGAGAGCACAAGGAAAGATCTTTCCATCTCTTCAGTGTCAAGATGTGTTGCTTTGCTTTTTCTTTTGCTTGAATATACTGGTCTCAGACATATTTCATAATTATCACCCATTCTAACCTCAGATGGTCCTTTATTTCTCCTTTCCCTATTGGTCACTGATTTTATTTGTCTGAATTTTATAAAGAGTCCTACATAATTATAGGGGGGTTTTTTTGCATTTTAATAATGGTTTTATTGTCCCGTGGTGCACCTTGAGCCTTGTATAAATATTATCATAGCCTTTCAATGTTTAAAGGGTACCATGTCTGTTATGATAAAATATGTCATTACTAAATGTGTCAGGAACAGCCACCTTTTTTTCTCATGTGGTCTTTGGTTGTTGTTCTGTAGCAAATATGCTTAACAGCCCTCAGTTTAGCTCTTCTGTGTGAAGAACTAGAATAACACCCATTTCAGTTGTTTTTATGAAGAAAGAAAAATCACAGCCTCTGGCTCAGTTTCTCAGCTAACATAGTGTTATTAAAACCAATGAGACCTGGGCCAGGTTGGTTTATCCAGGCTATCTAGTGATACTAACATATCATACAGTATATTACATTTCTAGAGTAATAATATGGCTAGAAATTTCCAATGACCACCCAAATTTCAGGCTGGTTCACTTACAAATTACAGTGCTGGATGAAGGGCATCACAAAAAACAGTCCTGGTACTTCTTTCAGTGTAAATGCATATTATTTTTCCCTAGGGGAAATTCTGGCAATTTTTTATCTTTGTTGGGTCCAGCAGGGCTTCACATCATGTTTTTTAGATATGTGAATTTTCTTTTGAAACAAACCACATCCATACCCCATTTTTGGTGCCTTTTGCACTTCATGATGATATCTTCAGAGTCATTCTTCCAATTAAAGCATGGAGGAACCAATAACAGCTTTGATTTGGTAGCTGAGAGCAACCGGACAAAGTGTGATGTACACACATAATCTCATGAAAGGCTAGACTAAGTGTAACAGAACTTTGTGCAAGAGCTGGAAATTGGTAGGGGGTCTGTGTGGCTTCAACTTCTTGTACAATCCTGTATTACAGGATCAGGGCCTCACTATATCCTGTGTATGATAAATTCCACTGAGTAGATAAAATGAGGGCCATCACAATGGAAGCATTTTGATAATAGCTCAAAAAGTAACTGCCTGCACAGAACCACATGAGCACCTGAGACCACAGCATGGCAATGGCAACTCCCTGCTGCATGAAAGACAAATTACAAGCTCACTTTCTGGAAAATATGTTCCTGATGTGGAATTTGTTTTTTTTGGTGCTGGTGTTTGGAAATTGTTACAAAAAATGAAAAAAAAAAAGCTTGATTCCAAGGAATGGACATTTTCTTAAGAAAAGAGATGCAGCACCGTGATATTTTTCATCTGTTTTTAGTAGCTGAAGTTTGACTGTCTTCTACATTGGAATGAGGAGAGTTATGAAAACTTTTGTATACTCCTTACCTTTCTCTTGTTTTCAGAGAATTCATCATCAGTTGGGTCTATATACACACTACACTGTCTCTGATGAGGTTTGTTTTAATGAAGGAAAAGAGATAATAAATCATGGGTCAATACAGTTCTTCAGTAATATTGCTTGTGATGATAAATGTCATAATTTGCCTAAGTCCCTGTGTACCATTCTTTCCCTCTCACTGCTAAGAATCTTTTGATCTAAGGAACGTCCATGATAATTTAAAAATACAGTTTCAGATGGCATAAAAAGTTGAATTCCTTTCAAAATTAAAATTAAAAGCATTTAGCAAGCAATCATAACTCAATTTCAGTCAATAATCATATAAGATAATCAAACATCATGTTCTGAAAATTTGGCACTGGGAAGTAAAAGGATTTTCTTGATTTTGCATTTTAAATATCTATCTATCTATCTATCTATCTATCTATCTATCTATCTATCTATCTATCTATCTATCTATCTATCTATCTATCTTCATTACAAATGGATTTTAAAAGCTCTTTTCCACTTGTAATATCAAATACTAGTTCAGGCTAGCAGAGGGCTGGCCAGTCCTGTATGCATTCATATGTCTGCAAACCATAGGACACATGGTGAATCAATGGGAGAGATGATTGAAGAGTAGTTCACAGAGCGGTGATGACAATGGCTCATCATGGATCCTATTTTGGGAATTGGTGGGGCTGTGCAAACAGTCTTTCAAGGTCACCCAGTGATATTAGCTTCATTAGCCCCTTCTGTCTTGGTACTTGCTGTTAGCAGGAGAGCCTGATTATACCCATGGTCCCTGTGCCAGCATGGCCCATTACTCCTCTTTCTGTGATGTGATTTAGCCCTGGCATGGAAACCTTACTCAAACAGCTCAAGAAGTGCATAAGGCTCAAAAGTCACATGTTGCTCAGTCCTGGTCTAAGCCAATCAAACAAAACATTATTTTGATTGTCTCAATATTCCCTCATTAACATGTATCTGCAGATTGCCTTTTAGCACATTTTTGATGGAAATTATTTCTTTCAGCAAAATCAACAGTTGTTCAGAGCAAATCCCATATGAGAAGACATGATTTCCTTTTTATATGTTACAGATCAGGGGCTCTTTGGGGTAAGATAATTTCTAACAGCTCTTGGTATAAGTGAGCCCAGTGCCTAGTAGCATCAGTAAGGAGGTGATGAACACATGCACAAACTTTCCTCTCCTTATTTATTTATTGATTGATTGATTGATTGATTTAAGAAATTTCATTACATTTAAAAGGAGTTTAAAATAGAAAGCTTCCCAAATCTATCTAATTCATGAGGGGAACTTTGGAAATCTTATCATTGATAGGGGAGGTTTAGATACTCACAGAGAATAGCTTTATCCTTCCCTTGAAGCCATTTGGTCATGTAACGTTTGCATTATCAGTTCATTGACCAGCAGACAATGCACATGCAAAAGTGTGCCCTTAAATTGTACTGATAAAAATAACATTTGTCTAAAAAAATAATTTGCAAAATCACTTATTCTGAGTATGGCTGGTTGCTGTGCAGACTTGAGGATGCTTGACTGTCTCTGCTCTGCTGTTGGCTGTTAAAGTAAACCTGTGTACTCAGTGAATTGCTCTAGTGTCTTTGGTTTCCAGAGGGACAGAGTTAATGCTGCCTGCCTAAGAAATCCTCAGCTGCATATTAAAGCAAGGAAGCTCAAGTTGCAGTGAACAGTCACTCATCTCTTTTCTTTTTTCATGACAGTCACCAGCAGAGTGGAACAGTGATAATCTCTTTTGGTAACACAGCTACAATTGCATCAGGAAGACTGATATTAAGGATGTACACAGGAGTCTCTGATCTTTCAGTGAGTGTATGAATATAGATATAGAACAATAGATATGACTCATAGAATCCACTGGCATTGCTGCTCCCAACTGCAGCATTGCTGATAACATGTGGCTGTATTGCTGTTCTAAAGGATTATTCAAGTGTTCAGAGTTAAAGCTGCAGGACATGTTTTTAGTTGGTGTAAGCTGGCCAGGTGCCCATCAATAGATCTCTATTATTTTAAGTTTGTTGGTGGTATGGTTCTGTATGGTCTGCTTTGGTCTTGAATTTGTATGAATGTTATGTCAAGCAGTTTTGACATAGAAACTTAGGAGAGCTAATTCAAGACCACATGAGTTTCCCTGATGACTTGGAGATATCATGCTGAATTCACTTGCCCACAGATGTTGAAAAGTTTAAGGCTTGTTGTTTATCTGGATGGGAAAAGAACCTTGTCAAAAGCCAAGGACACCTAGGTGAACACTTCCTAACAAAATCCAGAAACTCATTTTGGCACCCTTGGTGACCTGACAGATAGGAAGGAAGTTCTTGATAACCACCGCTCAATCTCACTGTTGAGTTATCTTCTTTGTTGTACCCAAAGGAAATAAATATTTGTGCCCAAACAGTCTGGGATAGAAGTTTTCAGTAGTGTATTTTGAAATGACAACTAAAAGCCAAAATCAAAGATAAAACCAGGTAAGCAAGCAAGGAATTAGCTGTAGCGGGCTGCCAGATTTAAGTTGCAGCAGTGAAGTCCTGCAAGGAGCAGGAGTGCTTCTTTTAATCTCAGGAACAACCATATGCCTGACTGTATAGTTAACACAGCTTAGTGTTGGATCTGCTACCAGCAGACATGCCAAGTTCTGTGTCTTGCCTGGAGTGAATTATGCTGTTTACCAAATGAACACACATACTCACACGCACACATACTCTAAGCTGGAAATACTGGCCATGGCAGCCAATGGAGGTGAGGAATAACCATGGAACTGCACAGAAGGTGGTCAATGAGTAATGTAGAGACTGTTCTGAGCAGAGGGAAGGGTATTCAGAGAGTATGAGGATATCTGATGTGGATAAATGTTAGTGTCTCAGAAACATCTGAAAATGAGCTAGACAGAAGATTACTGACTGAAATGATTGAAAACTTGTCGAAAGGAGTGTCAGGAAAGTTTGGAGGACCTGATAAATATTGAAGAAACTGCTGGAAAATGTCTCTGTCACCTTACAGCTTTTTTACTTTTTCTGCTTGGTGGTACTGCCATTTATTCCTCCCATCTTACTTTGAAGTCAAACAGGACAACTTCCTTATTTCTTTTTCAATAGGTATTGTAAGAGTTCCTAATGGCCAGACACCTTAATGGCAAGCAATTATTGTAGATGAACTGAATATACACCTAAAAAGAAGTGTTACTAATATATATGCTTTGTGGACACTCTTTAGGGCAAAATTTTACTGTTGACATTTTCTTCCTTTAAAGTTCCAATTCTTTAAAAGTTGTATAACTTCAAATATCTGTCATGCAGTAGGCATTCTTTTTAAATGACTATTATTTTTAATTAAATGCTGAAATCCTTCCTGGGAATCAACACATGGTTTTGAATTTTCAGGCTTTTTTTTTTTTTTTTTTGTTTAGGGTGCTTAAGCACTATAATTTTTGACAGGTCTTTCTGAAAATCCAAGTGTGAATAGTGTTATCACAGCCAAATTAATTCCTAGAGTAATTCAGTTTGATTCATTAAGGATTTAGCCCTTGTGAGTTTTTTTGGGTTTTTTGGTGTGTCCATTGCCCTAGACACATAAGTGTAGAATTAAGTGTATGTAGACTTATGATTGCCTACAAATTAAATTTTATCATTAGTGTTGGCATTGTTTTCCAGGCATTTGATGATTTGTGTAATAGTGTCACTGTGCTTTAGAAAGATGGAAATTTCATGTATGTGCCTTTAAAGAAGTTGGGTCTTTTTCACTTTAATCTGTGTAGCAACAATTTTTTGAGTGTGAACAAGGAAGACATCCTGAATCTACCTACTGATGTTTTTGAAATGTAGATGTTAGATTTTTGTTTGTTTGTTTGTTTGTTTGTTTGTTTCCATGAGTCCTTATTTGCTTTTCTCTCCCTTCTTTATGGGGCCAGGGACAAGGAGAGAAGGTGAAAACCAGCTCTGCTAAGGGATGGGTAGGCAAGCTGCCATCCTACTAAACTCAATGGGAGGGTTGCTACTGATGTGAATAGAGCTCTCTCTGATGCATGCAGCTCTCCTGTAACATTCAGCAGGTATCCCCGCAAGTCAGTGCAAGCTTTGGGCAGAAATGAATAATAGGGGAAGAATGTACTTCTAAATATTCCTTTCTCTTTTACTCTTTTAAAATTACATTGCTTATGGAAGGCATCAGAGAGAATATACATTCTGTTCTATACATATCTGTGAATAACTGCTGAGATTCCTGCTAGAAGCACTCACACAACAGAAAAGCAAGAATGACTTGATAAAAGCCCCCTCATTTTGTCTCAGAGTGCCTCTATGTTTTTTCATAGAAGCAAACTTGAATTAAATATTGAAAAGAGTTAAAAAATGGGAAATCTTTTTTTCTCTCTTTTTTTTTTTTTTTTTCAGACTCACAAAACCAGAGATATTTTTGACCATCTTCTTTGACCTCCTGCAAAGTACAGAACAGGGTGTTAACCATGTAAAGGTACCAGTAACCTGTGCTGGACTAAGGTAGAGCTTCCAGAAATACATCTTGACTTTTTTTGGAGACATCAGATGATGTAGGATCCACTACTTTGACAGCTTATTTCATTATTCATAATTTTAGAAAGTGGGGCTTTGTTGCTAATAATGCCAGTCCACCCATTGCTTTGGAAATAGGTACTGTTTATATACTTTTCTCTGTGACTGTCTTCCCTCTGAGTCTGAAGCCTTAATTTGAAAATGTCTGTGCCATGGATAATCCATTCAGGACAGGATTTATGGAGATCCTGTGGGGTGCCGGTTTCTGTTAATTAGCGTGGGAGTTAGAAGCCAGAGAAAACCACAGGATCTGCCTGTCCAGCTGCTGGAGTAGAGAATATCCTTTTCCTCACACTGATGCTGAGCATCTCCATTCCTGGAGATTTTTTCATTACCAAATTACAAAAAGCTGATATTTCCTCCCTCATAGCCTGAAATCTAGTGAAAATGGTTCCTTTGACATATTTGCTGCCCAGTGAAAGAGCTTTCTCGTGTAACACTCTGCTGCCCTACAGAGCTGGGGCAGAGGAGGTAAAAATGAGGTTACGATTGGGTCAGAAACAATAGAGTTTTGAATGACAGCATCTACCTGATTCTTAGAACCAGTATTTAAGAGCTTCAATGGGGCAAATACATTTTGAAAAGCAAAGGGGGAAAAAAATATTTTATAGGCAGCTGTGCATGGCTTAAGATCCCAAAGGGAACAATTGACTTCTACAAATCAGAGAAGTTTTTTTTCAGACTGTAGTTTAGAAGCAGAAAGGGGAAGAGGAAATAACTTTTCCCACAGCTGAAAACCAATACGCTTTTTAGGTGGCTCTTTGGAGTACAGGGAAAAATAATAATTTTCATAAAAAAACAGGAAGCAAAGCAGATACTACTAGGAAAGTTCTGTAGCAATGGAGTAGGAAAAGACTTCATGCTGAACTGGTCTTTGAGGACTCATCTAACCACTGCAGAGCTGATGGGGGGTGCTAGGCAGCAATAGGTCAGGGCAAATCAGAGAGACCTCTTATCTGTCATGCTCTGTCACAACTCAGCATAGCACAGGAGCTGCTCTGTGTGTACTCTGCTTGAGGTAGCCTTAGACACAGAATGGAGGGGAAGGTTGCTCAGCCTCACTCACTGTGCTTTCCTGTGGAGTGAGAGCACATGAGACAATAAAGTATAATCTATTAGGTGTGTGGTTTGGAGGAGGATGCCATCCTCCCAAAGGGAAGATGGAAGGTAATTTTCATCTGTTTGCCCAAAACATAAAAATTTCGGCAGCATCTCAGGAGCTCTGTGTTGCCATAGCAGTATTACTTCCAGTTTGTTTTCTAGTATGCATGTGAACTCCTTCCCTGTAAAAACTTGAGCTATCCAATGATATTTTTGGATGGAATGTGAGTGATGTGTGGCTTCTCACTGTTGCTGTCCTCAAAATGGCAAGAAGTGTGACCAGCATCTGCCAGTGGTCACTCTTCCTCTTGTATACTTGTTGCAGGGCTCTTCAGCCAGATCATCTGGCACTTGTTTCTCAGAGGCTTAGGTTCAAATGTACTCACAGTGATTTGTTGCTTTGTGGTAGGAATCAGCTCTTGCTTTCATCCACAGTTAGATTAAAGTCTCCTTTCCTGTCCTGGTGCTTCCACAAGTTGCCTCACTGTTGCTATTGGCAGATGACATGGAACCTGTGGTAGAGTCTGGGAAGATACTCCTTGCTAGTGTGGTGTTAAAGCACTAACTAGCAATGGAAGAAATTCCTGCCATGGTATGATTTATACTCTTTGTTTTTGATAATTTCTCCTGGTGTTACCTTAGTCTGTAGGCATGGCGGTGACCCCTTCGTCATAGCTAGCACATGAGGTAGTGCTGAGCCTTACTTAATCATCAGTTCCTTTCCCGCCACAGCAGCTGCTGCACTGCGGTCTTAATAAAACTGCTCTCTAGTGACATATGCATGTCCAAGACATAATCAGGGCTCCTACTATGTGTATTGTCATTGCCAAAGATTTCTTCAGTAGAATACCCTTGTGATGCCTGGGATTATGTTCACCATTCATGGCACCTGTCAGTGATATTTCAGCAGCTCCTGCCGATGAGACAAAAGTCAGGTCCAAGACAGTTAATAACAGGGTCACTGCAGCAGCAATGGAGTGGGCATGGCAGAAGAGGCAGACCTACAAGAGTAGAGAAAAAAGAAATCAGACTATTCAGTGACTGAGCAGGAAATTGATAACTCAGTGTTTGATAGTCAGGCATCTATCAAATACTAACAGCTAAAATAACCTACACTCTCTTAATCTGTATTTAACACTAAACCAGCCTTCACTATTGTTACACCTCTTCATTGGACCCTTTCTGCAATGCTTTTCTGGATTGAGCAGTACCTAAATAGTTGTTGATGGCTGTCATCTGATGACCATCGGTTGGTTATCAAACCACAAGGCAGTTTAACTGGGAAGAAAAGACCAGTGCGTTGTAGTAATGAGGCATAGAACTGATTGGGAAAGTTGATGTGGGAAAGCAGAAGGTGGGGTGAATGCCTCATCAATGGCACACTCTCGGTAAGGCAGTACTTGGATCCTGCAGATAATAAGTGCTGGCACAGATGCTTTCTTTACAGAGTCTGGGTTTCAGATGAGTTACATCTTCCATAATTACAGATTATTGCTTTCTTCACTTCTGAGGTCTTGAAATGCTGTCCCCCACTTCCTACAGACTGTATGTCCTATTGAAGATGGGAACATAGTTTTGAGTCAGTATTGCACATGCAGCCTGGGAGATGGCTGGTACTCCTTGCATGGTCTGGACTGAAATGCTCCTCTTGCTGCAGCTGTGGCTTGTAAAAGGGAAACTCATCAACTACCCCTTCACACTAGAATGGTCATAATCATTCTTGAAAAAGTGCCTCAAATACAGCAACGTAACTTTTATCCTCTTTCCTCCATATCTGTAGTCACTAGATTTAACGAGATTTAATGTCTGCCACTACCCTTTGCAGAACAGAACAAGTAAGCAGCATAATGCTGTCCAAGCATGATGCAAACAGAACACACTTATTTATGTCTGTTCATTAATTAGGCTGTTGTAATGCAGCCAGTTTTTCTTCCAGCTTTTGAATAGGAGTAGGTTTTCATTCATCTAATAATGATTTTATGACTTGTAGAATGGCACAGAATAAAATCTCACATGATGAACGTGTCTGTCTGTCTTTGATGGCTTGACTTTCTGGACACACAGGAAGAGAGAGCCCAGTGGAGAAATAAACCTGAATTATTTGGGTCTTGGCTATAAACACAGAGCTGGGAGCTCATTCTGTTTGGCTTTTTGTGCCAGCATCATTCTTTCTGGTGCCCATTGGATAGTGAAATCAAAGCACAGTTTCAGCAATCTAGAAAAAAGCGAATGAATAGAGAATGGAGATCAACAGAAGAGCTGTTAACACTTTGTGTATTTTAAAGATAAATGGCCTTGGTTTGACTTCTTCTGTGTTATAGTTACATTTCAGCCAAGTATTTCACAATTGAATCCAGGAGCTACCAGTTTAAACCACCTTTCAAAGCATATTTTCCACAAAGGAAACAAGAGGTGTAAATCTGGTACCCTTCATAGTCTGTTCCAATGGCTAATCACACTCACTGTGCTTTATTTCTCATTTGAATTCATCTGGCTTTAACTCCCATCCACTGATTCCTGTTATGACTCTCTGCTAGATTGGTTTAATTTTACTTCCCACACCCTGTTCCTTCCAGATTTATTGACCAAGTTCTAAAAATAGAATAAATGCAACAACAGTCGTCAGAGGGAAGGGGGAAAGAAAGAAAGTAACGGAAGGAAGGAAGGGAAGGAAGGAAGGTAGGAAAGGAAGGGAGGAAGGAAGGAGAGGAAGGATGGAAGGAGAGGAAGGAAGGAAGGAAGGAAGGAAGGAAGGAAGGAAGGAAGGAAGGAA
>JAWWEV010000115.1:108745698-108802360 GCA_035583235.1 Hafferia zeledoni | reverse complement strand
AGGAAGGAAGGAAGGAAGGAAGGAGGGAGGGAGGGAGGGAGGGAGGGAAGGCAGGAAGAAGGGAGGGAAGGAGGGAAAGAAGGGAGGAGGGAAGGAAGGAAGGCAGGAGGGAAGGAAGGAAGGCAGGAAGGAAGGCAGGCAGGAAGGCAGGAAGGAAGGAAGGAAGGAAGGAAGGAAGGTTGGTTCATGTTTTCCTGATGCAGAATTAATTGAACTTTCATTACAGTATTCAGAGCAGTCAAAACTAGAGTTAGTGTAATGAGTCAAAACTAGCAACGCCACAGAAAGTCTCATAAAAGCCTGTCACATCTATCACTTCTGCCACTTGTCCTTAACCCATTTTAGGGTAGCTCATGATGGTTGGCTTCTAGGCACTCAAAAGGTCAATATATATATATATATAAAATGATAATACATATAAAGATTTTTGAGATTAGCTCATTATATCCTTGCTTTCATTAACATTTTTCAAAGCCTCTGTATTTTTCATGAAAGTAAAGTACTTTTTAAACCATGACTTGATGCAGGGCAGATTAAGAAAAACTCCTAAAGTTTTAAACAACTGTCCTACACTACTTCCAAGTCACATTCACTGCCCTTATCTGAGAAGTCTGCAACATTATGTGCTCTCCTTGTGTAACCAGGGCTCAATATACCGTGTGGAACACAGCCGTTCTGCCAGATCTTGTCTCCAACTCTTTGTGGATTTAACCATCTTCTTTTGATCTCTGATCTGAGAACAGTGGTGAAGGGCACACCTGGAGAAGAACCCGTCAGTACCTCTGTTTATTACTATTTTAGTTGTTCAGGTACTGGAAGAGACTGTGAGATAAGCTGTGTATTTTGCTACTGTCATGTACATAAGCAACCATATGCACTTGAAACAAGAGTCCAATGACAATGGCTGTGTTATCTTTGAAAGCCTTTAATGAGCTCCATATGTCTAGCAATCTGCAGCACAAATTCGAGGCACAAATTAAAATGTGGCTTTTTATCTCAAGGACTCATTGGCTTATTACTATGGACCATGTTCTGACACTGGGAGGTGGATGTCTCTGGATAGTGTGACTGGTTCCTGATCCGAAGCCTGTAGCAAGCCAAGGTTTGCAGGGATAGGTAACAGCTTTTATTAAACCAACTGTTGGAGAAATAGAGGAGGTGTCAGGAGCACAGATTTTGCTGCCAAAACTTGACTATTTTTTCCCTTGCTTGTATTAGTTGCCTTAATAAGGTCTTCCTTTCCAAAATTTTCTAGTCCTATACATTCAGATCATTATGCTTTCAGTAATAAGGTCTCCATGAAAAGAACTGAGGAGGTCACTGCCATTCTCATAATGCTGTAAACATCTAGTTTTGCATAAAAATAGACCAAGTGTCATTACTAGAGATGAGCTTAGACCAATGACTGTTTTCTCTGTGCATTTTTGGAAGACTGCATTTGGAACAGAATTTTGTTTCATGAGCTCATCTACAATCACAACAAGGTGGAATTCTGTTTTGCATATCTTACAGCACTGTCTCGAACAGCCACAAGCTGTGCATGATTGCTAGCTTAGTGTAGGTTATTTTAGCAATCTACCAATTTCACCAATCTACCTGGAATTTGATACAACAGTCGCTGGCACAATCTGCCCTGGCAGCAGAGGCTCATTGTTGCTTCAGCCACCTTTGGTTGCAGCATACAATCTCAAGTTTTGAGAATATTAAAAGGTTCTCAAAGAGGAGGCTTTGATGAATTCAGTGGTGCATTAAGGATAGCTGATGCCTTGCTCAGAAAATGATCTGTGGCTCCACAGCTGAGAAGTGATGAAAGAGAAGGATCAAGCTCTCTTTGTGAGGTTATGTCTTCGCAACACTGCTCTGTTTAAGGTTCCTCATCCTCATGGCTTAGCCAAAGGCACAAACAATGAGGAGTTAGCCAAGGATGTCCATCAGTCTGGAATAATTTTTGATTCCTTCAGGCACAAAAAAGGCCACAGATATCCTTTCAGCAGATTTTTTCCCAGTGTTTTTCACAGTAGAGAAACTGGTGAAATCTGGCTGTTTTGGCCAGGCATTTAGCTTCAGCCAAAGGCTAAGTGACCTCTCCTGCTTCTTGTTGATAGGGTGAAATAACCTCAATTTGCTTTATAGAAGAAATTGCCTTGAGATTATCTAATGAAGGTATTATTATCATTATTATGAAGTGAATGGGAGAAGTGTTTGGATAATTGGCAGAAGAGAAAATGAGAACAGTGAACAGTCACAACTCTGAGGCCCCTTGGCAACAGATACCTTCTTAAGTGTATCTGAGACAGGCAGCTCCCTTGATCAGCACAGACCTCTCTGCTGGAGAGGCAGCTTCCTCTAGAAGTGTAATTGTGAATTTAAATGCACAGGAACCAAGAAACAGAAATAACAAGGTTCTTGATTTCCACCCCTCCCACTAACTAAATATGCATTTATAGCTAATTAACTTAGAGGTATAGACCATATTCCCAGGCAGAAATTTGCCTCCTACTATTTGTTAGGCTGAATAGCAAAGGAATAACTTTTTCTGTTTGAATTACCATGTCCCTGTTTTGTTTTCCTTTGTTGTGGATTGGTTTTATTTAAAACAAAACAAAACAAAACAAGCCAAACCAAACACTTGTTTTACTGCTAGAAAAATATGTCCAAGTTCCTCTAAGGAGGGATTATCTTTCTGGTGCTCCCCTGAAATACAAGATTATAAGATGAAGCAAATATTTTAGGATAAATGCTTAAAACAACCTCAAGCCTTATCTGTGAAACTGCCCTTCCACTCTCTAGAGCTGAGTAATTGCATCAGGAAGGCAAGAGCCTTTCAGTGCTGCTTTATCCAAGGAAGGTGATATCTGGTGTGAGATCAGCCAGCATCCCGGGATGCTGAGGCTGGATTTCTGCTACCACTCGTGATGCTTTTTTTTCATCCTGGGAAGCTCCAAGTGTGACACTGTTGATGCAAATCCAGTGCTTTTTTGCTTGAAAATTTTTTTTTAAAAATTATTTTATTATCGATCTGACTTTTAAATACAGGGCTGCGGTGCCATTTTTTTGGCCATAATGTATTCTACCTGTACTCTGACTTCTCTGCCAGGAGGTTGCACAGCCTCCCATGGTACTATGTCATGTCAGCCAGCCTGGTGCAAGTCTCTCCAGCACCATCCCAAGATCAAGAGAGAACCAGAGGAACACATTTAGATAACTGTGTTTCTTTCTCTGAATGTGGTTCTGGTATCACATGTTTATTCTCCCCAAAATACTCCTATTAATTCCCTCATTGGCATAGATTCCAGAGTCCAAGGTTTTCTGTAAAAAATAAAAGAAGAACAACAAAAGAAGAAAATTTATGTTTTTATTCTTGGTAGGGGCATTGTTTATAAATGGGAGATGGAGAGTGCTCTAACATGCAAACTAGTTATTCGTTCCTTTCCTCCTCCTTTTGAGTTTGTGGGGGGTTTTTTTTGGTGTTTGTTTTTTTTTTTTTTTTTTTGTGTTCAGAGTGCCTTTGTTGTCCAAAGTTACATGTTATTATGCTCCTAGCTGAAGCCTTGGAATGAAGGACAGTAAATTTTGACTCTTCTAATGAGATAGGAAGCATGATGGAATGTGTGGGGACTGAGGCGCTGCATGGTAGCTGCTGAAATGACTGCTAGGAAAGGCAATTTTCTACTTCATGTCCCTTTTTCGCATTCCTACTCATTTGTATAGGTTGTAAGTTCTTAACATGTTCCTGTGAATCTACCCAATGCCTTATAGAACACCATTTCAGCTGGACCCTGTAGAGTCTCTTGTCAGAACATATAAAATATAGTTACAAATAAATGATAATAAATTCTAATAGCAGTTAGTGCCGCATGAGGATATCACAGAGGCACTGATTGTTCTTTCATTACACAGAGAAACAGAAACATTCAGGCAATCAACACAGTGAGTTCAAGGCCTGGCTATCAGCACTAATAATGTCACTTGTTGCCAAACATAAGCAGAAACCTGTCAGAGGAGGAAAGGGCAAATAGCTATAACCCACCTCTAAAGTGACCCAGTATGACACAGCCCAGATCATTTTTCCACATGAGATTTTCAGAATGCTTTTTTTTTTTATCCTAATAATAAATCACTGTTAAAATAAACCACAGTTGTCACAACCATAGCTCTCATTTGCCTCCTGCAGTCTGATCACAGGAATAAAGTATGAAAGTGTGAAGCACCTCTCTACTCAAGCTGAAAGAGAAGGAGCTGACAAGCCAGGGAAATGTTCTCCTGTAACCTTGAACTTGTATTCACTTCCCTCTGAAAACAAGATGTCTTAAGGCAGACAGGGGTGGAGGTGAAGTACTTCACAACATCAATACATGTTATAAATACCTCAGAACTGTGGTAGCCTGAAGGTTTTGTGGGCTCCATGGAATTTAAAATCAACCTACACAGGGTTTTTTAACACTGAAAAAAAATAAATATCCAAGTTCAGCTTGTTGCAATTATAAATCGGTGGAAAAAGAAGGCTGAACAAAGGAATAACTCCTGTTCAGTGATTCAGTACTTCAGCTGATGGAGAGCTGAGCCAATAATCTGGGTGATACTCTGGAGAACTAGGGAAGGGCTGAGGAGCTACACTCAATTCTTGGCACATCCACAAACGGTATAATACTAGACAAGTTGGTAAGTCTGATTTGTTCCTCAGTATATCCATTCTGAAATGGACACAGTCCTTCTGTACTTTACAACACAGTTGTGGGAATAAAAATCTTTAAACTCTGATACAAATGATTTGCACAGACAGGAGGACTTCACACCGTTCATGACACTCAGGCATCCTATCAATTATCGGACAGGGGGAGAGGAGATATGACCCCCAGACTTGGTCTCTCCTTCCTTTACATGCTCAGCACATTACACAGAGTCTGGCAACCAGAGTAATTGTGGAAATCTTGTGGAAAGTCTGTATGTGAAGGTAAATACACTTTCTGTGAGAGACTGAGTCTTGGTATTTTTTTCTTCAGCTTTTCTCTGGACCATCCTGAGAGAAAGAGTGTTAAAATAAATATAAATAAATACGTAATTCCTCAACTTTCCCATTAGGAAAAAGAGCAGAGAGGGATAAATAGAATTCATGAGAGCTCAGAAAACATAATATGTGTGAGAACCATATAAAGGTAGGGAGGTAGCAAAAAAATCTGAAAAAACATTCCTGTCTTTGGTGCTATGAGGAGCAGGTGGACTCCAGCAGCCTTGCTCCTTGGTTTCATTGCTGCTGGTACACACAGAGTCATGCCTCCAGTAGGATTAGTAATTGAAGTGCAAGAGAAGAATGAAGAGGAATGAGATCTAATGGAAAGCATCAGGAAAAAATAGTGAAGTAACCAATTTTTTTGTGCCTCACACTGCAGTGGAGTTAATTACTGTTTTTGTCCTAAGCAAGACCAATGAGGATTGCAAGGCTTGTTGAGGAAGACTGAAGAAAGACACAATACAAGTTTTGGAGACAAGAGGTGTGTGTGAATGACATGAGAAATCTTAGATGTAGCATTGAAAAACAGAGAAATGAGATGACAAAAATAAAAAAGTTATTACTTGTGATTTAGTCAAATCTCTGTTGGAAGAGCAAGAGAGAAACATTGTAGGATCTTATTTTAAGAGAAGGGAAATTATACTCTGCAGGTACTTACCATTTTCCCAAAACTACTTTTAGACAGCAAAATCAGCTGAATTGAATCTTACTTATGGGACAAGACAGCAAAGTACTGTACTCAAATCTCCTAAGCCCCAAATCCACATCCAGCCATTAAGTTATAATGTTCCTTTACATATTCATAAATTCCTCCTGTTTTTATCATCATGACCTCAAATGATATTTCTAAATGTGCTACTTGATGATATAACTTTAGAAGAGGTGCTTTCTAAACAGAGGTCGCAACAGGCATTTTCACAATGGAAATGTAGCAAACAAGTTAGTTCTCTTGCCTGCTGAGACATTAGAGAATCCAGGAATGGGCACCACAGTATTATTAGTGAGCTGATTGCCTTATCAGTGTTCTCAAAGTATTTGGAACTGAACTAAAAGGGAAACTTGGATTTTAGGAAATTCATATACACCTTTATTTACAGGGGAAAGAAAGATGAGGGTATGAATAAAAACCAGTACAGTGCCTTTTGTCTACATTTAGCTCCTTTAATAAGACCTCTGAAAAATATGGGTTGGTGTCTGTCTGCTGTTCCTATGACAGTGTTGCACAGAAGGCATGTGATGGGGAAATTGAGACAGGTGTCTACCACAGACCTGCTGCAGATGAAGAGTGGTTAATAAGCAGGGTGCTAACAGGCATCATTCAAATCCATGTAACCAGACCAGACACATTATCGAAACCAGGATGAAGCTAAAGGCTTCACTTTTCTAGGCATCAAAGAAAAAAAAATGTGTGAATGAGAATATATGCACAAAATCAAAATACGTGCACCCCCCCTGTTGACATGAAAGGGACTAATTAATTATCTAACTTGTCACATCCCCAGCTAGTCTGCATTCTGTCTCACATGCACATTCTCACCATCACAGATTGTTTTTTTCTAGGGATATAAAGCAAACTTCAAATTAAACACCTATAATGCTATGTCTGATATTAGTGGTCACATCATTTTAAACACAATGAGAGAAAGGAAGAAGAAAATATAGATTCAGAGGGAAAAAAAAAACAAAACAGAACAGAAAACAAAATCTATAGAAAAAAAAGTCAGGGAGATTCATAAAATTTCACAAAAACACGCCATTAACTGGGGAAACTAATAGTGACATATATGTGTGCAGCATGCACACGCTCACAAATGTCTTCTTAATGCTTTTAAAAATTCATCTAATATTTCTGGCAAACAGTTACTCACTACCAATTCTCGTTCCCTAAATTTCTAGGTTATTGTTAATGAAATAGAAAGCATCAGGCAGCTGTCCTGTCTGGTTATTGATGTTTAACCATAGGCTGAAAATCAGTCACTTCTAAAAATAAATAAGTAGCCCTTTCCATTAATTTCAACTCTGGACTTTTATTCTGATGTAGCTGTGTTTTCTTTATCTCATCATACTTCTGGATTAATGCTGTTTTCTGTCTTTATTTCATCTCTTGCTCACACTTTGCTATGCTGTGTTGCACTCATGGACGCCATTGGCACAGACATACCATAAAGTTCAACAGCTTAAATTTTCCACTGACAAATGTGCAAGGATTTACTACTATGAGATCAAATGAAACCGAGATGGAAACCAACTTATGATTTGCTTTGCAAAATTCCAAATTTCCTTCTTCAGCCTTTTGTTTGCACTCACTTTAGAACAAAGAGGATTTTATTTTTCTGTCACGGGAGAACATTTGGATACAATAAATGCTAAAATTAATAAATTTTGTACAGTTTTTTAAAATGGGGAAACAGAAATTGCAGTGCAGAATCTGATGAAATCCAAAGAAGATTTTCAAAATTCACATAAAAACACAAATAAATCCTCTCTCCTCATTTTAGGGTAAATCATCTTCTTTTTAAAAATATTACTAATACAAAAGAACTCCATGGAAAACTGAGATATAGTAATGTAAAAATAATAAAAATAAAAATAAAATGAAAATATTTCCATGTTAACCAGTTTTTAACTTTTTAAAAACAAGCTCTAATGATTCATAGGTCTTAAAAAGCAACTGTGACCATTCAGTCTAAAACCATTCAAAACACTGAACCAGTTATTTGGCTTCCTAATTCCTGTCTCAAGCCAAATAACCTGAACATGAAGTAATCTAGGTGTCACAGAAAAATAGTGATTTTTTTTAAGGTTTCCAGATACAGAAGACATACAGTAGCATATGATTTGGCAGTTATTTATCTGAATCATTAAAAATGAGCACCTTTATTTCCACTTCAAATTTCCTGTTTTCTGTCTTCTAGTCCTTGGTTCTGATTATACCTGTTGGTGAGATTAAATCTCTAGGTTAGATATGGGAATTGTCTTCTCTTATAAACATTCTCCTTATTTTGATATACATGGATGAAATATGACATAGCTCACAGCAAAACCAGATGTCTTGGTGACAATTTTTCATAGTGTCTTCAGCTGAAGATAATAACAGAATTATAAAAAAAAAAGAGCAAGAAAGTGAAGGTAAAAAGTTAGCCAAGGGTAAAAGAAATTGAAAAGAGACTTGTAATCATAGAAAAAAAAAAGAAAAAAAAACAGGAAAAAAAAAGAAAAAACGCTCAAACACAAGCATCTGTGCTCATTCCAGGGTCCCTGCATGCTGTTCTGGTTGTTCTGCCCTTGCTGGCTGGCTGGTGCTTTGCTGCAGCATTCCAGGGGATGCTTAGCCCAGACCGGGCAGAGTAGCGATGCCATGAGGCAGCTTCTGGCAGCCCCAAACTAGACTCAAATTGCTGCCTCTTGCTCCAGTATTGCTCTCTACTGCTAAAAAATTTTATGCTATATCGATGTGGTCTTTCAGGTTGACTTCTATGTTTCAGAAGTAACTTTGAAATTCCCTGCTGAATGTCCAGCCAATATTTATTTACTATGATGGGTTCTGGCAAGCACACTCCAGACTGTTGTGTGTTTTATCTGTGTGCTTTTGCATTTTCATATTAACAGGGGTTGCTGATCAGGCCATTTGCCAGGATATTTGATTGCACGGAGTGAGCAAGCACCTGCAAGTGGCCAGGTGTCATCTGTAGCCTGGCTGAACACCTGTGCCTTTAGCCATGCTAAAATACAGTTGCAGAAAGACATGAAACTGTCTGTATGGAGAATACTGATGTGTAGTCAAAGGGTATTAGTGGAGTATAGTTAGGATAGGATTTGGCTTCCCTAATATCAGAGGTCAAAATAATAGGTTGTTTGGGTATAGGCAAAACATATTTTACAGTTAGTGGAGAGGAATCATCATTACTGGAAGCTGATTAATCTCAATTCTCTTAGAGAGTAATTTTAGGATGGGAAATATTTCTTTCTGTTGGCTCTGAAAGAAATTTATAATGACTTGTTTTGGTTTAGACCAAAAGCTGTTAAATGTCTCAATTACAGAAAAGTACTACAAGGTTGTGAGCAAAGGTATTTAAAACTGGCTCCTGTTTGATTCTTTTTTCATCACCTGCTTTATTAACATTCCTTTTTCAGGAATTCTCAAGTTTTACAGATTGATTGAAAGAAATAGCCTCAAAATCAGGCAAATAAGAAGGATTAGTAGGTCCATAATGAGGTAGGAGTATCCTTGGAGTATAGAAAAAAGAAAGATACAATAGAGTAGATAAGTATTAATCATAAGGTTGTTGAACTGAAAAATGGAGCCAAGTTTTTCTGGGAGTGGCAGAGACTGTCTCAGATGTGAGCTTCATCACAGATCAGAATTGGGATTAGGAGTCGTAGTGCTGCCCCATTACCAGTTATAGATTTGGAGGGTATGATGACTTTCCCCAGTTTACCCATGAAATTGTTGAATCTCTGTGGAAAACGTTGTTTTTTAAGTGTATGTAATACCTAAGCATCTTCGTTACTTTCCATCAGATAATTTGCATCTAACTGAGGTTTAGAACTAGTTTGAAATATGTTCTGTATGCCACAAGCAGTTTGTTTTGGAACAGCCAAGAAAGAAAAAATAGATCTTTGAGCATACACTGACACACACAGAGCCATGCACGCACAGAAAAACAAAGGCTTGTTATAAGGCAGAAGGCCCATGCTTGTGAAACAATCATCAGCCTGGTTTTACGTTTACATCAGAGCAAAAGAACAAAAGACAGGGGGATCATAAGAGTACACTAATCTGATCTTATTCTGGCTCTTTCTCTGCAAGAAAAATGACTGTTTCATAACATCTGAAAGGCACATTTTTTTCACATCTATCTAAGCACTCTTTATCCCAAGGCATGTGGTTCAATTCTGGCTTGAGATGAGAAGTCAGGCAAACAGGGGAAAGTAGCATAGAAGGGATTCACTTGGGAGAACATTGTGCTTCAACTCTAATTGTAAGACACACACAGACAGACACAGTTTTCAATGGCTTGGGTACCACATAGCTATCAAATGCTGACTGTACTGCAGGTGGTTTTTTGCTTACTTGTTTTCCCTGCCTCTGGATTATGAAAATGTTCTTTACAACCCATCTGAAATATAATCCTAGCTTTCCTGTTTACTCAGAGTAAAAAGCCTCAAGCCAAACCATAGCAAAACTCAACATTCTGGTTGTGTGAGACATTTAGAGACTTGGAAAAATATCAGATCCTACTTTATAGAAAAGGGTTGCAAACCAGAAGAGCAAAATAGAGCCCCCTCTGAACAGATGGAGACATTTCCGGGCTTTTCTCCTGGAGTATGGATGGAAAGGATCCTACTGCTCCACACACCTCCTCCAGAGGAGATGGGCTATCCAAACAGAGGTACCTCCCCTGGAACAACTGAAAAATACAGACATCTAACCTGATGAAGGTCTTCTGTTTCTCACGTGTCTGGAGGTGTCCTGACCCTCCAGAACTATAGAATGTTCCTCTGAATGATTGGTTGTTTACTGCCTTGGATACCACCTCTCCAGACAACACCTACCATTCCCCAAATCAATGAATGCAAAACCCAATAGTCTATTGTGTATGGTGGTCTGCAATTCCAGCTTAGCTTGACTTCATTTGCAGACTGATATTGCTTTCTTGCAATAGGTGGACATCTAAGACCATAGGAACTGACATCTGAGGGTCAGCTTCTCCTTCAGACAGAATAATTTTCTCTAAGACTGAGATCTTTGAATTAACCATTCCTACTTTTCTTTTAGCAGTATGTACCAGGTGGAATGGTAGTAGCATTCTTAGTTACAAGAGTGGGTGGGGTGTAAGGTTCATTTTTCTCCCTTGTAGTTGTTAGGCAGGCTGCATAGGGGCAAACCCCATGTATTTTGCCAAACAATCATTATTCAGAAAGAAGTGAGCTTTTGTGTAGAAAGGGGACTGAAAGAGCCAAAAGCCCCACAAGTTCATCTTATATATTCTTCAGGTGTGGCTTTGTAACAGACTGACTAGCACATTCAAGAAAAAAAGAGATTATAAATACTTAGGTCTATTCTTATAGTGGAGGCTGAGGATTTTTTGCCACCTCTAGAAAAGCATCATTCTCTTCAGAAAGGATGAATTTGTTCCTTCTTAAACTGCCTAATGAGAGGAATGATTATCACACAACAATAATTTCTTATAATTACAAGAAGTCTAGAATAAATTAAAGCAGAGAAATATCCATTTCTCTCTCTTTCTCTCTCTCTTTTTTTTCCCCCCATACAGCGGCATTTTGAGTGTTCATCAACATTGCCCCTAAGGCAGAAACAGAGTCATGCATGATCAATTTGTCTTACAAGTCTTCCAAAATAGTTCCCTGTCTCCATTTAGCACTGTCAAGGTTTGTTCTCATCTGCCATTTCAGACAAGATTTAGAGCTTCCGCACTTTTATTCTTTGGATGAAGGAGGATTAAAGTTTTCATTGCTTGTTTGTAATGAGGCAAGTTGTAACTCTAATTATGTAAGCAATTTGCTGCAGTTAACACTTCAAAAGAACAGCCATGGTCCAGCTAGAGGTTCATTTTCTGTTGCTGAGGTCTGTACTCAGTACACAGACTATAAGTTGAAAGGCAATAGGATCTGGGGGCCTAAAATTGACATGGTTTTGAAAAATCCAGTGATAATCACTGAATGCCTAGAAAAATAGATGCAGATAGCAGTGACTGCTTAGGGCTAATGTAAGGAAATCCAAATCCTCTGTGTGGTTTCTTTCACATGAATCCTGTTCTGAGATCAGAAGAATTTCATTAACAGACCCAAGCTAGTTAAGATCTAGCCTCCAAGTAATGCATTAATCAATTTTTAGGGAAAAGAGACCTTTCTGATCACCTGCATTACACAAGAGGCAGGCATATACACTTCACTTCATACTAGATTCATAACTTCTAAAGAGATAACTTGTCTTCTTCAAAGAACTCCTAAATATGGAAAGTTCATTGGTAAAATTGCCCCAGTTTTTAATTCTACTATTACTAAAAATGAGCAACTTTTCATTGATAGTTGCTTGCTTCAACATCCAAACTCGAGATTTTCTTCTGCCTTTAATGACACAACATTAAAAGGACATGCAAGTTCCTGGTATCTTCTTAGGTCAGTATTTTTACATTGAGATCCATTTTTTTCTCTACGCTTTCTGTCACTAAGTAAATGTAGACTGGATTTTTTTTTTTCAGTTTCTCATTAGATTATTTTTTAAGGTCCTGGGAGAGAATTTTGGACAGATGAGAGCAGCTGGCAGGTCTTGGTGGTTCTTTGGATCAATATTGTGGTTAGTTTGTTATGTCCAGATACCTGTCGGGACCTTCTTGGAAATCACTGTTCTTTCAGGGCGCGGTCCGACAGTTCACATGTGCAGTTCTCCCTTTTGAATCCCAGATGGATTATGATTTGTTGTAATACAGTACAGGTTCTTTGACCACAGCAGATGTATAACATCATTGACTTATTATTGATGGCTGAATCCTACTACTAATCAATACTCACCTCTTTATATTATTAACAAACTTCTTGCAATGTTATCCTTTTTCCACTCATTGACAATAACTATCTGTGAATCATGTGTTATAAGCACTGTGAATAATTTGTGCTGTCTGACTTACTGTGCCAGACATACATACACGTTTTTCTGTACCTGAGCACTTTCTAAATATATACATTATTTTGCCATTGCTGTTTGAGTTTAGATGTGCAGAATTAAGTGCTTTGTTAAAGTGCTGTGCAATACGTAATTGGCTTGATGTCTTTTGGAAATAAAGACAGCAAAGTTAGATTTGTTACCACTTAAGAGATACTTTTCTTTAATTCAAGTGGTTGGATGGTGGCAAATATTCCAATGATGCAAGTGAAAGGCTTTTGGAGCATCCTTGGGACACCTTTGAGAGTACATAAAAGGAATAAAAGATTTCAGAGACCAGTGCAATTGCTTAAATTTCTTCTGCTTGTTGGCAGCAACTGCAAACATGACAGCCACTCTTGCATTTTTACAGAGTTCCAGTGTGTTTCAGGAATTTTTTACTGAAACAGCCAAATAATTTGTATAAAGATAGTCTAATCCAAAATAAACCCCATAGTTACATATTGGAGTTATTTGTTCTCTTCTCATTGAGGCTTCATAGACAAGACAAAATAGACAGAAAGAGTTTAACCATTGGAATTGAGAGGGTTGTGACTCATACTTTGAAATCCAGAGCCTCTTTGCTCCTGCCTTAGACATACTGGGGGGAGCAAAAACAGGTATGGATGAGAAGTTTATTAAAAAAAAAAAAAAAAAAGGAAGCATGAGAAATTTGGAGTAGTTTATCATGGAAGAGTTGGACAACGCTGCCAGTGGGTTTGCAAACTGAATGACTATTTTCTGGCTATTAAATTTTTCCATGTTAGGCTAGAAAAGTGCTTATTAATACCTGGAAAACTTAATTCATTTAAGAACATTGGATAGGGGATCAGAAAAACAAAGCCAAAAAGATAGGAGCCTAAAGCGCCCTTCGAATAAAAGATAGGCACAGACATTTAGGGAAGTGAGTCAAGTGATCCCTCACTGCAGCTCAGGGTGCTGAGATTTTCTTACTCAGATTTTAGGGATCTAGAAAAAAAGGCATCCTTACACTAATTTTTCCTGTGCTCATTGGACTACACTGAATTCAATTGAGACTGAGGAGGTAGCGTTACAATGTGCCTTGTTATAATAGACTAATTGATCATGAGGTCTTTAGGGAACTGGGAGTCTTGAGATACAAACATTCAGTTCTAGATTCTTTCTAACATTTACTGAGCAAGTGTTAAGTGACCTTGAGCCTATCAAAACAGCCTTTTTGTCAGCCTGCTTTATAATCCTCTTATTTTAATTTCTTGCTGCCAAAGTGTCCCTTCTCCTACTAGACAGGCAGAGTGGCTCTTCCTCAGTATTTGCCCCAATGACACCATTCTCCTGGACTTTGGAAATGGTGGGTACAGAATGTCTCCAACAACCAGCCTTCCCCTTCATGTTCAGTTGTTTCTTCCCCACAACAAGTAAAAGGTGGGGGATTTTTAGTGTGTGAATTTTGACTCCATCTCTATTTGAGAAAACAGCAGGCTTGAGCTATATTTCACAAGGTGCCTTACTGTAGCCTCTACACCTATGTTCAGCTTAGAAAAAAAATTTGGACATCCTTTTGCTTGACAGTTCCTAGAGTTGCCAGCTCTGAGCTGCTGTTTGTTGTAGCTCTGGGTCTGGGAGCAAAGCCTTCCATCATGCACAGAAAACAGACTTGCTTCAGCACAGCCAGCTCCATCACAAGACATGAAAATTTAACTTTCTGGATCTGGACCATTCCTCTTAAATGTCCAGAAAACAAACAGTGGTGAAATAAGATGAATCTATGGACATCATTGACAGATGCAAAACAGAAGTCTAAAAGCAGGAACACAAGGTATATAGGAACATTGTCCCAAATTCAGTGCTGGTATTTGTGAGAGCAGCTTCTCAGTATGGTCATGCCTGTTTATACATCAGTGTATTCATCCTGCTCTGTGCACTGAATAGAACAATGGGGATTAGCATTTAGAATAGAGTGAAGACCTTTTCTGCTCTCCTCAGATGACTCTGTTGATTTTGGAGCTGCAGTAAAGTCTACTGCTATGTCATGTTCCCAGATACTGAATTTTATTTACTGATACTGAATGGTTGTCTGTGTCAGTTCAAGTTAAGAAAACAAGTGGAATCTTTTCTGGCAGATTTTCAGGATACAGTCTCTGATTGATGTAAAGTGCTAAAACAGAAAGAGCATATGCAATTGTGAATGTGAAATTTGAATTCTCACTATTTCTTTTAAGGAATGGTTTTCTCTCCATAGAAATATTGCAATGTAAAACAGTGAATAACAAGTAAGACCTCCCATTACAGTATGCATAATAAAACACTTATCACCTGTTGCACTGGCAGGCAGCAGTGGTGAACAACTAGTGTGGCAAGGCAATGCTTTCAGAGTCATTGGCAGAAGACAGGAAATAATGATAATTATTTATTTGTCATCAATTCTGTCGTTTATGGATGCTGGTCACTGGCAGAGTATTCACTAACTGCCCATTGTGAGCCTGCTATGTTTCACCTAAAGCTTTCTCAGATACCATTATAGTCTGTATATTATTGGCTGGTAATGTTCCTTTCGAACAGATTTTCCGAATTATTTATCCCACTGTTGAAATTAATTATTTGTTGTGGCATTAATCCTCAAGACCACAATTGGTTGTGAATGTCCCACCCTGGAAGTTTTTAAGGTCAGATTTGATGGGGCTTTGAGTAACCTGATCTAGTGAAAGATGTCCCCGACCATGGCAGGGGAAGTGGATGACAGGGTATTTAAAGTGTCTCTTCGAACCCAACCCATTGTATGATTCTATGATTCTTTGATATGCCTACAAGACAATGTTAAGAGAGCACTCATGAGTTTGCTGTCTTGTATCATTGGTCGATTGGTTCACTGGTCTAGTTTTTAGGCTGACTGCAAAACTGGCTAAAGCTCAGATAATTAATGCTGTGTTGTGCAAGAATAGAGCTCAGTTTCTGTTGGTTCGATGTTGTCTTACCAGGATGGACTTATGGCATTCTTACTATGAATGAAAAAAAAAAGTGGTTTTGACATGATTTGTGGACCTAGATTTGCTCCTGTGTCAGCAGATTGGATAGTACACCTCCCCCATGGGAGAACTCCACACTTCATGATGCTTACGGTTTTTTTAAAATTTCGTTATACCTATGATGGGTGGGTCTGATCATGTTCTGAACAGAACTGACTTGAAAATGTAGATCTATCTATCAAAAAACTAAATAGAACTTATGCATACTTTTGAAAATTGAAAGCTGAACAGGGCTAAATATCCCTCCTGAAAATGCATTTCATTTGTAATAGTTTCTCTCTGATGAATTTCAAGAATTACAGTGGAGTTGAAAACTGATGGCTGTTATCAATCCACAAACACATCTAAAACCTAGAAATGTTGACAGTGGATACATTTCTTTCAGCCACTGCTTTTTGGCAGCAGATCAGATTATCTATGTAAGCCACCCAAATCACAGGCTTTCCTAGGTGAGCATTAGCCGAACCATCTGGCAATTAGAAGACTCTGGGGCAGTCAATCCAACTTTGAGCTGGATTAACTTGGAAGTTTCAGACACTGTCATTGCTTTTTGATAGTCAGAGAAGTTTTTGGCCCTTGTGAATAAGACAACCATTTTATCGGGGACAGAAAGGATTATTCAGCTATTTATCTTCAGGCCTGTTCAGCTTTCCATGAGGTCAGTCTAAATCATCTATCTTAGAGCACACATATAGAGCAAGTGCATATGCATGGCCCAAATCCAGCCAATTTTGGGGATGAGTACGTGGGCTGAGCATGCAGAGAAGATCTGTAGCAATCTTCGAGCTTTATGTGGTGTGGCAGACTGTGGGTAATTTTGGACAGAGAGTACCCAGTGCCGTTATTTCACAGAGAGTTTAGATTTTGCTGTATTTCAGCAGTGACAAAAGCTCCCACAGCCTCACCATAGGCCCTCTTTATAACAACTGACAAAATATATATCTTCCAAATATGTTATCATTAGATGAAGTGGACAAAAACAAAACAAGTATGTTTATGACTTAGCCTGAGGAGATAATTAACTTCTGAATGCTGAGATCCTTGATTGCATTCCTAGCATGATCTTAATTGGAAGTCTGAACTTGTAAGTGGAGGAAATAGTTCTCTGAGAAATTATTTGTTCATAATTTGAAAGGTAATCCAGACAAATACCTTTTATTTTGCCTTTGTTGTAATTGTTGTGGTTGATGATGATGATAAAAATAATCTATTAAAACAGCAGCAAAAGCACCAGGCTATTCAAAGAGAACATGTATCAAAATGTATTAAGCCACTTTAGGGAATTTAAAAAGAAAGAAGTTTTACAAAAAGGGCTGAATACATACCAAATGATATTACTTTGAAATCTGTATTGGTGTTCCAGAGTACAGTACTTTTCTCCGCTGAAGCTTTTGACCTCTTGTGTGTTCTCAGCGAGAATTTTCATGATCTAAGTTTTTGCATGGAACTATGTTATTTTGCACAAGCACTACAGTAGGCTGCCACTATAAGATGAAAATGCAATTCTGTTCTGCTGATTTACCCTGCTGTTAGACGTGGGAGGCCCTGGACGGGGATGAAGTTAGCTTAAAAAACTGAAATGCTGACTTTATGGTTGGACAATTACATTTTTGATATTTTAGAGCCAGCTGTAAGTCTTTCTGTTGACCTGCTGGACTGGCTGAATCCTATTAGGCATTGGCATTGACAACCAGGTCTACATGGCACAATGTATTTCCATGCAGGGACACTAAAGCTACAAGCTACTAAGGATACCAGCAGTAAAGCTGCTGAGACACGGTGCTCCAGTCACAGGACTAATTAGCTCTGCTGAGACACAGACTGTAATGGCCTGGAATGACCCAGCACTGCTTCCCACACATGCACTAAACTGTACATTGAGCTTTGGGGATCTGTCCTCAGAAAGCTGAAATATGTATTAAAGGATGGAATGATGAGGAGAAATAAGACATCTTCAAGATAACTCTAACAGCAAGAAGAGCTACATAAAAAAAAAAAAAAATCAGAATAGAATAGAGGGATAAAACAACTAACTTTCAGATAAGAGTGAAGAAATAATTTTATAGGGAAAAAAATTGTCACACAAATAAAGTTAAATGACAGATATAGAAAGTAGCCTCCTGCCCTGTAAATGTGGGAGATGCAGAGAATAGCAGATGTTTTGAAATGTTACAGAATTGCACATTTGGGGGTAAGAAACATCCTTTGAGAAGAGTCTCTGATGAATATACAAGTTTAACCTTCACTTGCTGCTGCTGCTGCTGCCACTGCTACTGCTGCTTCGAGGCTGATGGGGTGAGGGAAATGTTGCTGGCTGGAAAACACCTTAGGGAAAGCAAAAAGGTGGAAAGGCATGTTTTCTATATTTATTTACCCTTCCTATTTATTTCTCCATATCATCTCTCTCTGTTAAATTCAAGGCCAAAGCCAAAGCCTAGACCTTAAATTAAATATCTTTGTTTTCAGCGAGAATATTGGGTTTTATTAAATTCATGTTTTGCTGCAGTGGATAGTAGTTATACAATTTTCTTGGAGGAAGTTAAGAATAACTCTCTGCTCCTTAGGTTGCAGTGGCTGCTTTTTCCTATGATGTTTTAGCTTGGCTTGTTGTATTTTTTAAAGACAGTAAGTTAAAAAAAAAATAAACAGAAAAGGGAAGATTGGACCTCTCTCTCTGTTACCTTTCTTGTAATTGAACATGAAATAAAAGCAAGTCAAATTGGCAGATAGCATTGTGTTCTGGGTAGTGTGAAGTGCCAGCAACTGAATTTTGCCTGCACACAACTTGTTCTTTAATAGTCCTTTTTATTTTTCACTCATAATAACAAAAGTGTACTATTGAAAATCAAATGTTGAGATGAATTGAACTAAACAAAAACATGCTGAAGGCAACAGGCAGGGTTTAACACTCTGTAACTTTTATCTCTCTGGTGTCTCTCTTTGATGGTTGACATGGCAAAAGAATTCTCACAGCTCTTCTGAATCCTGATCACTTTGTTAATAACAGCAAGACTGCCACTGCGAATCGTTTCTCCACTTGAATCCCTCTAGATACGATTCCTTGCTTACCCAGCTGGTATTCACATGGCACTGTTCAGCAAAGATTTAATGAAGAAAATGAGGAAATCCCTTTGGGATCAGTAGTTGATTTGGGTGCATTATTATTATTTTTACTTATATGATCATCAGCGGTGCCAAGGAAAACCAATCAAGGATCAATGTTTTGACCTGAGATGTGGCAGATAGGTCCTTGATGGGGTATAGTACCATGTAAATTAATGGAACTGGGATGGTTTAAACCAATTAAGATTCTATACTTACGTCAAGCCCCTAGAAATGGTGTGAGGTGCAGACAAGTAAATGAAAAACTGAACAGGTTTCTATAACCATTAATATAGTCTTTGCTTCACAGGCTCCCTAGACACTATCAGTCCAATAGATTTCAGGGACTTACAGAGGAGTAATGAAGTCAGGGCTAAAGAGATTTCAGATGTGCTAGTAATATTCTTAAAGGTTTTGTCATTTTTCCCTCTGTGGGGAAAAGGTCTTTTGTGAAGGCACTGAGCTGAGGCTCAAAAGATTTGCGCTTCTTCCCTAGTTCATCATGGACTTCCTCTTTGATCTTGGAAAATAACAAGTTTTGCTCATGTGAAAATGGGAATGCTAATAATAAGACTTTGCCTGTCCTGCAGGTTTAGTTAATATGAACACTTTGGACCATGGCATCCTACATCTATGTATAAACAGAAAGGGATGTGCATTTAACAGCCATCTTCATTGAGTGCTGTAACACAAATCTCATCAGAAAATTAAAATCAGAGAATATCAGAGTACCATCAAAGGATTTTTTTCAACCACTTAAGTTACATTCAATCCAACAAAAGCAGAGAGTTTCTCTCCTGTGCCTGTACTTCTTTTCTAAAAGTAAAAGTGAAATCATGGCCAAAGGTAAAAGGGTTTTAGAATACAAAGTGAGACGATGTTTTCAGAATTCTAAGAAATCAGTTGCTTTCTGATTTTATTAAGTGCTAATGATCACAGTGGAAATAATATGCAGCTTTGAAAGCCTGTGTTAGAACCTTACAAATTTTTTACCTAAGGAAAATCAGATTTTACTCTTTCAGATCACCACTGTGGTAGAATATAGACATATAGGTATGATCCCCAGCCTTCGCATAAAATCTTCCCTGCCTTACTTGTGCTTGTGTGTCTATTTACTATGGAGTAAATTCCAAGTTTCCCTACCACTATCTCTCTTCTAGAGCTCTGCCCCCATTTCTGGGCAGGGAAAGCAAACCATTGGCTATATCTTTATGGGCAAGTTAAACAGAGCACAAACCTGAGACCTTGCATATGATCAGCCACCCTACTAAATTCTGAGCAAACTGGAAGCACTGAAAGGCTGATCTGATCTTGGAACAGGCTGCTTAGGGTAGTGATGATCTTAGACGTCTTTTCTAACTTTAATGATTCTATGATAATAAACTCCATGACATAGATTCAGCTGATGTCTGTTAGCACAACAGCAAACACTGCCAAAGTACAGTCAGGGCATGAGCTTGAGCCAAGAATCATTTCCAGTGTCTACTTTGGGGGTAATCTCTTCCTTTTTGGTCAGGGTTGGAAAGTTTAGTTGTTTGAAGGTGAGCTGTGCCACACTATATCTCAGTGTTAAAACACTGTCCTTAGTCTGTTTTGTTTAGATAGAGAAACATGAAGTTATTTAGTGTTTGAGGAGAAGAAACTCCTGAGAGATTCAGTCAGGGGATTTGTCATCTGAGTATCTGTCAACTGATAATGAAGTCAGATTAAATATTTGTGTAATAGAACCATAAAACATAACTGTGGGAGTGACAGTGGTCCACTTCTTAATCAAGTATAGTGAAACTCATCTAGACATATGTTTACTTAGATTCTTCCAGATGTTTTTAAATGCTTGCAATGCTGATGAAAGCACAGACTTCCTGAGTAACTGATGCTAGAGCTGAATTAACCTTTGAGATGGACATTTTTTATTTTAACTAGCAGTTGATAACCTTTTTCATTCTTCAGGTGAAGAAGAGAGTTCTTGGAGTTAAAAGGTCGGGAGTCTACTGCCAGTCATATGTGGATCCAGGATCCCTTCATTATTGTTCTTTCTTACTGTGGCAAGATTTCAGGAGAATTAGGGAACTGGAAAGTGAAAAAGAGTTACAAGAAGGATTTGGAAGGATGGCAGCTTGTAATTTGTCATAGGAACCATGTATTATATAAGATAAAAATAAAACTTGGACAAGGCTATATTTTGGGGTCCTAGTGGCATAATAAAATACTCTTACTTTTTGCTTTTATGGCTTATTTTGATGTCAGCAGAGCCCTGAGATATATACATAGCCTTGAAATTCAAAAACATCTTCTCTTTAAAGCATTTGGTTTTAAAAGGGGCACATTTGTAAGTGGTAAAAAAGAACCCTCTCCCTCGTGAAATATCAATTATTTGTAAGTGCTTGGATTAATTTATTGGATTTTATGGGTAAAAGAAATGGAAATTGTTTCTTACATTAAAAATTAATATTTTACATCCAGCTGTGTCTGGCTGGGCAATAAATCAGCTCCTTACAATTACTTATTTGTCAGTCAGCATGTTAGTTCAAAAAGCTGGGGAGGTTGCCTGTGGATCCTGCTCTGCTTGAAAGGCAAAGAGAGTTCAGGTCAAATCAATTTGAGCCACAGTAATTAAGAACAAGATTGAAGATCCTTCCCTACCTATGTAGTAAGCATCTGGAGTTGTTTTTTAGAATAGATCAACTTCTTGGCAGCAGCACAAAATTTTGAAGGCAGACAATGCTACTTAGGAAGAGCTTTTTCTTAAATGCTTGAGAGAGTTATATATGAACCAAATACTCAGACTCTGAATAAATCTGACTACTTCATGTTTGCTTATCAAGGAAACATTTATCTTTTCAACTTGTCTATTTACAGCTGAAGAACATGTAACCTCCAGAGGACGTATTTACAGAGTCTCTCTACATAAGAGCAAATTAAACAAGGCCAGCATTATCCAGTGTCCCAGGATCACCAAAAGAACTCAATTTCTGTCATGGTATTTGAAATTTTTTTTGCCAGTACTCTCCCTGACCAAGCTTTAGGACTTGTCCTAGGGACCACCCTCAGTATAGACTTTGTGGATCCTTATTTTGGTAGGTAAAACAGTTGATCTTAGTGATAGGAGCATTTTGCATCTTTTAAACCCCAGATCAGAAAACAGACATGAGCTCTTTCCACTGGTGTAGCTATAGCCCGAACATTTGAGCTGATGCCAGCAGAATGAAAACCTAATAGAAAATTAATATCTTTATCACATGAGTGATGAATGAGACAAAAAGTTACATTAAAACATAAAAAAGAAAAAAAAAAAAAGCAGTGACATAGATACTTATGTACACAGAAAATTCCCCTAAAATATTTCTTTAGAGTCTTTTGATTTGGCAAGGCAACAGAAAGTCTTGTTTAATTTTGATAGAAAGTAAGTTTTTGAATATTTTCCTTGGCCATCAACATGAAAAATGAATTGTAACCACAGCTCTAGTTTTACAGTGTTCCTAGTGAAGAATTCTGTCATGACAGGGAAACTAAATTAAGTCAATCATATTTAAGAAAGATAATTAGTTGCACACTTCTCGCACATGCAATACTGTAGTCAATTAGAAATAAATTAAATAACTGTGGAAATAAAGTTGCTTGAACTTCTACTATATAGAGGAATCCCATTCCTTTTGAAATTGCAGAAGGTGAAGAGAAAGCTCAGACTTCTGGCTTCCCAGACAACCTCATGTATTACCATTATTTCCTTTTTTTCTGTACTAGGATTTTGCTGTGGAAGTGCCAGGGTCTAGGGACTGAGGGAGACATAGAGGCATGATGTTCAAACTAGGAGGTGCATTAGAAAACATGTTTCCCACTAGCAGCACTGCAGAAATTTCCTTGTCAACTCACCCTATGTCCTGTGTCCTGTGCATGAACAACTTGTCTATTATGGGTGAAATGACTGTATGTCTCTACACCCATCCCTCTCATGCAGCCACTCGTCTCACAAAGTATCATTTCTCTAATTAAAACTAGAAATAATATTTGGCACGTAATGAAGTTTTACTGCTTCTATAAAACCTATGTATTTCTGGGTGTCAGTTACTGGCATAGTTTGATCTCATATTTATGTGTACACAGACAGTCATTTACTGAGCCTGGTGTAATAAGAAAAAAGCTGGCTGGTGAAACCACATCATCCCATCGCTCACCGGTAAAATATAGTTAACTTGAATACATTTGAATAATTATATATATGAATTAATGAAGGACTGAGTCAAGTTGTGGATAAATAGTCCAAAACAAGGTGGTCGCAATAAACTGGCAGTGGTTATCTCAAGGTCATATCAAAGCTGTGCTGTCCAAATGATAGTATTAACTAGCAATGATCTAATTAAAAGCTGTATACTGAGTTATAAAAAGAAAGTACAAGAGTAAACAAGTGACAGAGTCTAGATTTATTTGCCATGAAATGAAAGCAATCACAGTATGATGTTAAGGTGTCCAGCACAAGGAATTAGGATTCATAAATAAAAAGCAGCTTTTGCAAGCCTGTGTATTTCAGTATAAATGACAAAGCAACAGCAAGTGTGTTTCAGAACCTGCAGCCACAGACCTAGAGGCCTGATGATGAAGATGCTTAAGAGTCATAGTTGTTTGAGAGCACCTTATCAATTTACAAAGTTTTGTTCTGCAGTGGACTGGTTTGTGAGACCAAAGACAAATGACTGAATCAAAGAAAATTTCATCAAGGGCAAAGGGTGTATGCAGTGTGATCACAGGAAGCATAAGCAACAAGAGCAAGTCAGTAGAGACCACTGTGTCACACAATCTGTGAGCAGGAAACAGTGACCCTTGGCCACATCTCAGGAGATTATGGCACACATACTTTGGCATGTCAGCATCATAGGCAACCATAGCAGAGAGAGAGAAGGGGAGACAACTCTGCAGTGGAAATAGTAAAAGGCATCATCCCATTGACTTCAGCAGAGATGGGACAATTTTCAGCAATCTAACTACAGCAAAGCTCTGGTTTATTGCCAATATATAGCTAATTAAACAGAACCAAGAAGATATTAAGTTATGAAGGGTTGTGTTTTTTTCATTTTTAACTATATCTAATTGGGAACCATATATTTAAGCCCTAGAAGTTAACTCATGTTTTTTGAAGTTGTCTGAGAGTAAAACAAACTAGACTGAAAAGAAGAAAAGGACTATTTTCTTTCTGATATAAGTATACAATCTTTATTGGCATTTCAGTGCTGCATTCTTTCCTGCATCAATCCATCTGACCATGCAAAATGTGACTTGCTATAAGGTATCACTCTTTCAGATTTTCTGATCTGCCATAATACATCAAACTTTCCATTTCCCTACTGCTACCTCCCAACCAAACAAGTCAGTCAAACTATTTTAGACCAGATACCTTTTTTTTCTGGACTCTTCCTATGGTATTACTATTTTCATCTTTAATGGGCACTGAATACAGTATTTCTGGTTGGGGCTGAGCAGAACTAACTTTCTCAGCACTTTTTCTTTGGATTCTTCTTTGGTGATAAAACCAAATGTAACATCTAACTTTTGTTGATTTTGGAGATTTTCTTTTCTCCATTAGCCCCAAATATGATTTTTTGTCGTTGCGCTGAACAATGGAGCCATTTTTGTCAAATACCATATTTGTCATTGAACTGAACAATCAAGCCATTTCTTCCAATATCTTACATACTTTTCCTTTGGCTCAATAATAATTATTTCACAAAGTACCTGTGGGGTACTTTTGTTCCCTACAGGTCCAGTCATCAAAACCATTCGAATCTTGCTGAATCTGAACAGTTTTTCTTCATTATTTTTCTATACCTCCAAGGGAGCAAATGTAGCTTCAGGGCTTGGTATTTTTTTCACTTTTTACTGTATCACAGTGCACTGTTATTTTTTGGGGATTTTTTTTAAAGGTTTTTAACAGTCCTTACTTCCTCCCCCCTTTTTTTTTTTTTTTTAAATTTAATTTGCTGGTAACTTTTCTGCTCTTTAATGGTTTTTACCCAAGTAGTTCATTTTTCATCACATTTTCTTTTTCAAATTAGAGTGAATACAGGACAGTCAGTTTGTAGAAATTATTTCATATATTCTCTACTAAGACTTTTTAAATTTTGGCTTTCTGAATTGCAGGGAGTATTTCTGATTAAACAAGAGCTAAACTGTGGGAACCTAGAAGTCTGCTAGGATTTTTCTATATATCTTAAGATTTGACTGCCTTGAAAATTATAGGAATACCAACACAGGAAAATAATATTTTTATAGAGGTTGCTTCATGTTTTGAGTGTTCTCTCAGGGTCTGTACATGTTTTCAGACTGCACAGTTGACCTGAACAAGACAGATGCAAGACAAAACAGGTTGGTGCTTTCTGTGCTCTCCTTAAATCTCCTTTTGCCTAAGGCTCAGAGATAGGAAAAGTTTGAGCTTTTTTGACATGTATTAAGAGCCTAACTTCCAGTTCAACTAATTCTTCCCTCAATCCTCTCTCACAAGTGAGTGATAACATGGTCTAATACTTAAGCCTTTTTTTAGTAAGGTGAGTGGGTTTAAAAGAAAGCTTAAAAATATGGTAAATTGAAATTCATGGGTTTTGGAACCAGTAAAATTCCCCAAGAGGATACAAAAGTGTAAAGGAAAATAAAGTTGGAAGCTGGAGGCAAGACAGTAGTTTTTGAGCATTTAGAGCATGAAAGAAATTAGTTATATTTAAAGACAGCTAGAGAAAACAGTTTTTAAAGGGAAGTTAGCAGTGGGAACCAAAGAAGATAGCTGTGGTAGCCAGGAAAGATGCCTGAAGGCCATAGCAGGATAGGGGCAGCTGCTTAAGTAATTACAGCTCATCTTGATAGAAGCCCTGCATTAAGAAGCAAAGGAAGAAAAGGCACTGACAGTGGCAAGGGGACAGCAAGACCTGAAAGATGAAAGGGCTCTGTAATTCACTGACAAACTGAACAGTCTGCTTCAATTTTCCCATCTTAGTGCAGGCAGGCTCAAAATTTTGTGTTAAGGTTGCAGAGAGGATTTGAGTGAACTGACCAGGCTGAGGTGCTCCCCAGCTGTGAGGCAAAGTGTGTCAAGTGTGGATATTCCTCATTTCTGTTTCCTCCTTTAAATGCTGTTGATGTTAGGGGCTGGATGTTACCTTCATTCTTAGAAACATCTTTAGCTCTGGATGCTACACAGGTATTTGAAAGTTGTTTAAAGCAGTATATTTAATCATGGGGGATACCACCCAGGAGCCCAAGTGAGACTTCAAACAGCCTGAGTGAATTGGATTTCTATTATTTGAGATAATCTTATTGGGATGCTTGGAAATGAGTTTTATTCTTCATTAAAAGGACAAAGGGCTGCATCTTTAAAGTGCAACACTAATGTATGTGTAGAGGGCAAAAAATAGTGTTCTCTAAAGCTCCGTATGGGATCCTGCCAGGTGTGACTAATGTTGGTGCAGGTATTAGGAAAACACAGGCTAATGTGATGATGAAGAGAGAATACTGGAGAGTAAAAGTGGTTTGAAAGCTCTACTCATACTACTGTATGAAGAATTATATATAATGTGGGTGTAAAAAAATGGTAATGTGTTCTGTCATTTTATTTCAAATAATTAGACTGTGATCTGGAATCTGTTTCTTCTGGCTGAAGCACTGTATCTGGTTAGAGTCCTCCTGAATTTATATTTTATGTTTAAATTGGATATTAGGAGAAATTTCTTCACTGAAAGGGTTGTCAAGCATTGCAGCAACAGGCTCCCCCGGGCAGTGCCAGAGTTACCATCCCTGGAGGTATTTAAATGAAGTATAGATATGGTCCTTAGGGAATGGCTTCAAATGGAAAGAGGGCAAGTTAGATTAGATATTAGAAATTCTTCCCTGTGAGGGTGGTGAGGTCATGGAACAATTTACCCAGAGAAGATGTGGATGCACCATCCCTGGAAGTGTTCAAGGCCAGATTGGATGGAGCTCTGAGCAACCTGGTCTAGTGGAAGTTGTCCATGTCCATGGTGAGTGGGGTGGAACAAGATGATCTTTAAGGTCTCTTCCAACCAAACCATTCTGTGATTCTGTGTTTTAGTGGTGGGCTTGGTTAATGGTTGGACTTAATGACCTTAAAGGTCCTTTCCAGCCTAAATATTCTATGATTTTATGATTCCTTGTGTTTTCAGTCCAGAATCCTTTCCTGCTGCCTAGTTTGGGAAGCAACAGGTCCAGGCCTGAAGAGTCATTGATGCTGTAATATTCTCACAGGATACAGTGCCAAAGTCCAGATAAGGTCCCTCACGGTTCCCAGAATGTTTCTGTATAGAGTGTTCATGCCCAGACTGGGATCTAGAGGGAGCCAACTAGCTTACAATGTAGGAATACTCAAGCATAAAGGAAGGGCCAAATGGGACTGGGTCCACTTAGAAACCAACTCTAATGACTAGCACAAAATTGCTGCTGGGAGTCATGGCAGATTTTGGTAGAAAACTGCAACACTATTCTGCTGCCTTCCTTTTGCAATGCTTTCACTTTAACAGATCCACTTTGTGTGGCAGTCTGCAGAGAAGAAACTGAAATAGGCACAGGAACCGTAGAGGAGGTCTAACTACCGTGCAAATGTTTGTCTGAATAACTCTGTAACTAAAGAGCTTTTTGGAGGCTGTTTTTCTCCACAGTAAAATCCATTGATCTGTTCATTTGTATTTTTAAGTGCTTTCCAAGCATCTTTAGCAGAAGCAGACAGGATACTGTAACCCCGAGTATCTGAAGATAAGTAACTTGATTCCCATCAAAGAAAACAAAGGTAGGGAGCATGTGTTCTACCCTTACCACCTGAACAAAGGACTCAGCTCACAAAAAATCCAGTGCAACTAGGTGCAGAGAGGGAACTGCTTGGTGAATAGCTCTGAATAACCAATAAAGGAGATTTTGAGTCAGCCTCTGGGAAATGCCTGAAAAGACAAAGTGGGTGCCTTTAATAGCCAAAGTATTTGCTAACATATCTTGCTTTGTTTCTCTTTCTATCAGATGCCACATTCAGCTGTGTCTGAACTGCTGACACCAGCAAAAACTGTACCCCTCTACCTCTCTGCTGAAACCCATGGGGTACAGTTTGCCTACTTGGCTTGATATGCTGGTGTCTTAGGCAACATATAGACAACTGGTCATGGTAGGTGATGAATATAGGCGAGAAGAATTTCGGTCTGCAGGTTCAATATAATTAATGAACTGTTACTAAAGCGTTTTAAGAGAAACCGGTTCCTGCATTTACAATGGGCTGTAATGATTTACTTAGAAGTCTCCCTTTAGACTCAGTATACAGGTTACAAATGATGCAAAATGTTGCTGATCAGAGATATTGACAATCGCTCATTGGTATTGACATATGCAAGATTCTCCACTGGTTGCCAGTGCAATTATGAACTGACTTTAAAGACTTGCTTTTGGCCAAAGGGTAAAAGAAGACCCTATTTCCCATTTTATTTCAAAGTTTCTCCTATCTTACTCTTCAGTTGTTTCCTCCAACAGATATAATAATAATGATAATAAAATTATAATTATCATAATCATCATAATTATAATATTGTCATTATTATAATTATTATTTTTATGTGTTATTTATCTTCTGTCTCTCTGTTTAGGACTGCTCATTCAGCTGGAACAGGTGGTTATTGTTTCTAAGAGATAGTTCCAATATCACTCCCCTAAATCTCCTTTTCTCCCAATGAGATATTTGGAAATAGGCTCAGGTTTTACATTTTGAATATGTTCTTCAAAAGATTCTAAGTGATAGAAAACAAAAATCTCACTGGCTCTCCCACTGTACTGAGGGGTTCTGATTGAGCCAGCTGGATTTCTACCTAAGTACCTCTGTCCCATATTTCTTTTAGCGAGGAATATCTGAAAATATCATGGAGTCTTCAAAATAAAAGTTAGAGAGACTCAGTGTGCTGGAGAGGTTTCTGAAACAAATTAGTAGAAAACAAGCCTCTCCATTTAGTTAAGATCTAAAAATTTAGCTCATGCATTTCAATATGTCAACCAACCACAGTGAAAGTGTCTCTGAAATGTACTGAATTATAGAATAATTAAGTAATGGTAATTGACTGAGGGGAATCAGCTCCCAAGGAAACCCTCCACACTCAGTGAGAGAGTAAACCAAAAAAGCACTTTATAAATGAAGGAACAGACATAAAATGTCAGTTAGGGGAGGTACTGAGGTGGAAACTCAAAAGGAATTGGATGAACAGTATGACAGTAACCATTAAACATCTAATAAGAACAGTCCTGAAAAGAGGAAGGAAATCTGAGGGGAGGGCTTTGGAACTTGGACACAATTGGTTGAGGGGAGGGTCAGAGTGGTTAACTGACAAACCAAATAGCCAATGGGGAAACTCTGATCAAGTGACAACAGAACTAACCAATAGGGACTGAGGGATTGGGGCAGGACGGGTGGAAGGGGCAGGTGCATTTCCAGTGGCTGTGCCTGCAGCGGCGCAGGGATGATTCCCCTGGGCAGCACGCGGCAGGGGCTGTGCTTGGGAGATGGCCCCAGTGCCTCAGCGGTGCAGTATTAGGGACAAACCGGAGGGGGAACACACGGGGAGGGGAATGGAGTCTGGAAACTGTGGGGAGGATACAAAACCAAAAACCCATATAAAATCTTCTGGAACATTCAACTATCAAACTTCCAGAGCTTCAAATCCACTGTCTATCCCTATTCCCATCAGTTCTGCTTCTTTTCTGTTTTCTTCCATCCATTTCTGATAATATTCTTTCCATTCTTCATATGTGATTCATTTCCTTACAATTAAGGTCAGAAAAGACCTCCAAGATCATTGTATCCAATCATTATGAAGGTGAATTAGTGAAAGGAAGACTGCTTAAAATATTTTAGTTAAACTGCAGCCTTTCACCTGTGTTCTTGCCTGAACTTCAGGGCTCAAATTCACTGAGTTTTGCTGATGAGAATTATTTCCTTTTGTTTTAAATGAGTAACAAGAAAGGACCTGATTAGCTGAGACACATTATTCTTGACACAGCCTGAAAGAAAGAATTTCCTTCTTTAGAGTGTGTGACATGCAGCATGTAGACTTCTGCTTTAGAAACTCTGTTGATCATTATAGAAATGTTAAGTTCACTCTCCACTGTGGCAACTCTGTTTCTGCAGAGAAGAATAATACATCCAACAAGTTATCGTATTGCCTATGGACGAGCACCAATAAACAAGTCTCTGTCTCTTTGTGCTTGAAACATCTGCTGGTGATTACCCTCCTCCCGTTGAGACAGAAACACATCTGGTGCCTGCAGAACGGCAAAGAAACAGAGTGGAGATGAGCCAAAGCAGCAGCCCCTGGTGTACGCAGCTGCATCATCCTAGCACTGCTGCTTCACCCGAGAGCCAAGGCTCATGTAAGTAGCAGGCCAGGGTGGTCATTACGAGATAGAAGAAATCACAATGGGAATTTTCCTCCTTCATATTTCTCATTGTGGCTGAACCATTTGGCTTTGTCCTCAGATCTCTATGTGGTGTTTGCTGTTCCCATTCTTCTGTGTACCTCACTATCACATTAAAAAGATGACCCAGATTGCCTAAATTATCACTTTTGCAATCTTTGATGAAAATGTCCCTATTCAAAGAAGGCAAATGCAACATCTGCCATTCATCAGTTTCTCTGGTGGTTTATATTGTGACCTGTAGAAATAAAGTTATTGAGAAGTTTTCTCTCTATCTGAAATGTCATCATTTCAACATTGTCCACCAGCAAAAGACATCAAGCCACAAGCCCAGACCCTGCAGTTAGGAGATGAGTTTTAGGAAACTGTGAGATTTAAAAAAAAAAAAAAAAAAAAAAGAAAAGAATGTAAAAGGTATTAAGCCCATATGTGTGCTGCTTCGTATGTTTTTGGCTTTACTTTGCAGAATTAAGGCTAAAAAATATGGCAATGTATGAAAATTAAAGGTTACATTCTCACACATTGCCTCATATTGATGCTGAGTTTCACAAGAAAAGTAGTAAATACTGTGAAAGAGCTGGCAATGTGTACTGTAGAGTATGGTGGAACTTGTTCGTGTATTTGTTTAAGTTGTTCTTTCTCTTATACTTATGAATAAAAAGTAAGTTTTAAAATTGACCCTCCTCCTTTTTTTAATCTCCAGAGCAAAAGGAAAAGTTCATTAAAAATAACAGTTCAAGGCAAAAGTCCAAGTTTTGGATTTTTTCCTTTTGTTAACAAGGCCTTTGATATAGAAAACACCTGCATGAAAAACCTTTCAGTATTTATTTAAAAATCTAATTTTTTTTTGCCAAAAGGTTTGCTAAGAAGCCATTCTTTGTCACATGAAGAGTAGATCTGACCCATATTGTGCCATATTAAAGCATATTCTAGCTGGACTCAAAGATATTAACGAAAACCAATATAGTCTGGATGCTGGCAAAGCTGCTGTAATCTGGTATCAGCTATCATCAGGATGAACTGACTGGACTTTACATCTTCATATTTGTCTATTTTCTTCACTTTTTCCTTTTCACTTTTCCTTCCCTGTCAGCATACCTTGTTTTACAGTTGGGCAACCTTTATTATTGTTGCTGTCTTTCCTATGCCTAGCTGCTATTCCCATTAGGAAAAGCTTTTTTTTTTTCTTTTATTTTTTACTTGGGTTGTGGATATCTTTGATTTTAGTTGATTAACATTTGTTATTATGCCAAAAAAATGTGAGCAGTTCAGAGAAAAAGACTCCTCTGCAGTTAATGCCAACTGTGAGAATGATAAGGGGAGGAATATTCCTGTACGCCGAAAAGATTGTGACTACAGTCAGTGTTGAACACTACTAATTATACTGCATTTTCCTTTGTTTACTAGAAGTCCAAAGTGAGACTAGGCAATAATGCATGTTGCTATGCCATATCCAACAGGATAATATTTAATTTTCATCAGGATTGACTTGTTTCCAGTAGTTCTCAGTTTATAATTTCTTTTTTATACTTTAACTTTTTGTTTCTTCGTTATTACATGAGGCACAAATGTCTAGCACCATGGGAAAGGAAGAGCTACCTGCGTCTCTGAGTACAGTGAGTTGGTACAGATTTATTTTACTTTATTTATTTAAATGACTGTTTTGTCTCCAAGCGAATTGCCCAAAGTCCCTCAGCTGAAAATGTGATAACTGTTGAGGCTGAATGCTTGTAAAAGAAAGGAATACAGCAGGCTCATACATTTTCTGAAGAACTTTTATGAGAATCACTTTTTACAAAATTTCCCAATTGATTTCCTACGTTATTACTCCTCTGGCTCCCAATAATGTTATTTAGACAGAGAAATATTCTGACAGCATATCTTCCCATTTATACTTTGCTTACAGCACTGGCCTATAAATAGGTCATTACACTCTGGAAAAAAATTACAAAGAGTAAAACTTTTCCTTCATGTTTCTTAAAAAATACAGTCTAACTAAAAGTTGTCCAACATGCATTTGCTATTATAATTTAAAATTTTTCTACCATGCGAAGCATGCAGAGGTGGACTAATTTGTTTAATAAATAGGTGAGAATAGTAAGCAGGTAATTTTATATCCACAGTGCAGACCTGATTACTATAGAATGTCTCTGTGTTTTCACGGAAAGAGCTATGAGAAAGCCACACAGCAGTAGGAGCAAGCCTAGCAGACCCATTACCATGGCATGAGTGAGTTTTAGGTCACTGAGGTTAAAAAAACTTGTTCCACACCAACCCAAATCTTACTAATTTAGACAAGGTAGTCACCATGTGCTAATATGACACCCACAATAGAACTAATGTGGCGGTTCTGGGCCCAATTCTGCCTGTCATCTCTGTGGAAAATAGTGCCATTAGCTTCAGTCATAATGCATATGCAGGAGGTGAATACATTAGTAAACTAATCAGAAGAGCTCCTTGGAGGAGGCAGCAGGTGGCAGATGCCTTGAGGGGCTGCTCTGGTTAGCAGTTTGCCCCACTTCTATTCAGAGCATTAGTCCCCTACTGCACCAGAAAATACTGCAGGCAGGGACACCTGCTGGTGTAAACAAATACAAGGTTTAGGTAATTGCAAATATTCCCTTGATGAAAAGGTCCCTTTTTACTATTTTTACTCTTCCTGGGGGAGGAGTCCTGTGTATTGGTTGTATACAGTAGAGCCATATTCTGGTTCTGCACCTTTGATATCTTAGTGTGAAGTCTTTGGGCACAGGAAATTTTAGTCCCAGGTTTATCATCAGGGTAGGGGAAAGCTTATCTAGAATATTACATCTGCTCTAGTCATGAATCAGAGTAAATAGTAACAAAAATCGTGAATCTCCTCTAACATCCAAAGATTTGTTAATCTGTAGTTACATCATTTTTCAGCAACAGCAATGAAATGACATAGGCCTGCTGGCTTTTGGGAAATTAGCAGATTTACTTCAGTGTTAGAAAAACTCAGTATGTTCTATGGTGCTTGACTAAGAAACTTTTAAATGGAACAGTTTTCTCTAGTTGTTGATATTCAAAATGTTAAATTCACAGCATGAGTGTAAGATTTCACCAAAATTTAACTCCCTACAGAATTGTGTTGTATGGTAGACTGTCAAAAGACTGTGTCTTCTGTGGGGTCCTACTAAACAAAACCAATAAGGGTTTAATCCTGCTCACTTACAAGTACCTTTTTATTTGAACTTGTGCCTTATTGCATGACTTGGTAGGACAGTGGCAGTCACCAGAAGGCAGCAACTCCTTTTTGAGTAATGTAGGTACTGGATCAGGTACTGGAAAAGTACCCTGAGAAAATTGAGAAAGGCTGTGCCAATGAGCCAAGGAAATGTCTCAGGGGCTCAGGTACAAGGAGCTTTTGAAGGAGAGGAAAAATGATTGAGCAATGACTGAGCAACAGCAGTGAACAGTTGGCCTCCTCAAAGACGGTATGTGTTCAGATTGAAAGCAAAGATAAAGGCATTGATTGTTAAGCACAGGGTTATAGTAGACATAAAGAGGTGAAATGTCTGTATAAACTGATATTGTCACAACAACAAAATTGTATAAACTTGCCATGAGCAAATTAAGTTGCATATTAAAGTATTCCTAACCACCAATGTGATGCCTGAGCAGCCATCTCATAAAAGTAGTTGAAGCGAGAAACCATTTTCAGAGCGAACTTGATAACAGGATTATGTGATGAGGTTACAAGATAAGACTAGTAAGATGCAATTATCTAGATCCCTTCCAGGCCTATTTCTCCTGGAGAAAAGAGGAAATCAAAAGCAGTGGCTTACAATGCAGTGCAGGTGTGCATGTGGCCCCATCTATACCTGCAATTTGGCAAGGCTGGATACTAATTCAACTAGTCTAGAAGTGCTATAAATATCTATTCTCCCCAGTAGACCCTAGATAAGCATGTAGATGTTGAATGGACTGTCCAAAATTATGGAGTAATATGCAGTTCATGACATGTCCTTCACTGTGGTAATGCAGCAAACCTCCAAAACAGCCTCATGCTTAAAAGACATCAGCAAGTAATAAATACTAAAAACTCAAGTAAGATGGCATGGATGCTACTAGAGAGAAGAAAACACTCAGGAAATTTCGCAACTTCTTGGCCTTTTTCAGATTTTTGTTTGCAGGTACTTATCAGCAATTCATCGACATGTCAGTTTGCTCCATAATCTCTAAGTGCTCTAGTGAAGTTCCAGCCCAGCACAAGCAAAAGTTTCTCTCCAGTTGCTAGGTAACTCCTGTGTCTGCTGATCTGTGGTATGTGTTATCAGCTATTCACATCTTTATTTACTTTTCATCTTGACCATAATAATGTGATGTAACTGGACATAGAGCCTCCAACATTTAAAAGACACTGCACAGTTACTGGTGCTGCAGTCCATCTGTGGCTGCTGTCCTCCCAGAAATGTTAAAACCAGATTAAAGCTCTCAGTTTTGGTTGGATCTATGTGTATTTTAAGACTACTTTGAAGGTGTGAATGGTAGTCATTCTATAAGAGACTTGATCCTCTAGTGCAGAAGATCACCTTGTAATATGCAAATTCAGCTGTCAAATTCTGGGGAGGGAAATAAATAAGGAAGCACACAAATAGAAAAAACTCCCTTCCTTATGAAGTACAGACAACAAACTCATTAGTATCTGCTATAAGAGAGAGCAAATCACCATAAGTATATTCAAAACTTTTCCTTTGGGAGATAACGAAAAGACAGGAAAAAAATATGCATAGTCATGTTGCTTACTACATTGTTGGGAATTCTAGTGAGAAAAGTGACATAAAATTATATGGGAACAAAAGGAATAAAGGAACCAATTGAATTTGTTTTGTTGAATTGCAGTAGGTTTTAACAGCCTTATTCTGTTCTAACAGGAGAGAACAGCTATCACACATGACAGTGCAACATCTTACCCTTGAAATAATTGCTCTAACTGCAAATCTGGGTGTGATATGAAGGTACAACAAACAGGTGGAGCAGAAGGTCAAGACAAAATGTAGACAACTGTGGGAGAGGGACTCGGAAATGATCAGAATGTATCAGCTGCCTAAGTAAGACTCCAGGGTTTGGGGAAATCAGTTTTGACACATCTTTGCTCATGTTACTGTCTGCCAGAGGAAAGTTCAGTAGGTAGTATATTTTACATAGAGGGATCTATATATGTCCAGCTGTCTATATCTCTGTCTCTCTACAGAGAGACAATTATCAACTAAATACATACAGAATTTATTTAATTATTTATTAAGGAAAGAATAAGGAAGCAAGCACAGAATGCCTCTGGCTGGGAAGGAAAACAATCCTGTATCTCTCCTGTCACTAGCAGATAACCCTTCTTTGCCTTACTTAGAGAGTGAATGTACAGTATTTGACATATGTCCTTTACAGAATTTCTTGGCAACTAGGAAAACATTATGAACTTCAGAAGAATTCATCAAGATACTTTTAAATTGAATGAACACACTGATAAAAATATACAAATAATAGAGCAAAATTTTCAAGTAGTTTCTTACAATGTATTCTGATAGACTCTTCAAGTGCTTCATCAATTACTTACTATAGGCAATTGGCTGAATTTCCATTTTAGACAGCCTTCTCCATGGAAAATGGTCAAATAAAAAGCTCTAGAGAGATGAGTGCTCCAGGGTGCTGTATACAGTCAGACTCTGTCTGCTGGTGTTGGTATAACTATAAATTCTGATATTTAAATGTGCCCAACTTCCCCTTTTCACACTACTGTACTTGGAAAGCTAGAACGTTCATAAGTTTCTCACTTAACACGCTACAGAAAAGAATATCTTGAACTTTTGCTTATGTCAAGGTCTTAGAGCTATATTCAGAACTCACAATACATTTGAAAATTATTTCCATGCAATATTATTTCCTTCATGATGGGAAAAACTTAGGTTTTGGAAAAAATCTCTATGCTTGACTTTTAGACCATCCATGCATAAATCCTTGTCTGGCCTCTGAGAAGATGGTATATGTAGTATCACCTAATTTATTTATGATATGTCATATGGGTAGGGAACATTAGATGTGTAATAGAAATTAAAGTATTTTGTAATCTTGATTTACGATTTTATCAGGTGATTGAGGCCTCTCTGGAAGTAGCTGAGTTCACTAGGTCTCCTGGAATTGTTCTTTGACCAGTAGTTTCTTGTGCTCTCCATTCTTTCATCCATTTCCATCTACCTTGCACAATAAATAAGACTGAAAGCAAGTCTGTGACAAATAAATCGACATATCAGACAAAAATCAGAATTAGGCTGTACAAATAAACTTAGAAATACAGTTTCATATTGCTAGGATATTTGGCTTTGTATCCTTGTCATACTGTTAATCCAATGTTCTTTTACTCACGCACACACTTGAACACAAGAGTACAGTGTATCAGAGGGCTAATAAGACAATGTACATCTTAGACAATTTAGGAGGTTATGGAGAAATTTTTTTCTGTGTGCTTTGAATAAATAGACAACATGGTGGGATTGATAAATCATATTCAAAATATCTTCTGTAGCTGACCAATTTAAGTGATGTACTAGAAATTTTGTTTGATCTAATCCGCCTTTCTACTGCTTTATAGAATAATGATCCACCGTTGCTGCTTCTTTTTCTTGCATTCATTTTTTCCCCATGACCCATTTTCAGAAAGAGGGCAAACTTGTATTTGAGATGTTATTCTTTTGGGAGATAAGAGCCTCCACAGGCTGAGAAAGGATTAGAATTTAGCTCCTACATGTTTTTGAATGCTTTAATCATCAGAAAATTATATGGAAGAGTCTTGGCTTGGCTTGATTTTGAGTTGGACTCAGTGCTCTCTAGGTATACTACGAATAATTTGTGCTGGATTAGGTAGTGCTTTTAAGTTGCGTTACAATACAGGCATCACTGTAGCTCAGACTGGGGAGAGAGGTTAAGGTTTAGATGTCTTGTGGAACATATAATATAATATGGATGGTTAAGTACCACTAGAGCCAGGTTGTCTCTGACAGTAAGTGAGCAGAACTGTTCTCTTTAACTAATGCGCTTAAAATCCTTTTAAAATTATTTTGATAGTGGAAGGTATGAAGAGAGACACAGGAGATTTGTAGAAAAAAACCAAAAACCAAATCACAAGAGAGGTTAGATGGTCATTAGGAGACTGAGGCATCCAGTCCAAGAGGATAAGGAAGACTATTATATGAGAGAAAACTGAGATGGAGCTCAGTTTTGTCTTATCAGAAAAAAGAATAAATTACTTGCACCTGTACTTTCATGCTAATGAATGACATGACTTTAGATCTGTGAAAAGGAGTGGGTTGCAGTCAGGCTAAACACAGGCTTCTAAGTATTAAATATCACAAGAAGGAAAGAAGTAAACAAGACCTTTCTGGTCGGTATTTTTCCGGATAATACCTAGGAGGAAGTGATGCTTTCCCTTGTGGGAACTTACAGCAGCATTTGTCATAGCCAGTTGCATGGAAAAGTAATACATTGTGAGCAATTAAATGCAAAAGCACTGTCTCTGTCTCATGAATTCCCTGAGCTACAAATCAGTGGAGGCCAGGAGAATTTGGGGTAGGTGTTATTACATGTGTTTTGTGGCTTCTCTGCCATCTGCTTGTGTTCTCAAGTTAATATGTACCATCTAAAATAGTGTAGTTTAAGCTACTCTTCTGGACTGTTTGCTAAAAAGGGAACTACATGGTTCTCCAGGAGATTTATTCTACCTTGGACTTTGACAAGGACAAAAGAATAACTCTCCAGTACTGCCTATCTTGCCCTATTGACCTGGAAAGTTAAAAAATAGCTGCTTTAAACTGGTCATTTAACTTCCAGGTAGATAAATTCAGGCAAAGCAATTCCTGTTCTTACTCACTGGTAAGTTTGGTTCACCAGTTTAAATTTATCTTACCAGAAACAAAAGGAAAAAGACTGTTCCTTCTCACTTTAACATCTAACGGTTGAATTCTCACAACGATACTCTGATACAAATCACTTTTCTTTCCCAGACAGGCACTTATCTTCATCTAATACACATTAGCTACTTCTGTGGGTTTATCTGCTCAGTCTGCTGAGGACCAGCATTGCACCTATTGTTTGGTTTTTTTTGTTTGGTTTGGTTTGGTTTGGGTTTTTAAAATTTATTTATTTATTTTGCATTGGCTGTCTTCTCTTTAAGAGCCATAATGGATGTTTTATTAAAAATCACTTTCCTTTGTTCTGGGGAGGTTGGTGTGTTTTTTTTGGTTTTTTTTTTTTTTTTTTAATGGCTGAGTCAAGTCTAATAAAAAACGTAGTACTCTGAACAGAGGACTCTTGTCAAGCCAGTATTCTGGGTTGTTATTGACAGTAAAATTGCAAAATTGGATGCCTAAAGTTCCACTGCTTTGGGTAGAAGATGGTTTTCTTCCCTTTCATTGCAAGTCTCAATAGGAAATATTTTGGGATTTTAAAGGAGGATGAATAGTTTTATTTTATAAGTCATATCCTTGAAAGATTCTCTGCTTTTGGAACTGTAACACAATGAGTGTAATGACATTGCTTCACTTTATCAGTTCAGTTAGATTATAACCTGAAAAGTATATATAAAGACTTACAATGGAAATGAAACTTTGAACATTGTGCACCAAAATAAAAGATGGAACCTTATGTATATTCTCTAAATGATCAATTGACCATACACAAATTCCTTCTTTTTTCACCAGCCACAGGTTTCTTCAAATGTGTGACAAAAGTTAATGAAGATTCCTAAACTCAAATTCACCATGGGCTGACTCTTGGGTTTTAAATTAGATACTTGAATGCTATAGTTTTTTGGGGAATCTGAAACACAAATTTTCACTGATATTTATTTACAATAACATGCCCCAACAGAAATCCACAAATACTGGTGATCAGTCAGCTGCACAGTTGAGTCCTAATGTGGTTGAAGAAAAAAATGGCACATTTTTGGGATTGTTTTGCAAGCCATATCTTTACTTTGCCACTGCTGTTAACAGGTAACCTCTGCAAATTTTGAGCATCAGTCTCAAATATTGACTCTTCATTATGTAATAAAACGGAATACTGAGAATACTGTCATATCTTGGGCTACTGAAGTTACTTGCATCTACATAATCCTTGAGCAGAATGTGTGCTCTGTGCTTATCACACTGCCTTTTATGTGATAAACATGAAAATTCCCTAACAAAAAAATAGTGATGAGAAAATAGTCTGCAAAGGGAAAGGTAGGCAGAATACATATATGCTTACAGAAGGTACCTAATTTGGGGAGAAATCCCCTCCCAGCTATTTTAGTGAATTCAAGTAACTTCTAAGAACTTTGTAAAACATCTTTCTCGTTGCTTTAAGTATATAAATCCATAGGGTCCTGGTGTTCAAAAGCACACTAATTACTCACAGTCCATCAACAAAGGAAGATGATGACAAATGACACTCAAAAAGACCCCTTTTTCTTTCTAAAAATATGTCTTTAGATGCTACTTCTTAAAAATACTGATTTGAAAATTTGGATCAAAAATTTGGTTAGGCCAATTACCCTGGGCAGGCTGTCACAACTGGGTAATATCTGATTAATGTTCTGTGAGTACTCCTTTGTTCTGTAACCCGCTTGAGATTTTATTCAGGTACCAGAAATGGATTCAGAGGGCAAGACAAATTACAAACCTTGCCCTCCTCCTCAAAAGGCTTAATAAGCCTATACCACCAACTTCTTGTAGGTGACATAAAGTCCTAACTAGTTGTCGGCCCTGCACAGACTTTCTCCAGTTTCTTACAGTTTTCTTGAACTGAGGGTTCCCAAGCCAAAACTAACCCTGTGGTCTACCTTCCAGCCCTCCTCTTGATCCAAAACTCAGGCTTCCAAAGCTTTCCTCCACAATGTTGGGCACAACAGCAAGTTGAGCATTACTGGTAGCACTGGCATACAGTAATTGCCACTGTTACTCTCCCCTTCTTCCTCCCTATACTCAAGTTCCAGACATTTGGCAGATGCACTGCAATGTTTTTGAGGAACTTTCACTGCCACAGTCTTGGCTAGAATCTATAGAGTTTATTATGTCTGACTCCTGAAAGCTTTCTGGAAGTCCTCCACTGATGCTACACTGCTGAGCAAGGCTGAGTTTCTGTTTTGGCACAAAAAAAGGTAGTGGTATAGAATAATTGTGTTAAAGAAAGATTCTCTTCCTTTAGTGAAGTATGAAAAAACTGTGTCCAACTGCATTTCATTTGATTATCTTTGCTACTGTGGAGTTTGAATTGCTGCAGGTTTGAGCACCAGTATTTAATCTTTTCTCTCAATAAAAGTGTGCTAAGGAAGAACCTAAACTTTTGCAGACTCTGTTTTCTCAAGCAAGTAGTAATTGTATCATCATTCTCACCAAAACAGTCTTGCTAACTGTGCTTATATGGTGCTGAAGCTTAGAAATACTATATATCACAGATTTTTAAGGAATCTCACTGGAACTTTTAAGTTAACTTTATTGTAACTGTGTGAAATGGGTGTAGGGCAACTGTCTTAAGTCATGGTTTACATGACTTTGTAGTTATTTAAGACCCTCTGGACCCTACAGCAAGGAAATCTTAGTAGCATAGGACTTTCTTGGTAAGCATAAGGGATTTTTGCAGACTACTATACCCTGAACTTGCTACCTTTCCATCACATTTGATCCTGACTTAAAAGTGGTGATGTTGCTGGGACACCAAGTCTCTTATCTCTTCAGGTTCAATCTGAGATGTACCTGCATCTTCCTCATATTTACCAGCCTTCTTTAGAACATCTTACTGGTCTGTATGCTATCATTATACAAATAAATATGCTGAATATTTCCACAAATTAAGTTTTCTTCAGATTGAAAATATGCAGTCTGACCAAAGGCGAAAGGTTATTAACAATAATATTTGTAACAATCAAATAAAAGAGAGTATTACAGTGCTTTCGGAAATGTGGTTGCTAATAGAAAGGCTCCCCAGCTGCAGAGGTTGTTGTGTTCTCTACATAATGAAGGTGGTCACCGTCACCTTTATTCAAGAAATATATTTCTGAAATACATAAATTGAAATTTCTATTAATGGTAATTTATAATTAGTCCATGATTGCTCTGTTGTGATGAAGTTAAAGGAAAATTAATCTGCCAATGAGTTGGTTTTGCATGGCAAGATTTTGATAGCAGGGGAGATACAGGGTGGCTTCAGTGAGAAGCTGCTGGAAGCTTCCCCCATGTCTGACAGAGCCAATGCCAGCTGGCTCCTAGAGGGACTTGTCACTGGCTAAGGTCAAGTCCATCAGTGACAATGGTAATGCATTCGGGATAACAGATTTAAGAAGAGGAAATAGTTATTGGACAGGAGAAATTGCAACCTGAAGAGAGAGGAGTGTGAATGTGTGGGAGAAACAGGCCCGTAGACACCCAGGTCAGTGAAGAGGGGAAGGAGGTGCTCCAGTTACAGGAGTTGAGATTCACATGCAGCCCATGGAGGTCCACAGTGGAGCAGATATCCACTTGCAGCCCATGGAGGAGCCCATACCAAAGCAGATGTCCAAAGCAGTAGATGTCCAAAGTAGGCTATGACCCTGTGGTAAGCCCACGCTGGAGCAAGCATCTGGCAAGACTTGTGAGGCCATGGATTGAGGAGTCCATGCAGGTTTGCCGGCAGGCCTTGTGACCCTGTGGAGAACCACACTGGAGCAGCCTTTTCCTGAGAAAGGTTGTCTCCCGTGGAAGGGACCCACACTGGTGCAGGAGAAGAGTGTGAGGAATCCTCCCACTGAGGAGGAAGAAGCAACAGAAACAATGTCTGATGAACTAAACACAGCCCTATTTCCTCTGCCCCTGTGCCTTTAGGGGAAATAAGGAGCAAAAATTGGGAGGGAAGATGAGCCTTGGAAGAAGGAAAAGATGAGGGGATGTTGTTTTAAGGTATAGTTTTATTTCTCATTATCTTGCTCTGATTTGATTGGAAACAAATTAAACTAATTTCCCCAAATGGAGTTTGCTTTGCCCATGATGGTCACTGGTGAGTGTTCTCTCCCTCCCTTATCTAGACTCACGAGCCTTTTGCTGTATTTTTGCTGGCCTGACCAGCTGAGGAGGACAGTGACAGAGCAGTTTTGGTGGGCACCTCACATCCAGCCAGCATCAGCCCACCACAGGCAGCTAAAGAAAAAAAAATTTCTGATTCCTAAAAAGAAATAATTTTTGAGTATGAATACATTCAGGCTATCTGTAAATAGACAATGCCTTTGTTATGTGCACACTGTGTATATTTTTAATTAATTTAATCAAATTTATATGGAACAGAACCAAACTGAATCAGAATACAGTTTTCTCACTTTTCAGTATACAGTGGTGAAATAGTTGCTGAGATTAATCATTAATACAGTATTACAATGAACAAAGTAATCAAAGTTTCTAACAAGATAGGCAAAGTTTAGGAGAATTTTAATAAATTACATTCCGTGTCAAGTCTGACCCACCTGGATATACTCCTTTTTGCTTAATTTTTCATAAAATTTTACATGAATATTTCACATTTTTATAAAGATTTTAAATTTTAATGAAATATAGTAAGAAGAAACAAGCAAAATATGCTTATTAAGGTGACTCACTTGTCTTCTTTTGAGTTGTATTTTGGACTCATTTGTTTGTTCATATTAATATACCTTGTATTTACAGTTTAGCTCTCTTGTTTACCAATGGTTTGGTTTTTTTACTGCTTTCTGAGTTCCAGCTGTTGTCAGGAGATTGATCTCACCAGTAGCTAAAATTTTCTTTTTTAAATGATAAATAGATGTGACATTTTACCTTGGAAAAGGCCTGAAACATTTTAAAGCTTTTGAACTCATTTAGGTTGTTGAAAAGCCTCAGCTACCAATCAATGGGAGGTTAGAGTGACTAGCGGAAAGCAAAAGGCTCTTGGAAGAGTCTTTGTCCTGTTCTGCCTGTATGTGTAAGATGCTTAGTTTATGTCCTGCATCTCAAAGTCACCTAGTGAACAACTGAAGATTAATTGCAGGTGTCAAGGGCTTCAGAGAAAAATAGCTGATACAGCCTCATTGTCTTCAGATAAGTAGAGCTGTACCTACAAAACAACATCTTTTTCTATGTAGTTCTTCTTCTTAGAAGACCTTTTGAGGCTTATCACTATATTTCCTGTATTCTAAATCTTATTTTGTCCTTTGAAAATAATTGTAATGTTTGATGCTATATGAGAGAGCAAATTCAGGCTGCAGTAGTTTCAAAACTCCTCTTCTGCCCAGGGACCAGCTGGGAAAAAAGAAAAAAAAAAAGAAAAAGAAAAAAAAGGAAGCCTGTAGCAAAATTTCTGATAGAAGAGAAAGTAACCCAGCACCATGAAATAGTTGTGTAGGTAGGCAACTGGGAAGAGAAATACCTGAGATGGATCACATACAGCTTTGCATGCCTTTCTCACTGATCCACATGAAAGCACCTGAATGTTGACTCCCAAACTTAGAAACAACCTGGACAGGACTGAACATTAGCAAAGCAAAAGGTACTGCCTATCCAGACTCTTCGTTGGATAGGTTCACTACTTAGATGTATTTGCTGGGTTCTGGCCTTTGTGGTACTTTTGGCAGGTGAACATCAAAAAAATAGAGCACATTTTTAATGCCAGTGGAAACATTTTACTGGGTTATATTTATAAAGATGCAAAATTGTGTTGATAAACACGCATGCGAGTTTCAGGCTACAATTCTTTAAAGGAATTTTACCTTAAGACTTTGTAACTGAATGCTTTTCAAATTCCATCAATGAGCATGTTCGCATAAAATGAAACTTTTGTGAGTAATGTAGCACTAGTGTCACTTTATATTGTATATTCAATATGGGGAGACATCTCTTTTAACTTTAAATGCTCAATAAACCTAGAATCATCAGATCATTTAGATTGAGAAACAACTTTAAGATCATAGAGTCCAACTCTATACCTAATGCTGTCAAATCTGTCACTAAAACATGTCCCTAAGTGCCATATCTACATGTGTGCTAAACACCTCCAGGGCTGGTGACTCCACCACTTTCCTGCACAGCCTGTTCTTTAAACATAGGCACCTCGTGACAAATGAGACACCCAAAGATCCTCTGCCTGATTTCCAGCTGCTGTTTCACATCTGCACAGCACTCTTGTAGGTCCTGTACCCTATCTGCCAGCTCCATGTAGATGTCTGAGATACTGCTGAAGGATTCAAATGTCTTTGAATGCTCTTGTTTAAACAAATAAATTGAACTCTATGTGAAAAGTTACTGTCTACCATGGACTTTTTAGTTGAGCTCTTTCAATGAATAATGGACAGAAATAGGGTACTTGCAAGACAGTTTTCTCATACTATGCTGAGTGGAGTCCAAAATAGGGAGAATTAATATATGAAGGTATTTGTCTTTACTGTTGGTAGGAGACAGCCTTACACCCATAGTCACCTCAACTCCAGCCATTTCCAGTGCCAGACATGTTCATCTGAGCTGGTCACTCCAGGGTCTATAAATTGCCATTAAAGAGAAATGGGCACTTTTAAAAAGAGATTGGTTTTACCTACTTTTTATTGTCTAGATGACATGAAGCAATAAATTCCACCCTCGATCCTTAACTTTTAAAGACCTTGAAAGTTAGGGGAAATGAATCCTAGATACAGTGTTCTTGAGATAAAAAGCTTTTCTTCATTTGCACATAATCTGCAAATGACTGAGATCAGTACAGAAAAAAATGCAGATACAAGACCACAAATTACACTGACTACAGAATACTGACATAATGACACGTTAATAAAACAATTATTGAATATAAATTTTGAAGGTGTAAGTAGGATGCTTGTGTTCTATGGTCCGTGTTCCAGGTTTTTCTACAGGGATGTTTCACCTTGTGGATGAAATCTTTATTATACAGCTCCACACAGCTGTGGGATGAGAATTACATAATTAACGGTGAGCGCTCAAATCCCAACATGTGGCCGTGGATGGACACCCACCATGCAGTAATGGGAGTGAATTTTCCTTTAGCATGCACGTACGGGCTAATCTGGACCATACTGTGGTTGTTTTTTTTCTTTTGCATTGCCAATGGGAAGAGTGAAAAAAACCTGAAGTCTTTATTACAATTTTTGCTAGCACGAGTCTTCATATGTCTTCTTAATTAGTCCTGCTGTGTGGTTGAGACTCCACATAGGCTGTCATGCCACAATGAAGACCTGTATATTGTAATACAGCAATTATATTATTTAACCACACACTTTCCTGAACGAGTGACTGATTCTATCTTGCATGCTGCAAGTGTTTGTATTTGGCTGCTGTTTTTAATGATTGAAACTTACTTGTTTCAGTAGGGCTGGTCCATTCATTTATCCAGTCCTTCCAGCCATGAGTGGAATAACGAATGTGAAAGGAGAGCAGACACTGATTTAAATATATTTTATATTCTTTTTATGCCATACATTTTCAGTATTCAGGTTCCTGGTGGATGGAGAAATTTTTATGAAATAGAATTGAATTTTTAAAGTTGGGGTCTTATTTCTAAAATTTAGAGGTTCCTGTTGGGATTATTGGGTGTTTTTAATATGTCCTCTGAACTCTATCACTTCCAGTGGTCTCAAATATGTGTGAGATAACTAAACATTGATTGCTACTATTTCTGATTTTCGTCTACTGCATCTTTGACACTGAAGCTACTAATTTATGAGTCCATTTTTAGTACAGATAGCAGAGATTTTCTTTTTTTTTATCTGGCATATTGTGGTATATACTTTCAGACTTACACAGTCTTATGCCTATTGTCCAGATGCTAAGCAAATATCTTCCATGAACTTTGGCATTTGGCTTCTGACAGCATTAAAGGATCTTCATGATCGAGTAGACTGTGAACAGCCAATGAAGAATAATGCACATCAAGAATTCATAAAGCTATGCAATGAAGTTTATCAGAAAATCATAGCTAACACTTTTTTTATTGAAACTGGCTATATAAAGATTTCAACCTGAGCCGTATTCTTACGGGATCAGTGAAGTGTTTTATTGATCTCTGAAAGTCAGGTTTAGTTCCAGTGACTGTCACTCACATGTATCCATGTATGTTAGCACAGGATTTGTGTTTTTATTTTAAATTACTTTTCTCCCCACTAGGAGAAACTAGGATATCACATTTCATCTTCCTAAAACCCAAACTGAGAGAAGAGAGCAAGTTCTATTTCATATACATAGCAGCCATGCACTGAGAGTATCTGCTTCAGAGTATTATATGTTTCTGTCCTTTTTCATTTCTCTTAAAACTATTCATTAATTTTCTGATTCTCTAGATTCCTTGAGATTATGTGCGAAGCTCTGTTTTATTGCATCTGTAACAGTATACTGCAAAAGGGTGAAGGTTGTCATTTCAATGTAAAATACCACCTTGGGTTACAAATATTCTTCCCTCTTTCTGTTCTCAAATCTAAGCTTTCCTTTGTGCTTTTCAAGCTATTCAAGTTGCACTACTCTTCTAGTTTGCTGCATGCTCAACATGTTATCCTTCTACTGGAAAGGATACTAATGTGACATAAAATACAAGATTTTGTCATGTCAGCAAGATGTACACAAGTCTAAATTGATAAATCATGTTTTCTTATCATGTCATCTTATAGGCTTTACCCTTTGTCCATATTTAGGTGAAAGAATTCCTTGAATAATTTCTAAAATGGAGAAATTAAACATGAACACTGGTGAAATAACACTATCTCCCTATAGAAGAATGATTCAATATCAAACTTCGCTAAATTTAGTTTAAATACTGTTTTAAAAGAGGCTGTGACTTTTAAAAACGTTTAAATACCTGATGTTTTTGGCCCATCTTTCTTAAATAGTCTAAATAAGACATTTAGTTTTCTTTGATTCCCTATTTTTGATTTAATTCGTTTCTTGTACTTAATCTTTTAATTTAAAATGCTCTTTAAATAGAAATCTATTTCATTTTAATGTTAGCATAAACTATTTCAGTTTGCTCCAAATTGACCTCCTATAGATGTTTCAGTTTATATAAAATTTCAAACTTTTGGTTTGATTCTGAATAAAAATGACATTTTTTCAACTTCTAGAAAGTACATTGGGACTGCAAATTTATTTTTTCATCTCATTCCTTTTTTTTTTTTTTTCTGTTGTGATTAAAGGGTTACTATCTATTCAGGATTTCTTCTTCCATGCTGTTTCCTACTACAAAGTAGGCCAGAATGACTTGCAGGTATTAAACATCCATCTACTGCGTGTCTGTAGCCAGGTGAGATGAAATTCATCCCATTCCTGTAGGAACATGAGGTCACGGATTTATCCACCAGATATCCACAGTGTGTTTGGTGACTAATTCCCTCATCTGACCCACAAAGGAGTCAGCAAAATTCGCCTCCACTCCTTCAGTGTCTCCACCTGTGCAGCATCTTTTCATCTGCATTTAGAGATGAAAATCTCTTGAAAGGAGCTTTATTTGGACTCTTTAGTATTTCTAAAGAAAGGAATTAACTGATTTTATATGGATTGTAAGAATCAAAAATAGACTGTTTTTGTGTGTGTATGTGTTGTGTGTGTATGAGCTACAGAGGACTGAGTACTAAATGAATATGTATGCAACACTATGGTGACATCTGATTGATATTTCTGCAAATTAATTCCAAGTGAGTGGTACACTGTTTCATGTCATGGGTTACTGATGCACACACTCTTCTGTGGCCATAAAATTTTGTTCATACAACTCTCATTTGCTATGTGTATCTACCAGCTGATCATCCAGCAAAGGCTGTTATTTAAATTGCTGATTTCTTTTGCTGGTTAGTGGGCCCTAATGACCTAAGGACAGAGGACCCACACAGTGCTCTATATTTTTTGCTGTAATTGTATATACAAAAGCCTGATGTTAACAAGAATCATTTCACTTCCTCTCTGTAAGATGACATACAGTCTTCTGGCTCAAAAAAAAAAAAAAATTGCTCCAAGGGCCTGATCCTGCAAATGTGAACTTTTTCTAGGATGAGTTCAGTGCTTGTCATTCTCCTTTACCTCCAGCACCCCTAAAAGTCGGCTGCTGGTGCTGTTAGGAATACTGACCATTGCTTTCTAAACCCTAAAATGACAGAGTTACTTACCAGATGTCTAGCAATGGATGATATTGCTTAATATGATATCCATTCCAACTGCTGAGAAAATTTAGGTAGGCAAAATGCAATTTCTCAAATTGGAATTTGTCCAAGACACTGAGGATACACTCTTCTTACAACAGCAATGACATCTTTAATCTTGCCTGAAGACAACAATCCTTTGTAATAGCTACTCCCCAACATTTTTTTTCCTCAACACTGTTTTTGAAAACACTCCTCAGAAGTGCCCCAATTAAAAAAAAAACAAAAAACAAACACCAAAACAGCAAAACAACAACAACACAAGATCAAAATTAAAAACAAAACCAAACTAAAACAAAATTGTTGATTTAAAATTTCTCATCTAAGTTATATGGGTATATGTTTCTGACATAGCATTCAGGTAGTGCTGTGTTCCCTAACCTTTTTTAAGAGAGTAGTTTGAAATTCAGAATTTCCAGTTTCTGAGAAATCATAATATTTCCATGTTTTCTCTTTTGAAGTAAAGACAACACAGATCTAATGGAAAGAGAGGCTTAAAGTAAAAAGAGTTTTCCAGGTGTCTGTATCAAAGCAAAAAAAGTGACATTCTTGAGTCAAATGTAGCATTTTTGTTTCTTGATGAAAATCGAATGTTTTGTTGAGATCATTCTCTGTGTCTGCCTGATTCTGCTGAGCCATATGAGAATACAAACTCTGAGTCACTCATATTTCCATTTTCTCCCAGGTTATGAGTTAGTGCTAAGCAACATTTCTGAAAGTAATTTCCATTTTTGCCTGCTGGCACAAAAGAACTAATTTGGGTTGCCTCAAACATAACCTGAGAGCTCCAGGTCTCTACTCTACAGCTTGTCATGGCTTCTGTTTTACCTTAGGCTTGGACAGGAGCAGAAAGAAATGATTGCTGCCACAATGATATTTTTGTATAATTATATCACTTCCATTCCTTCTCTCATGATATTTTTGGCCACTGAAAGCACAATGGGACCTTTTCAGACTACAAGGATTTGGGCAGTCACCTGTATTGGTAGAACAAAGATAAAAGGACAAAATATATCAATGTGCTTTAGTAGTTAAGTATTCAATATATTGATGTCCCCTTACAAAGGGTTGTGAGTCAAAAAAACCCCAAACCCAACCATAATGAATTTCAGTTCTGGTTGAAAAAACAATTGGACAGCTATGATGAATCATCTCCTATAAAGAGAAAAATACTGTAACTTTTGGATTGTTTCCTGATCAGACACAGCGCTGATGCTCTGAGAAATCAGTGAGCTGGAGAGGTATTTTGAGGGATACTGACATGTAAATAAATCCGCTGAATATTTCCCTGTGTCTGGACTTCTCAGCATTGGAATTGCCATGCAACAGAGCTCTCCAAACAGAGACAGAGAAATAAAAAAATTAAAAAAAAAAAAAAAAAAAAAAAAAAAAGACTGGTATGTTTCAGACTGCTGAATTTATTCTGGATGGAATCAGGTCTAAAGAAACCAAGTCCTGCAGCCTGTGTCTGCCTTCCACCTGACTGAAGAAAACAATCTTCGTGCACCTTTTTCTCATGAAAGCTGTCTCATTAGTGCTGTGGGCAAAGCCTGCAGCTGGACTTGCTTTGCAGCGTCACTGGATTTGATTACAGCATGACACTTACAGCTGATGGGATGTGAGGAGAGATCTGATTGATATCTTGAGTCCACCTCTGCTGTCGTTTGATCTAGGTGGTGCTACTGTGGACGTGGAATAAAGCTGGAGAATCTAATCAGCAGAAACTCACAAAGTGTGAAGGCATGTGGCTAAACTTTAGATATTCTTGCTTGTGAATCTGGACACAGGGCTCTAATGATGGACAATAAACCTCAGTTTAGTCTCTCAGTAATTCTTACCTTTTTCAGAAAGGACAAGATTGATTTTTATTGCTACTTCAGATGTATGCAATTCAGAAGTAACTCTGGTAAAGCCAAACAGATAAGCTTTTAAGAACTGAAGTCAGTATAAAACTGGCTAAAGGAAGGAAATATAAAATGTGTAACTCTATACTCTTCTTATAAAGTCATACATACACAGATTTACTACTTTTTGACAAGGTAATGCTAATGCAAAGAGATGATATTGCAGTTTTAAGTTAAACTTGACTTTTACATAAGCCATTAACTTATATAAGCTTATCAACCTGACTTCTTTTGAACTGTTTGAACTGTGGAATTATCTTCTGTAAGAAATTTTGAAATTACTTACTTTACTGAACCCACTTGAAAAAAATCAAACTGTTAAAATTTTATTAAAAAAAAAAAAAAAGCAAACTAAACAGCCCTTCTGAATTGAAATCCTCAGATGAAAAAGTTGGTATTTTTACCAGATAGAATTTGTTGTATTAAACTGGAGTTTAAAGAAAGCTATATATTGATTCTTCCAAAAGAAAAATAGAGGAATGTTACTGAATCCTATGGGATCACTAGATTTTCATAAAACATCTGCAGGTGGGAAAAAAATAGTGACCTATGAAACTTATAATTCTCCAGCATTTTTTTTAATACACTCTTCTAATAATGCCGAAGAGATCCTATACTTGTTGGAAGCACAATGCAGATATGAAATGATGTTCCTAAGACAGCTTAGCACAATTATACACATATAAATAGTAATTATAAGTACTAAACCATCCAATTAATCTATTTAAAGTAGTTCAGTAAACAAATGGGAATTCTGGAATTAGAAACTCTAGAAATAATAGTTCCCAAATGTTTTTCCATGCTTTGTATGTGTGTGTGTATGCAGATATGACTCTTGGTTTCTATGTTGATGAAAGCTAAAAGCTGTAGAAATAAATCTCTCATGAGTAGAGCATCAACTTCCACATTAACAACTTCAGCCTACCATTTCTTTGTTTCCAAACAGATTATTAAATCTCTGCCAAATAAAGACAGATAATTTTGTTTGGATGCCCAATTATTTGGAAAGAAGGATGATAAGCAGGAAGTTTAAATGGAAGTGGAAGGAACTTCTGAAGGTTCAGACATTTAAGAAAAATGGTACTATATATAACTGCTCCCAAATTTCTGTACTACTTACTAATGTTTTTAAATTGTGAAATAACCACAGAAATCTGATAAGAAAGAAACGAGAAATATTCAATCCACATATTACTCACTTCTGAACAGAGCTACCCTTGAATTCAATGTGTAACAATGGACGGCTGAACAAATATATTTTCAGGACTATAGGGACCAGTTTTGCTCCGTGGTTCTATTAGAGCTCATTCTATATATTTTTGCTCTGTAGTTTACTAAGAATTCAATTATTCAAAAAATATTTTAAATAAAATTAAATATTAATTTATTTAGAGTTCTATCCAGACAAGTGTCTATTTACACACTGGTACATAGAAATGCATGCAGTAAATAAGTGTAAGAAAATCAGCTAAATCTTGTAAGAGTTAAATCCTTGTAGTCCTTCTGCTTAGGGAGTAAGTCCATTTTTCGAAAGTTCAAAAGGGTCTATTTTGCTATGGGGCGAGATTACCTGCTCAATATTGATCTTGCTTTTTCCTTTGGAGTAGCAGCAAATCAAAATTACTGTAAAATGCTAGGAATTGCCTGAATGTCATTTTTGTCTTTGACTACTCATCATGAGGTTGGTCTCTCTTCTACTGCTCAGTATGTTCCTTGAAGATTTATTTGGAACCACGTCTTCATTGAAAAATCTTGTCTTGTTATCACAGCAGTACTTCCTATAATGAAGATTAAGTTTATTTTCTATGTACCTTCTCAGGATATTTTTAGTGGTGAAAAATACCTCTCTTCAGCTGAGAAAATCTTACCCTGCAAGATAGTAAAGGGAATAAAAGCGTATAATGGTAAGGCCTTGTATGGGTAAGAGACCACTGAAATGCCGAGGTATTACTCCTGCGGATGAAACAGAACCTGCACTTAGCAACCTGCTCAAGTCAGGAAACTTATTGAGTGTTGCACTAAGTTCTGATTTGAAAAGGCATTGATCAGACTCAGTGCTAATTCTTTCACTGTGCTTTATGGGAGTGGGATAAGTTCTCTTCCCATCCAGCTGATGGTAGCTCTGTCATTGATTTCATTTGGAGTAATAGGATCAGCCCAAGTGTCTGTTGCAGGACAATAAAGTACAGTTTATTTAAGTGCATGAGAGGATTTTATGAGACAGCAAAGCACATGAGCTGCAGAGAGCAGAAGCAGCAAATAAATAGACAAGTAAGACAAACATTCCAGGCTTTGCTCTTTGAAATCCACCAGTTTTCTGTATCTGTTGGTTACAAGTCCCAGATTTTTCACTTCACCTGTTAACTACCCACACTAGTACTTCGTTATTCAAACCATACTCCTTCTCTAAATTCTGGTTTTCTTTTTTTCTGTCTTTTTTGCCTATCGCATTGTTCCACTTTCCACTTTATCAGGCTATACTCCCCGAGTTTTTGAAGTAATAATGACATTCTCGTAGCAGCACTTCCTCTGAGCTCACCTCCATTTGTCAAAAGGGAAAAAGAAAAGATCATGCAGTAGATCATCCAAAACTATGGATGGAAACTATGTAAGGCACAGGACCTTCTGCAACAGGGTTTCAGTGTTGGTGGATAAGGGAAAAGCACACAACATAATCTACCTCAGCTACATTGATTAGCCTTTAAAATCCTCCCCCCAGTTTTTGGACAGGGCTTGAAAAACAGAAACAAGAAAATGATTAATAATAAATAATAATTAATAACAATAATTAAATAAATAAAAACACATATTGCAGAACTTTAACTTGTAAGGAAACAGAAAATTACAGTATAGTAGAAGATGTAGAGTTGTCTAATGGTATAATAGATATTAGAAAGAGGTAGCGATATACAAGAAATGCACATTACTTTTCTGTGCAATATATTTAGATTACCAAAATATCTTTATATAGGCTTGTTCTTACCTTTTGTGAAATTCTGAAAAAGAATTATAGAAACCCCAGAACCTTTTCTTACTTGTCATGACAATCCATTTTCTAGAGAAGTTAAATTTATTATGGTCATTGGCAACAAAAAGAGATGGAAAACTGAAATAGAGAGTAAATTTCCTCTTTGATCTTTCCTAGTTTTAATTTGTATTATATACTCTTTTTTTGCAGCCTTCTGGGGCTTCTGTTTGTTGATGGGTGGTTTTTTTTGTTTGTTTTAATTATTGTACTTATTGTGATTAATTCAGGTAATTCTTTGGAGCTTATATTCCTAATCAAATTGTGCATTTTAATTCTTTTACCATTTTTGTTTTCAATTATACCCACCTAATCTCTTTTTCAAATATGCATTTTGTTTCCTTTTGAACAATGTCTGAGTGTTGATATTTTACACTTTTGAAAAAGCATAAAATATTACTCTAATAAAAAACCAAACAAAACTCCCCCCCAAAACCTGAAAATACAGAAAAAGTTCAAAGTTGAATTATTTTATTTTAAAAGATTTTTTATTATATTTTCCATAAATATTTTCCCATGATGATAACATTAAATAGTAAGAAAGAAGGAAAATACCACACCTCATATTATCCCATGGAGAGCTTTCAGTGTTACATAGTGATAGAATCATAATGGGAACAATACTGGGTGGCGTTGGTGGCAACATGAACAGATATGGATAATTAATTACAATAGCAGTAAGACAATTACTTTCAGCCTACTGAGTTATTGCAAATATGTCCCTACATTTATGTTCCTCACTCTTGCTGAAAACTTTAAATTGTATTCAGTAGAATATACTAAGAAAGCTATAGATCATTAAGCTGCTTTACCTTCACTCATGTTGATATCAGCAAAGCTCATTCTGAACATCTTTGAGCCAAATTATGTAATAATTTCACAACATCATGTGTCTTACTTTGAATCCTAGAAGTAGGGAACTGTGACTAAAATTATGGTATTATATCAACAGCTTATTTTTTATATGACTCATTTATAGAGCAATGGTGGGAAATTTTAAAAGAAAAGCTCTGGGGGAATAAAGGAGTCAGTTTTAAGAGATGTATTTCAACTAGACAATCTGTATTACATTAAGTCAGTCTACTGTGTTCTTCAGAAATTATCACCAGCTATGAATGGTTTTGCCAAAAGTATTTTATTCTCTCGCCTAGGTTTTGGACAAAGAATTTGAGAACATCACAGCACCATCCTTTCAACCTCAATAAGGTATCAATTAATACATCACTGAGGCTGTTTGCTGTGATCTAGAAGATGTTCCCTGAAGAACCCTGGGAGAATACTCCTGCAGTTGCATAAATAGTGATATGTTTGAGCATATTTCACTATGGAATATTATTAACATATGGAAGGAGCTGGTGAATTGAACAGTGTGCTGACATAAATCACCGTGCTGCAATCTTCCTTTCAGAGTAACAAAGAGGGCCATGAGCAATTGTTCCTTGGTGTTTTGATGTGTTTATTAAGTTCTCTTTCTATAACTGTAAAATTATTAGAAGAACCCTTGAGATATCATCACCATAAAAAATAATTTAAATACATGCAATGACAGATATTCCTTATGTTATATGCCAATGAAACTACTCCCTTGTTGTAATAGAGAACCTGTTTGAACAACTGTCCAAAGATGGATCAATATAAGGTAGAAATAAAATTAGTATGAAGGAGAAAATACTACAAAGGACTAGAAAAATTTACAATATGTCCTTCAATACAGGAAGTCTTCTTTTTATTCTCTAGAACCCTCTTAACCTTGAGGGCATGCATTTTTGTCTTCGATTTCTGTTGTCCTTGCTTTAACAGGCAAAAGGCTTTGCATCATCTACATTAATTATTGTAGAATTGCAGTCATAGTAGTTGTGTAAAAGACGATGATAGCGGCATTATTGCAGCTGGATTGAGACCTGGCAGTCCTCCTGCTAAGGAGCCAAGAAAAACGAGAGTGCATCAAGCATTTGCTTCATTCTCTGCAGTGGCTTCCTAATTAATCTCAATCAGGATAAAGTCCAAGGGTTTCAGAACTGGAGTTTTCATGCAGGTGTAAAATAAAAACAATAGAAAAATGTAAGTTTTCCTAAGTTTAAAAGAATCAGTGAGCAATAACATCCAAGACTGTATTTGAATTCTGTGTAATATGGCAAACGAAGGTCATGTAGCAATGCTTGGACTGAAATGTCAACAGCTCATCACTTGGAAATCCTTTCATGTAATTCTTCCATGCTGAGACTTATTTAAAAAAAACTTGACACTAACAGTGTTAAAGCTGAGTTGGTTTCAACAGATTTAAAAAATAATTTCTTAAATAATGCACATGCAATAATAATTTAATTTTTCTCTGTGGATCATTCTGCTAGTTTAAAACTAAAGTAACTTGTCAATATTTATGATATTCATACATGTCAGGAAGAATTCTTTTAACTGTAATTGTCCATTCTGAAAATAAAACCAAAATCAAGTTTAAAATCACTGCACATTGTTTTTCTTATGTGACTTCTCCTTTTCAATATATTCCAGTACTTTCTTTATTATATTTAAGGCAGAAGCAATAAAAAGCAATTGTTTTCATGAAAGATGTGACTTATATACATTTCTTCAAAATTGTATTCATGAAAATAATGCCCAGGAGATGGTTTAAAAGCTACATAATTTCAAGAAACACACATCTTCAGTTTGGGTTAAATTCTTGGCTTGCTGATATTTGCTTGATTCAACTTTACTGCTAATAAATGAGGTGTGTGCATGTGTCTACATGTGCTTGTGTGTGTAACATTTGCTACTAATGAACAGGGACTTTTCTACTGCAACACTTGATTATAGACAGCAATTACACAAAGAGCATATAAGAAATATTTTATACTTTTAATATGAATATACAGTAAATTGAAGAGCAAACATGTTTATGTGTTAAATTTTGAATGGATATATTTTGAGGCATACCCAAAATAGATAAATGGACAAATTAGGAAGGAAGACTTGAAAAATAATATTTGAAGGAAAGAGTTACCTATTTGTATATAGGAAAAGGCACCACCTTTTCTCCAGATAAATCAGCAGTACTTTACAAAGGACTAGCTTCTTGAAGAATCTATGGATTCAGAGAAATGTTTGGTACAATTTTTAAAATCTTGTAAATATTTGACACTCAATGATAGTTGGAGCAGATGCCTGAATCAGTTTTGAGAATTCTGCACCTTGCATGCCAGTGCTTTTAAACGCTCTTTAAAATCAATCACTGGATAAAGAATTTTGCATAATTTTCTTCAAATGAGAAAATTATGAATAGGTCATATATATATATGTGTGTATATATATATATATATATGTGTGTGTGTGTGTATATATATACATATATATACACA
>JAWWEV010000115.1:108682511-108745377 GCA_035583235.1 Hafferia zeledoni | reverse complement strand
CTTAATAGCCTGCTTTGCAGAGGCTGCTGAGCTTTTTGGGCTGGAAGTCAACTTGAAGAAGATAGAAGTTCTCTACCAACCTGCACCTCAGGAAGACTTCCATCATCCCCACATCACCATAGGGGAATCAGAGCTTAAGCCAGTCCAGTAGTTCACCTATCTGGGAAGTATCATTTCCTCAGATGGTAAGATTGACAAAGAGATAGACAACAGCTTAGCAAAGGCATACAGAGCCTCTGGAAAACACCATGAAAGAGTCTGGTCCAATAAACACCTGAAGAAAAGCACAAAGATTAGTGTCTAGAGAGACACTGTACTGTCTATTCTTTTATATGGGTCTGAATCATGGGTCATCTACCGCCGCCACCGGCGGCTCCTTGAACGCTTCCATCAGCGCTGCCTCCGTTCAATCCTAAACATCCACTGGTCTGATTACATGACCAATGTGTCTGTTCTCAAACAGGCAGGAGTCACCAGTATTGAGGTAATGCTGCTGAGAGCACAGCTGCGCTGGGTAGGGCATGTCTCCAGGATAGAGGATCACCACCTCCCAGAGATTGTGCTCTATGGTGAACTAGCCACTGGCTGCCGCAAGAGAAGAGCCCCAAAGAGGAGACAGAAGGACTCCCTCAAACAACACCTCAGCCCTGGCAGTATTGACTGCCATCAATGGTCCACTCTGGCTTCCAATCTGGATTCATGGAGACGCTTCTGCTTCCTTTGAGAACGCATGGATAATCAGTCTCTAGGAGAAAAGACAACGCAGAAAGAACCATTCCTCGCCAATATCACCAACAGAGACTTTCCACTGTGCCTTTTGTGACCGGACTTGCCTATCCCATATCGGCCTTTTTAGCCATCAGCACACTTGCAGCAAGTGTGGGTAGTGTCCTTCCCAAATCTTTGTTCGTGATGATGATGATGATGATGATGATGATGATGATGATGATGATATTTTAGAGGTTTCTTTTATAAAACCAAACACCAGCATTTGGGCCTCAAATATTGTGTTTGGTATTTTCTCTTTTAACTTATAGGGTACCTTTGCAGGCAAGAAAAACTACCCACTTCCAGATCCCAGTCAATTGCTTCAAGAATAGCTGGAGAGTTTTGCTTATGAAGAATTAAGATTTTTGGCTACCAGAGCTCCCAAAAGTGACAAATTGCCTAGCATGTAACTTGAAAGATCATATAGGAAAGTGAAATTTAGCGCTATTTATTATTTCCTCTCTGGAAAAAATTGACTTTTTTTTATAGTGACAGAAGCTGAACTGAACCTCAGGTTCATGTTCCAGGTTCTGCATTCACCCCATGCTTTTGTTATTAGCTCTAAGAGGAGCATCAGACAGTTCCACTGGAGCCTGACGATGTTTTTGTGGATTAGCCCTACTTTTTTATTGGTTCTAGATTAGACAGGTGAAGGAAAGATCTTTTACATCATTCCTCTGGAGTTCCTGATGAAGGTAGATGAGTTAGTCTTCTCCAGGGAAGGACCAAGGTCCTCTCAGGTGTTTGCAGGCACTTCCTATAGTGTTGATGGATGTTCTAAAACCAATCACAGTAGTAACAAAGAAAGTCAAATAATAAATTGCTCAGTGTAGTTAATCACAAAATATTTTAACATAAGTAGTATCTACAAAGAAAATATCCCAAACCTGGGAAAAAACAAATTCGAGCAGTTAAACACTGCCTCTGAATTAAGCAATTGGCAATTTAACATCTTAATAATGTCCATTTTAACATGTTTTTGATTATATAGCACCCATCTCTGAAGCATAAATATTATAGACTGACTTGTGTCAGGATATTTTCCACAAACATGTTCTATGTTCAGAAACAGAATTGATGATGATGATGATGGTGATGATAGGTTGGCATTTGGAAATAATTCTATTGAATGCTGTCTGAAAAAATTGCCCTTATTTTGTACATAGAGTTGGCTTTTTCACAGATGAAACACACACCTGCAATCACAAGCAGTCCTAGGGCACAGAAAAACAAAGTTTATGAGTTTGGACATCTGTGTTTGCTAATGGTTGTCACCATAATTTAGAGGGTCCTGGGAAGTGAAGGGTTATGGAATTAATCTTGACACATACTTTTGAAGATGAATCTTTTTCTGTGGACTGCTTGCTATATGTCACTGTGTGTATATATTTCATTAAAATGTACAATATATTAAGGCACAAACTATTATATTTTACATGAATATTATTTTTCTATTTGTACAAGTCTAAATTAAGGAAGACATGTAAATATTTATCTATCATGCTTTCAATTACTTTGCTTGGCATGTTAAATAATATTCCAAAGTAAGGAAACTTTTTCTGAATCAGGGCCAGAGAGATACTCACTCGAGCTCTGTGGTTATGTCTTTCTATCAGTGGATACAATAAAGCATGCACAAGGTCACACAACTCTTTTTTTTCTATAAAATCCAGCAATTTCATTGGCTATTTAATGGATTTTCAGGGGAGAATCAAGAAATGACCATCTCATTAGCAAGCATTGTTTAGCAGCCAGGATCCACTGGTTTGGGCAGAGGGACAGAAAAAGTCACATATGGGAAAATAAAAACCAAGTAAACACAACATATTGCAGCCAACAGCTCTAGTCATTGTTCAGTTTTCTCCAATCTGTACTTTAAGTCCTAAAGAAGGATTTTTAATCTCATCTCTTTTTGTTTACAGTGGCAGGTAAAGCAAATACATAAAATGCTACATTGGTAGGAGAACAGGTTGTTTTGTTTATTAAGTCAAAGTGAAATGTTGATTTACACTCAGAACATAAAAAAAGCAAAGGGGAGATGATTACAGCTTCACTTTGGCTGCTCAGTTTCTAATAATCTTCTATATGTAATGAGACTGGGGAGTGGAGAAACCTTTTCCTGACAATGCTGGCAGCAGGATAACTTCTACACACTATTGATTTTTCTTCATTGATTGTAATCTTCCTCTTCCTGAGCGTCTGTCTTTGCTTCTCTGACATATTGAACACTGAATAGTCCCTGAGTAATTCTTGAACAGTTTGGGATCATTTTTATTTTCACAGGACAGTTGAGACCAATGGAGTGATTCATGTGTACTTTGGAAGGCAAAACAAAACAGTACTTCTCTGGGAATAAATACGGACACCAAGATTATTATTTTTTTTTTAAACATACCCCTCTTTCCTCCTGTCCAACCCCCCTCACTTCCACACTCCAGTAATTTCATAAGTATCTGCCAAATCATGTATAGGAGAAGAGTAAAGCATAAACAGCTGTGATTTCAGCCATGATTGATGATGAAATACCACTGGAAGGATAGAGGGAAAATGAATATTTATTAATGATATAAAGTGCTGCTGGTTTAAAATCCAACGAGATCCATCATTTTATATCCATGGGATGTATGCATTGAAAGCTGAATGTTCAATAAAAGGAGCGAAATACCTTCGTCAAAACATAAGTAATTCCAATGGGCTGCTGATTGAATTCCTGTCTTAAAGTGAGCTAACCATAGTGGTTTTCATAAAGATTTTATTCCCACTTTAACTACCATTAAGATTACATGAATAGTAGATCATGTAGACCTAGCCTAGAAAAAAATTGCAGTAGCAATCGCTTTAGTATATTGTAAAAACACATAGCTATGCATAACTATCATCTACATGCTAACAGGAAATTTACAGTAATTTTCTGCAGAGTCCACAATTGTTTGATGTGTAAGACTTGGCTTTTTCTGCCATGACTTCATTAGCTTTCATTTTATGAAGCCGATAGGTCAGATAACCTGTACCACACTGCTACAGGCAGCTTTGCATATTTTTTATTCACTGCAGACTTTTGCTCTGAATGATCCCAGTCTTTCAGAAGTTAAATAAGGCAATTTCTGGATTATCTGATATGCAAAGGAGATTTTTTAAAAATTTGTTTTGAAAAAGAAAAAAGAAATACAAAGCAATCCTTTTGTCTTTCTCTTTTAATGTAGACCCGATTAGGAAGTATTGTCCTGTGTTGATTCTTTTTTTCCCTCTGATGTTTTTGCAGCCTGTTATATGGGATGAGCTTGTTCAGACAGTAAAAAATGTAGCTGATGTGTTGACAGCAAAGGAGAAATTGACTGATGGAATTCAGCTGCATAATTTAACATACAGCTTTCAAGTCAGGCTGTAAGTTCCAGAATGTTAAACTTTGGCTAATGGATAGTGCTGAGAAAGACAGGGTTCAGAGGGAGTCTAAAAATGGATCAAAAGCATACTCATGGCTAAAAATACAAGAAAAATATTTATTTACTTTGTTTGGTGGAAAGGGAAAATAATAAAACAAGCATCTAATTGATACTGTTGGCATTTGAACAGTAAGAAACAATGCATAAACTCAACTCAGCGGGAGGAGATTCATTACATTGGAAGAAATTAAGAGTAAGCAACTGGACAGCAAGTTATCTTTCCCTTTCTATCAACATTTCCCTTGCTCAAATTCAACAAAGCTTCACCAGATCAGCAGGTTCATTGTCACTTCATATGTTCACAGCCCTCTGTGTAAAACCACCTGCCTTTCTCACTGTGTTTATCGTTGTGTTAACTGAGACTTAACAGTTGCCTAAATACTGAGCCCAAAAGACAAGGGCAATTACTGGGGCAAAAAGTAGGAGAAGGGAAAGACTTTTGGTAGCTAAATCCCCAGAGAACCAGTTGATGTCTCTTGCTGCTCAGTGTAAGGATTAGCAGCTCCTGCTGCCAAAATTTGTGAAGAATGGCTTGATGCCCCTTTCTGGATCACAGCTGAATAAAGAGTGTGAAAGTCATGGGTTTTTTTAAAGAGACCTGCTATTTAATAACATTTTGTCATATAGTCTCTTAAAAAAATAAATTTAGGAGTTAAAAGATTAAAAAGAATAAATAGTTGTAGCAAAATCAGTTATTGTTAAAGCAAATGAGCTGTACACAGCTTTACTTGTCATGAGTGCTGAGCAAGTATTTTGTCACTGTTGTCTTCCCAAGGTACTCCCAGTAGTTGTGTGCAGGGAAGATTAGAAGTATCTTTTCTGAAAAACACCCACTCCTGTGTGAAGTACAGTATTAAGTTAGCACTCATTTTGGGAAGAATAATGATGGTGATCTGTGTTTTCATGCAAGGAGATCAGAAATTTCCTTCAGGCAAAAAAATGTACATTGCAAGTGTAGATGAACTGGAAGACACAGAACACAACTAATCCTCATAATGACAAGGTTTCTGATTAATTTTGTATAATGTGACTTTTGTGATTCAGGTTCTTCAAACACCTGAGTCTCATTCTGCCTATGTGGACATCTGCTGCCATGTTAAATGCCCTAGAGTATAATTTCTGCTTTTCACTGTTTATCTGGATGGATATATATTCTTTGGCAGCTCTAATGGCTCTGGATGTCCAGGTGGGGCTCTTAGAGGCAACTTCATCAGGTAACTACACACCCCAGGGGCCTTCCTGACCTGATAAGTACAAGGTTTCTACATTTCCATGTCCTCACTCTGGGTAAGCAGAGAGGCACATACACAAAATACAAACAGAACCAGCCATACACATCAACACAGAAAGCAAAAAGAGCAACTATTGACACTCATAATGACACTAAACACTCACTGTGCCCCATCACACTCATCTTCTCAAGCCAGTGAAGGTTGAAGTTGGCTAGGGGGACATAGACACCCACAACATGGGCCTCTCCCAGTCTAACCAGCAAGTGGTTCCCAAACCCCAATGCTCTCCAGAAACTCATACCTGAACTGAATCCTCAAGGCAGGAGAATCATGGTCAAGATGTCTCATTTACCCTCCTTTGGTCCTTCATCTCTATGCCCCATTATAGGTTTTGAAGCTTTCTACAGTCCCTTAAGCATCCCACAACAATTTCTTTACAGACCAAAAGTCCTCTTCCCCTGCCTCCCATTCTCAGTCCTGTAGAAAATCATCTCTTTTAATATGCAAAGTACTTGTGGAAGAATTGCAATACCTATTCCAACTCTGAAGGACTTGGCACATACCTGAATTTTCCATCAGTTTGAATTAAATTCAACTTGCATCACTCTGCAGCTGTTTAACCCTGGAAGTACCCAAAGTCACATAGAAGTCTTCCTAGTCAGCCAGAATTTCCTTTAGTTCCCTTATTGAGTGGTAATTTGGAAAATGTCCCACCACTATGTGCATCTCAGATGAGGAAGTTGGAGAGCTTGTACAGAAAGCAAGAACTTGAGATAAGAAAACGGTTCTGAGTCTGATTTTACAGTCGTGTTTCAGGATATTTTTTTAAGCTGGTAAGACACAGGTCTGGATCCTTGTGTATTTACGGACACATGTAAGGAAGTTTAAGTCCCTCAAATTCTCTTATCTTAACTGCCTCTCTAAGATATATAGGTTAGTTTGCTACACTTCCAGTCTTCATTTTTGTTGCAAACTTCAATAGGCAAAATGAAAAAAGAGCCAGAGTTTATACTCTCAGGGACAGATAATTATTTCCTCCCAGCATATTCTTATGAGACCAGAGTTTTATAAAATAAGAGACAAGAAGGTATAGACACCTATGCAGCATGTATTGCTGCAAGAGTGCCCCTTTCAAGTACCCTCTCACGGACCTGCAAAGAGGCTGAAACTCCTTATTGAAATAGGTAAGGCTTTCAGAAGGACCAGAGGAGTAAATGTTTCAGGACATTTCAGCATTTCCAGAAATTTAACAGAAAGGGAGATGAGCAGCTCAATGTAAGAGAAATGGATACTCTAGAGGCCAAAGATCTGCAATAGGAAAGCAGAGTGCTAAATTATTTTTTTAGCCTCTGCAAAAGATACCCAGCTAACTTGGGATAACTTGCTTTGCTATATCTGTATTTTCTCTCCTATTAAAACAACGATAATAGAAGTCAGAGAAAGACAAGTAGAAAAGAAAATCCAGTAGGAGCAAGGTTTAAAGATATTAGCACTTTTAAAGCTCTAATGATGAAAATCTAGCAGATTTATTTTTTATGCTTGCATATGAGTATGGAATATCAGATTCCAGTAATGCACTAGTTAATACTATCAAAAATAAAGCAGTGGAGAAGTAGAAATAATGAAGCTGGTTAAGATTCTGTTGCTTCTCACAGGGGAAAAAAGGGCTTTATTGTGATTCAAGCAGAGCAGCCAGATTTCAAGTATTTGAAACTAGCAGGTAATGGGAAATTACCCAGGTTTTTCCTGTATTTCTGCTACAGCATCTTAACTTCAGCACCCTACATCATTCTATTTCATGGGATCTGACACTTGGTAAATGGGTTTAAAAACTTTTAAGAAGGAAAAAACCCTATGAAGTCCTTTTGTTTTGAACTATTATAATCACAATTTTCAGAAAATAGTATCTTTATCCTTGGCTGAAGGTTTGTTACAATGGCATGTCACATCTGGCTAGATCAACCATATAATATTGTTTGACTGGTGGTAGCATTGCCAATTGGAGGAAAGGCACCTCTAACTGAGGCAGCATTTCCAAACACATTTCTACTTCTACATGTGCACCTTTGCCTCTTGGTCTCTGTATTGCTCCATTGGCTGGTGGGGTGATGAAAATCAGACTTTGGTGAGGCAATATCCCCTCCAGAGCCTCCAGAACCAGAGTCTTTATAGAGGTATCTAATCTATTTTTTTTATCTAGATTTGTTGAGTGAAATCCCTGGACTGAATGAGTTAAAATAGTCGGGTTTGGGCTGCCAATATTAAAGTCATCAGTAAACCTGTGAAAATGACCCATACCGAAACCTGCTTGTGGAGTGCTGTGGAATTTCCTCTTCATTCAGGGCATGAGGGTCAAATATTTACATTTCTTCACCAGAAAATCAGTCTGATCTGATCCGTGCAGCTCCCTTTATTTACCATGTCCCTTTTCTCTAGCACATTTCTTGCTGCACATTGGCTACCAGCATTTGCTTTGAAGGAAGGTAAGGACCATCTCTGAGAACCATTCCTAAAAGAAACCAGACAACTCTTCCTATAAACTGCAGAGATCACAATTAACTTTTAATGGGAAAGCTTTGAACTAGTTTCACTTTTATTTGTGAAGTTCACACAGTGCATTTAGTAGTAGAAGCATAGTTAGTGCCACTGTAGCCAAAACAGGGATTCCTGATGCCATGCAAAGTTTACTGAAAAACTGTTAAAGTCATATTTAGTCAATGATTTAAGTATTTAAAAATAGTCTTTAAGATAATCATATAGTCTTAAAATTTAGGAACTATATTTTGCATTATTCCTTTGTGTGAAAAACTGTTAAATCTGTCCTCAAAGCAGACTGAAACAAAAGAATGTGACGGAGACAAATTGCTAAGAGTAAACAGTCATGTTGAAAAGTCCCCACTAATCCAGATGATGACAGATAAACCAGAACATTTAGTGTATGATGAATAAAGTCTGCATTCCAGCTCCTAATTAACACAGTGAAAATACAGGCAAGGTTGGCATCCACTTGGGGTAAGATTCATCTCACCTAACTTTAGATACCTACAAAGCAGACATCTACATCTTAATGGCTGTCTGGACTCCTTCTTTAGCTGCTGAAGAAGAATAAGAGGAATAGCCCCTTGCAGAGTCTTTTTTTTTTTTTTTTTTTTTTTTTTTTTTAATTTTGTCTCCTTTCCAATGATAGGAAGAAATTGGCTGAGCTCTAGTATTTATTGATATCATTGATGCAAATATCTGCATTGTAGGCATTAGGCATTTGTATTTAACCAGATGTATCATGCTGACAGAGTCTGAATGATTTTAACTCTTCTCCACTCTTCTGATGTAGAATTATTTTTATTTGCATTGACACAAAATAAGAGAATTTCATTTCACAAAGGGGTATGCATGACAATATACAAGGACTGAGTAAAGCAGCATATAAAATGTGAGGAATCTGCAGTATTCAGTGTTATACAGTCCTTTCTGCTTTGGAGAAAACAAAATAAAAGGAAATCACTATATCTTTTGCCCTTTAGCTCTCCTAATCTATATTACTAACAAATCAGATAGTTGCAGTAAGACAGAAATAAAATGTATGTGAAACATATTCCCAATCAAATTTGGAAATCTTGACATTTAGGGAAATTACATTTCATTTCCATGCCACTGTTTTAAAATTGCAGGTGAAATTTCTCTGTTTTATTTATAAATCAGAAGGCAGCACCTTGAAAATATGTTTCAAACAAGGTTGGTTTTGCATCGAAATATGTAAAATAGCAAAAGCTGAGTTAAGACAGCAAAAAAATGTGGGATTCAGAGCTTTGCTTCAAAAATTAGTAAAGGCCTGTGTTATCATTGCTAGACAAACCTTATTGTGACCTGCATGTGCATTACAATAGCATCTTTACTAGCATCAGCATATTTTTTACGTTTTTTTATGTGTTTTTTTTTCTTATCCATCCATTGCATAGGATAGATATTGTGTTTCAAACATATCAATAAATCTGTTATTTGCTAACTTTTAATGAGCTGCCTGGGAAATTTTAAGACAGTCTTAGTAGCATCTTGTAATTCACAAATATTTTCAGTAAATTTTAAATAGTAGTGTCCAGGACCCTCAAGTTACCTCAAGGGTAGCAGCATCCACTCAGCCCACTGCTCTCCTAAGCTCACATCATATATGTCTGTGGCTCCAGGGACTCTCTGTAGCCATCATCACAGCCCAGCTCAGAAAAGATGTTTTGATATGTGCCAGAATCCTCAGATTTTAATTTTTGACTGAATGCGTGGAATTTCAAGGACTTCACTTCTGGGTGTTGTTTATGGCAGAAGCTTATTTCTGCTCAGAAAGTGAGATGAGTCTCACCTGTCCCTTCAGATCAACAGGGCCAAGCCAAAATTCTGCAGCTCTCTTCTCCCTGTATGATAAGTAGAGGCAGTTAATAGCAAGATGACAATTGTAGCTACCTTACGGACAAGTATTTTATTTTAATGCTTGTAATGTGGTCTGCTGCCTTGGTATAAATAACACAATGAACAAACAGCCATAACAGCACTAATGACCTTGAGAGACAGTTTGCAAAATGCAAGCAAATTCAACTTGCTCCTTAGTCAGTCTGTTTAAGAACTGCACTTACCTTCCTCCTGTGGGGGAAAGGAAACAGCAAGTGTGCTCTTTATAGGCACCAGGACCCTCATGGGATGTAAAAAATTATGCATAATGAAGCTGTCAAGAATCTTTCATATTTAGACAAGAAGTTGACATGGTTTTGGGATTTTGCCAGTTCTTAAGAATTCTGCCATTTAGAAGGTGAAAAGTATGTGGTTTTTTCATTATATCCAAAGGCTTTCCTTTTTCTTGACTGAACATAACCCTTTAAATTTTAACTCAGCTGGGAAAAAAAGTATTTCAACACAGGTAGGACCAAAACATCCAGTAATTTTCCTGAGAAAACACAGAGTAAAACCTTTGCTATCCTCCAACCCCTATTTGAGAAACACAGCAGAAAAAAAGTGTGTCACACATATTTCATTGCCAGTATGCTGCAGAAGTGATTAATATTTTCAGACTGTTTAGCTCTCACCCATCTACTGCAGCTTTAAAGTAAAATATTGCCAGTGCTTTTCATATTGAGGGGCTGCAGGAGTGCTCTGGGCCACCTTGCAGCCATATTGCTGAAGGTTATTATTAATTGTCAGTCTGTTAACATGCTTGTGGTGCTCAGAGATGTTTGATGGCTCGAACTTTATCATGCAAATAGAGCTAGTGAAGGAATACCTCAGTAACTGCAGGACTTATGAAGTTTGAAAACTCAAGGCATTTTCCTTGGGAGGGTGTGTACAGACAACATGTCATTATGACTGATTGCATTCATGGAGCATTTCTACCCTTGCCTCATTACCGAAGAACACATCCTCAGCTCCATGTAGTTCCCTTTCACTGGCTGGCCCTTCCTCCCTCAATGAGATTCAAATTCGGTGCAGGTACTTTAAAGCAGTCTGAAGTACCCTTCTCCTTTTTACTCTGTATTAGTCTGTGGGGACAGCAGTTAATGTACCTATGGTCCAGTGGTCCAGTAGTCCTGGAGCTCACTCTGCCTCCCCTCCAAAACAGAGGAAAAGCACTGTAACCATCAGTCCCTTCTCAAATATGATGTTCAGGTTTTAACTTCCAGCTCTGCTTCATGGCTGTTATCTAAAGAACACAGATTTGGGATTGCCTTTATGTGAACCTCTTCTATTTTCAAAATAGATGCAAAGAAAACCCCTGACTTGGATCATCACACACTTATAAGCAACACACAGAGCTGAATGAGGAACCTTACTATATTTTAATTGATTGTCACATGTGCCTATTATTAACTCACCTTCATAAGAGTCTTTCTTTCATTCAAAAAGAAAGGAAGATATAATGCCACACAATTACCCCTCAGAAAAGTCTTATACTTACAGTCCCATTACTATCATATATTCCTATTGAGCTGTCCAATCCAGCACAACTGGAATCAGAAAAAAAGACAGATCAATAGGTCAAAATATTAACTAAAAGAAAAAAAGATTAGAGCCAATTTTATTCAAGATTTTTCCTTGGCTATTTAGGTCTTTCAGTAGTATACACATGTTTCTGAACCTATTTTTATTTATATAATACTTTATGGTAGAGGGTTTTTCCCTCTCATTGAAATTGAATATTACTTTGCTCTATATTACTCTTCCTTGCTGACCACATGATCCCCAAGAAGTAAATTTACAATACTTAGTCTGATTCCTTGAATGATCCTGTGATGATGGGACATGTGGTGCTACTGGATAATGTACCACACCTGGGGTGAGACCACTCCTGACAGAGCTGAAAGGCTTTCTATGGACAAAAGGGAAATTAGGACCCAGTATTTATACTACCACGGCTCACACCAGCAGCTGAGGGAACACAGAAATAAAGTAAATTTGAAAGCTATTGCTTTAAGGTGTCTGGAAATAATATTCCTTAAATACGTTCTCTTCTGATGCTCCATTAAATGCAAGCAATTTAAATTGCTACTATTCATATTTTCTATATAATGTTACTCTCTGATCTTTGTCTTCCTTGTGCAGTTGCTATCCTTCCCCTGATAAGGAGTTTGTGTTATAATTTTGTGTTTAATATATTTGCATTCTTTATAGCTCATGATTGGTAATTATACTTTTCATATTAATAGAGTTCTTTTGCTTTTCAAACGTTATCTTATTGGATTCCAGCAAATCCTTTTAGGCATACTGCAACTTTCAGGCTTCTCTTACCTAATCTGTTTTCCTGGCCAGTTTTAAAGTAGTCTTTTTTTTTTTTTTTTTCTTAATTTTCTTCTTTTCTGTATGAGTGGTGAGGTATTTGAGATTACACTTCCTTTAGGTAAGATAGCTTATCTAGCTATCGACTGTTGCTTAATGATTGAGTTTTCTTTGGGCATGACTTGTCAATACCTCACAGCTACAGTTTCACACCACGTTTTTTTTTCATGTGAATGTCCCTTTTCTGTACAGTTAAAAAGCCAAAGAACTATAGACAACTGTAGGTAAGAATGTGAACTGTTGCAGGCTTTTCTGAAGGGACTTACATACCGTTTGGAGTTATTCATATGGTCTGTAGCTGCATGTTCTGGTAAGTTAATACTATAGCAAGACTTTCTGGAAATATGTTCCATAAATAGATTGTTGGTACAAAGAACTGAACACACCTACTGTTGGTCTGTGACAAATAACCATTATAATTGGTGCTTTTTGGCCTGTACAACCCCTGGAAGCCAAGGACTTCTCAAAAGAATTCTCTAACCATTACACCCGAGGGGCTGTGTGTATGTCATGACATAAAACACAGTCTGAATTAATTATTTAGTATGGTGCAGCCCACTTTGACTTATAAGCTATAAAAAGCCTGCCTGAGAGAGAATTAATTATTGCTGGAAATAACATATAATTACAATGTTGCAAGGAAAAGATAAGAATTAATGTGCCAGGTGTAAGTAGATTAGACCAGCTTGACAGAAATGAGCAACTAAAAAAGAATTTATAGATGAAAGCTTACCGCCATTGCACCCATAGTGACTGGAAAACATTACCATGTGATGACTGCTTGGTGGATTATGTGAAATGAGATATTGGCTTTAGACTCATTGCTCAGAGACAGGTCTCTATGTCACAAATCTGACAACAAAATGGAGGGAATTTAACAGCTCATCAGAGAAACGAAGAAGCAAAAAGCTCAGAGGTTAAATTAAACTTCCTTTCCTGAAATTATCTTTGGGTAGGAGTTGAGGAGTCCAATGGCAGAGAAGGGCTCTATGGGAAAACACATTTATATCTGTTTTTCTGTCCTTGTCCAGTGGAACAGAAGGACTATGAATTCCAGAGTGAAGAGCCACCTGCTTTTCATGAGAAAAAAAAAAATACTGCTATAGTCATGGTCTGTCAGGTAGGGGATAATGAAGAGGAAGAAAGAGAAAACCAAAGTTTTCTTGTGACTTCCCCCTTTTCTTCTTATTTTAAGAAAGAACATTTATAACCTGTTCTTTGACACCTAGAATGAATGTTATACCTAGTTTAAAGGCCAGTATGTGAGAAGTGATCTTAGCCCACTGTGTAGAGTTTAATAAGGAACACCAATACTATGAATGAACTTGGAAGACAATTGTACTGATGAGTTTCTTCTACCTGGGATTACAACCTGTCATTACAGATAACTCAGAACTACATGAATTCAAAATTTCGCAGAATTTAAAGAACTGTTGTGAAAGGTGAAAGAACAGTGACTCAATATAAACAGTCTATGCAACATTATAGCAGAAATCCATATCTCAATGGAATGGGATAAACACCCCTCTAAGCACGCCTGATTCCATTTGATTTGGGTTTGACAGAATTGTACATAATTTGTGTTCTTGAATTGTTCAGTTACTGACAAAAAGTCAGTAGGCTCTGCACCTGGGTCCATCTCCAGGATGAAATAAAATTGGAGAACTTAATCTGTCCTCATTTTTCTCCTTAACTTATCTGTGACACTAATTTCTTTTTCTTTTGGTGGTGTAATAATGTAATACCAGGCACATGGTTGACTCAGCAGCTGATCACAGCTACTCCAGCTTGCTTAGCACTTGCCATATTTTGCTGTATTAGCAATTAGGACTAGGAATCATTTCATTTTCTCAAAGAAATGATAGTTTAGTAGGAACTGCACTAAAGTTACCAGATCCCTACATATTTTTACTGTTGCTAATGGATTTTAGAAGAATTTGAATCTTAACCTTTGTTTTTCAGTAGACTTCTTTGGTTCACAATTTTTTCCGAGACTGGCTAAAAAACCTCCAAAAACAAAACAAAACAAAAAGACACCCAAAACAAACAAACAAAAAACCAAAGCTAAATGTTATTTAAACCGTCCATGTCACTGTTGACAGCAATATGCTCCCTTTACTTCGAAATGCCGTATTAATGTAATGGTTCAGATAAAACAATACAATTCTGTTAACAAAATTTGTCTGACTTCTATTCCATTTATGTGGAAATAAAATTAAGACTTTCAGGAACATATTTTAGTAGAATAAAATGTACTGATTATTTTTTATTGTTTTACGTTTTAATGAAAAGGCAGTCTGGCCTTGAGGTTTTTATTATAATTCCTTGGAGTTTTGGGGGATATAAGTCTGAAAGCAGTTAATCATCTGCTGATGTAAATCTATGGGAAGAGGAGCTCTGGAGATTTTCTTACCATTGCTTAAGTAACTAAAATGCTAATATACAGATCTAATTTTTGGTTGATTGCCTCACCGAGATTGCTGGATGGAATGCACTTTACAGCATAAATCGATCCATTGTTGTGATTTCAATTATATTGGGCTGTGCAAAATTATGATTGACTCTTGTGAGCATTCACAAATTCACATAATGAAGAGTTTAGTATAGCAATAGAATCAATACAGAGTAAAGCTTTGTCAATGTTATTTAAGACTTTACAATTAAGATCACAAAAATATCTCAGAGAAGTTAATGTTTCAGTGTCCACATTAACATTCCCCAGCTGCTGTTTCATTGGCATTCATTTTATATCAGAAAGAGACAAGAATATAAATAAGAAGGAAACCAATATATGCTCATGCCTACATCCACATGGTAAGTGCCCTAATTGCCACTCACACAGAGATGATGAGTTAGTTGCAAAGTTTGCAACAACATTGTTTCTCAGGCTTGAAATGAAAAATACCTGGTAACAAGCACCCAGAATCCATATGGAAGGTCACAGCTGGTCTGGGCTACATCACCAGTTAAGATCACATTGGCATTCAACAGCTTTCTTAGTTGACTGGGACATACTTGGGTGTATCCCAGTTGTTAGCATTGTGTATGTGGCTTGTATAAACTACAGATATATGCATTGTATCAATATTGTGCCAAGGGTCAAGTCTGGAATTTGATTTTCTGTACTATCTAAATATCTCAGTAGTCTCTGACATGTTTTGGTTTGTGTAACCTGTCTTTTTCCAAAAATTTCCAAGTCTTAGTGCAAAAGTCAGAGCAGGACAGGGATAAGGCACAGTGAAAGTTTTCCAGTGGTTCTTATTTTTGGCAGGTTAGGAGAATCCAGTAATGCGGATGTGAGTCATTCAATTCCCTGTTGCTGCAATGCCATAAGCGTGTTGCTGTATTAGAATAGCTGTGGAATACCCAAATACCAGCCAGTTTGTCTTTCCCATCTGTATCTGTTGTCTCACTCAGGTTTGAATTTTGCTTCTTTATGTGTTCTGTGAAGTAGGACATTTTGTTTCCTCAGTAGTCTTCTGTTCAAAAGGGGCAATTAAAAATAAAGAAAACAAACAAACAAAACAAAACCAGAAAAAAACTCTTCACTGTGTTTAAACGTGTTTCATTAAAATAAGAATATAAGGCTGGAAGGTCATTTTTGATCAGCACTTCCAGCCTATGCTGCCACTGGCACAGACATGCAATCCCTCTCATAAACTGATGAAGCTTCAGTTACTACAGTTCATCTTTGAAGTCCTCAGCTCACTGAGTCAAATAGGTCAGCTCGCTGTCTCGTCACTGTCAATATGTGACAAGACGGTTTTCTGAAAGTTCTCAGTGAAAAGGAAGGAGGGGAGGGGGGAGCATAAGAGCACATTTTAAAATGGAAGATTGATTTTCCAGATTAGCACAATTCTGGGAAGACGTGGGGAAGTTTCTTCCATAAATGCAATTAGTTTTTGCTAATCATATAGAGGTATCTGGGGATGGATCCCATAATACATACTTAGGTGAATAATAAAATGTTCTTTTCACATAAAATATCTAGTCAGAAGGCTAAAAATTATCAGCTTCTGTAAAAACATATATAATTTTGAAATTCTCTAATCACAGTCAAATGAGAGGTGGGACTCCTCTTCAAAATCTGTGAGCTTCAAACTCTTACTGAGAAGTAATATAAGTGTGTATCTATGGCTTATTTCTGTATTATTAATATCAGACATATTTAGAATGGAATTGTGATCACAAAAACACTGAACATCCTGGTAATATCATGTTTACCCTGTTTTTACATTTCCCATGACATCTGCTCATGGTCACTGTGGGAGGTGGGATATTGGGCTGTACAGACCTTGGATTTGACCAATTGAGAGTATTCTTATTTTCCTCCCTACTTTGATTAAATTCTGCTAAAAATCTAATCACATTCTCACTATACAGTGACATTTTCTCATTTATTACTTAATTTGAAACTGCTTCTAACTTTCAAGAAACATTTATTTCTACCCCTAGTTTCTAAATAAAGTTGATAGGGTGTTTGGTTCAGTTTAAGAAATCTAAATTTTGTTATCTAGCACTGATGTCTATTGTTACACTAGGTGTCTCTGATCCTGTTACAATCAATGAAGACGTAGTCAATACAAATCATAGTCTCTCCAGCTTTCTGGTCTTTATAGATTGCATTGATTGCAACTCCATTAATGATAATGGGAGCTTATATAATGATCTTGATTTAGTTTCCTAAACATAGGTGATCAGTACTGTCTGAAAAGCTATACTGTATCCCTTGGCACCTGAGTGCAGTTTCAAAAGGATGCAAATATCCTCCAGCACATCTCTTCTCAGACCCATGAGCCCTTTTGTGGGTCTCTTGAATAAACCAGAGGGTTTGAAAAAGGCAATGTTGAGGCAGTAGAACTGAGCCTGTTGTGCACAATGGACACCTGAGTTTGGTATGATAATCAGTCTCATCTCAGGTTTTATTGCCTATAGGCTGGTACTGCTGTTCACAATTCAGTGGAATTCCTTAATGTTAAATGAAAAATATATCATCCCTTCTTGGGTGCTGAATGTAATCTGAGATTTCATTTTCTCAGTTCTTCAAGTGTCTGCAGTTCTGTCGTAGTAGCAAAGTGATAATGAATATAACAAAAAAATCAAGACTAATAAGGACTTGGTGCATATGTTGTCTTGCTGCTTCATTTAACTGTTTTGTTTTTCATGCATTATGTTTGCCTGGGGCCTTTAACTGACAGGTTAAGCAACAGTTCCCATGCTTTTAGATTTTTCTCAAACACTGGACTTAGCAGCCGTTTGAGCAAATTGTTTCAGTATGTGTTCAAGACAATTATAATTTAAATATTACCCTTCAACAGAAGGCCACCTGTGTTGACAGCAAGCCCAATATTCAAATATAAGTGAAAGTCTAAGAGTGGCAGTCTCACTATTCAGGAAATGAGAATCAGGAACAGTGGAATTGTGGTACAGAATCAAGCATCTTATTACTTACCTTGTTGTCAATTGTCTGCACTGTGCACCTGTGCCACACTTGCAAGATTCTTTATAGCCAGAGAACTGAAACTGAACAGACACACACCAGAGAAAGGAATCTGAGATCCCATATTGCTGGTTTCTATTGGAATGCAGGATTTAGGTTAAAAAAAAGACAATGGCTATGAATATTACAATAAATTTTCAGGCTCTCATGAGACCACGGGTTGTCCAGCTGTCTCCTGGAGACTAGAACTGAATACACATTCCCGCTAAATCCTCTATGGCTTCAGTGGTCCAGGTGAGGAATTACTATATTTAATTGTCATATGTTTTGTTTCCCAAGTGTCAAATGTAGAGGCTCTAATAAAGACTTTCCCTGTGAAGCCAAGGAACTTCATGTGAATACATTCTCTCTAAATAAGTGGGACTTGAAGGCCAGAAACTTAAGCCCTAACAATACTGGTCTTGCTTTCTCTGGTCGTTTTAGAAAGCACTTTTTCAGAGTGTGGCTAAGAGAGACAGTCATCTCAAAGTTTATGAAAGCGTTTAAGCCCATAGAATTTTTCCTAAAGGTTGGGACAGTTAATAGGTAGGGAGATGGGTTGCATTTCCTAATCCATCTTATTACTGAATGGAGTAGGAAAAACAAGATATCTTCTAAACAGCAATGGCTTTTGATCCTCAAGATAAGAAGTCAAGCACCAAGAACAGCAATTTTAGAAAGGATACAAGATTTGTTACCTGGAAAGTAAAAGTGATTCTGTCAATAAGCAAAAGCTGGAGAGGTTTGCTGCTCTCATAGCAGGCAAGTAGATTTTTTTTTTTTAAATCAGAAAATTGGCCTTTCAGTCTAAATAAAAATTGGAAAATGTCCACCTCAGAGCCCATTTACCTTATAGATTTTGTCTAGTTTGTCATAACCTCTTTAAAATGAAAATTCTTTCTTAACAAAAGCTGAAAGGCAACAGGAGTGGTACTAGACACCTCTAGCATTGATCCTCTGCTATGGAGAGAGATGAGTCTTGTACACATTCAGATGAACAAAGTGAGTTCTTATAATAATCTTCCTCCTGGTATTGGATCATTAAAGTGTTTCAGACTAATCTCTATGCTGCCAGTGGAAACAAATCTACCAGTTTGATGATGAAATAAAACCTTTGATAAATCTGCACAGAGTAAGATCATCCAGCAAACTCTGCCTCTGACAATATCCAGTGCCAGTTGTTTCCATGAAGAAGCCAGGATAAAAACAAAAGACAGCAAAAAGTCACTTTTCCTCAGGACTACTTAACTCATGGTGGTTAAAGGCTCTGATCAATTGATTAGGATTTAAACTACTATCAAAGCTTGCATTTATAGTACTAATAAATTATAATAAAAATCTGAATTAGAGTAGGAGAGCAGTTATCGCATATTTTTCTGCTCTTCCATGTAGAAGGGTCCAAGCTTTGCTCCAGGTTGACACAAATAATTGCATTTGATAAGTCCAGTCAGAAGCAGGTAGTCAGTCATTAAGAACTAGGAAACGAATCTATCTTGTCACATCATTTTCTTGGCTGTGAGGACTGGTACACCCTAAACATCCCAGTCTGCTGTACTGACAAGTGTGGGACAGGCTATTGATTGAAACTCTGACCATTCTTATTTTCTAGATGAAATGTCCATTCCTGCTAAGCTCTTAATCTCAATGTGGATATGGCCAGTTTAGCAGTGTAATTGTAAAGGAGTGACAGTGGCATAGACAGGAGGATGTGATGTCTTAATCAACAGTAGACATAATATTTCTGGGAACTCTGATCAATGTGGGTTAGTGGTGGAAAACATATTAAGAGGGTTGTGGAAATAATGTCTGCAAACTCTCTCATGGGTTTAGAAGCACAGGCCAAGAAGAGTGTTAATAAAAACAGAACAGAAAGGAAATGAAATAAGGAACCTTCCTCTTTCTGAAACTTCTGTGCATTCATTAATTTTTTTTAAACTAGCTCAGCAAGCAGGTATGGTATGTAATGTTACAAAATGCACCTTTTGTAAATAAAACAAACAGCATTAATACCAATTTAAATCTCCTTAACCAGCTGCAGCCCCAGCCATTTTTCCAAAGAGATAGTTGAGGGGGTCACTGAAACCCTTATATAAATAACATGGATAACTTGTGGGAGTTCACAGTTGCTTGCTGATCTTTGCTGGCCCAAGCAGGCTGGCTCTGAGGAGCAGGGAAGTGTGACAAACAGCCCTTGCTTTGTCTCAGCAGGACATCTCCACTGTTGAACTGATTGCACCATGATTCCTGGTTCAAACTGAAATTGTCTCTGTTGAATTTGAAAACACGTTTGTTTTTTTTCTGTAAAGGCTACAACTGTATGTAATAACACACAAATTAATTTGTACAAAAAAGGAGGAAGAGGCAGTTAATTATTTAGCTAGTGGTTATAAATAAGTCTATAGGTTAACCAAAAGGACAAAATGGGAAAATTTCATTTACACATTTTTTTTCCTTGCCTGGATTTCTGTCTGACCTTGTTTTCAGCTGACTATTTCAGCATTTGTCTTGAATGTACTGTGAATTTTGCACAAGAGGATGCATATGATGCACAGAGAGGAGTACTGTCTGCTTGTTGCCAAGATTTCACCCACAAAGAGGAAACATGGAGTGCTTGACAAGTTTGCCCCATGGTGCCAAGATCTCTTTGCTATACACTTTTGTGTGAGATCACCTTGTGAGGAAGAGATGGAGAGAGGCAATTCTGAAAAGCAATAAACTATGGCATGATAATGACAGGAGAAAGAAGAGGAGTGGGTGGAGGAGGCTCTTTCACTCTTCAGACTTCAGAGGTCTCCTTTAAGGTGTGTACTACTGCTGGATAAAGAGACAAACTTGTAGTGATGTGTCTGTCAGCACTGTTTAGTGTGAAGTAAGTCAGGCAGGAAGAAATTGCACAAGAGTCTATTACTGTTGCCTTCCAGGTAGACTGTAGAAGAGCAAGAATGTAAAGTTTACAGTCACAGTTTGGCAGCTATTCCCAGCCTGTCTTTACATATTTGAAATTCATTTTCCTGCAAGCATATGAAGGATCACTCTCTCGCTCTCTTGCCACTGAGACAGTTTATTTAAGGGGGCAAAGAAAAAAAAAATTCTGCCCTGTATCCCTTTTAAATACTGAGTGCTTATTCCCACTCATTTCTGTATGTGTGCGTCTCACACAGTTTTTGAATTTTAAATGGAGGAATCAGTCTATAAACCTGGACTATATTCTTGTTAAAAACTTGCTCCTTTCTTTTTATTCATTATCTATGCCCTTCTCCCATCTGTTTCCATCTCTGCCAATAATGAATACATCCCTCTGTGTTCCTTAGAAAGTTAGATCCTGTGAAACTACAAATTGTAGCCCCTCAGGAGAGATGAATATTTATCTGTGAAAGGGTCAAGCTTTATGCATAAAAGTAGTTTTTACTGGCTTATGGGTTGCTGCCTATACTGTAGATCTGAAAGAGGACCAAGACACTGCTCATTCCCAGATTTCCCACTATTGTTGCTGGAGGAATGGCTTCCTACCCTCAGCCTGCACACAACACTCTGGGAAGGCCACAGGGGATTAGAGATCATGTAATTTCTCAATTTGAGACAGATGGGGTCTGGAAAGACTCTGTTATCATCACCTCTTGGAGAACTTTGTCATTGGCTCTAGTAGGAGCTCAGTATTATTTCATTAAGACATTGATAAATTGCAAGAAGTTATTTTACATTCTTTTGGCCATTACAAATGACATATAAGTTAATAGAATTAAAGGATTTCTAATGAATTTAATACACTTGGTACACTTTAATGTTTATGGCAGGTTTAAAATGTTGAGAGTTTGTTGGGGTTTTGAGTATTTTTTTGTAATTTAGGTTGAATTTAAATGAAAATTTGAGGTTTTTTTGGAACGAAGAAACTTTAAAGTCTCAGGTTTTACAGTCATACTTAAAAGAATGAAGAAAATTCAATCCAGCTAATAGTCTTACTTGAATAAGCATTAAACGGCAGGTATGAGAAGGGTTCACTGGTGAACAATGTATGGGTGATATTGTGATTCAATAGCTTCCCTTTCTTGGCTTGATCTCATGCTTTTCTCATCTGACTCACTATGGGATACTTGGCAAACAGATAAACGTCTGGTTCAGTGAGCTGTTGTGAAGAAGGTGTACCTTTACAACAGCTGGATGTGCAGCTTATGTCAGCAAAATAATGCCAGACTGCTAAAAATTTTTCTACATTGGCAAAAATATGGTAGTCAAGGCCTGTTCTCTCAAAAAATTTGTATGAGAAGGTGAAAGCCTTGCTAGAAAATAAGAAATTACCTATTTGGTGAAATCATGAGAATTCCTAGATTCACACCCAAACACGTGATATGTAACAGCAGAAAGTAGCTATTACCTCTTCTACTTAGGCCATTAGTTGTGTTCTGAAAGGGGCAAACTGAAAAATAAATATTGCCTTGAATATAATTCTCTTCTCTGTCCTTGAAAGAGACAGCTACACTTTTTGATTCTGGGTAATGGTTTCTCACAGAAACGCAGCACCATTTAGGTTGGAAGGGACCTCTCCAGAGCACCTAGAGAAATCTACTTGTTTCAGAGTAATTTGAAGAGTTTTCAAGTGAGATGAATGGATAAAATGTGCCAGGGCAAAACACCCCATCTTTAATTCAGTTTCCCCATGAATTCTTAAAAAGACAATGCATAGAAATTTCAATTCTTGACAGAATAGCTGTTCATAATATAAATATGCTACTTTTAGTCCTTGTATAATTTCATGACTTTCTAAGTGTGAAATTTCATTTCTTGTGAGTAAAGATGTTTTGTGATTCAGACTGAACTGATGAGTGTTGTTCAAATAATTTTTTAGGACAGGGTAAGGTAACATAAAGGATGTCACAGTCCAGTTTTCTTCTCATCCAAATAATAACCAAATTCTTTCCTTTTTCTACTGCTGGTCAGTAACTGCAATTTATGGACCTGCCCTTCACATTTTGAAATAATAGAATATGTGTCCTCTCACTCCCATCTTTCCTGTGGTGCAGTAGCACATAGGTCAAATGCCAGTCTATGATACAGCAATTGCATTTCTGGATTGTTATGCAGACACATGTTTAAAAGCCCTGGGATGAAAATTCCAAATGCAAAGTTAATTTAAAACATGATCAGCTTTCTGTCTCAAAATAGACAGGAACTCTCCCATCAATTTATGATAATATTTATAAAGCCTCTAATACTCTAATAATGGATTACTTCACTGTCTTTGAAAGAATTGTACCCACAATACTTTTCTAAGGCAGGAAAACATTATTATCTCCATTTTTTCGGTAAGATAATAAGGCACAGACAAAGTGAAGGCTATATTTTTGGAAAGAGACAGGCACATATAAGAAGTCGTCAGGTGCCAAGCTGAGTATTTAGAAACATCTAAGTAATACCAAAATCCCCCAAGGAACCTATCTTTATTATTAAATACGTAAATACCTCTAGAATTATGTCCTGCAGCCCTTGTGGCACGTGCCTATACACTACAAACCAGATTACATTCTTTATTAGAAGACAGCTTTCATTAATTGATCTGATACTTTAACTGCAAAATAGAAACAGATTAGTTTATCAGTTTTTAACTCCCTCTCAGCCCCCTCCCTGAGCACTGTAAATGTCACTGTTTCCACCTGAACCGAAGGTGTGCTGGATAGCATGTCCTGCATAGAAATATGATAATCTTTCTTCAGTGTTTGGCAAGTAGTATCTATTAATTAAGAATCCATCAATTGTACTTTGTAATTATATTTATTAAACCCTAACTCATATCCTAACTATAATTAGTTCCTGCTAATTAATTTTATCAAATCCCTCTAGATTCATATCTAAAGTAAATATTGAGTAGCCCTACGCTAATTATTTCAATCAACGTGGATTGCATTTCAAATGGCTGAGAATAGTTTCTAATAATTAAATTTAGTATAAAATAAATGTTCAATACAATGTATTTGTGAATGTTAAGACTTTAAGATAAAAGAGAATAAAAGACTGGTATCATGTGAAATGCTCATTTGCATATTAGAACAGGTTAAATAAGGCAATTCTATCTAAGTCAAAATTTTTTGTAGGAAAGCAAAGGTTTTTTTATGTGTGGAATATGTGAAGAATTATGGCTCAGTGCAATAATGATTTACCTTTGAAGTATATTGATTCCCTATGTTTAAAAAATAAAAAAAATTAAAAATGCGGGAAATTCAAAATGTTTATGTAATTAACTTTTCTAGTAAAGATTGAGCATGACAGAGGAACAGGAGCACTATATTTGGATGAGGCACAATGTTTTTGTCAGAATGAACTGGGGGAAGCACTCTTACCTACCAATACTGAGACAAAGCCTGCCTAAGTCAAAGAAGCCTGATATATCCTGGTTTGGAAGGGAACTTCAAGGACCATTGACTCCAACTCCTGATTACCTTGCTATTGAGAACTCAACTTGGTCTATACTACAAATGAAATTCAGATGTCATTTTGGGTTGCTTAAAGCAAAGGAATTGAAAATTAGGTAGCAACAAAAAGTCAGAATTCAGATCATAACCACTTTAGAGTCAGTGAGTTGACCTTTATCTGGAAGGTAATGTGTATCCTGTAGGACCTGTCTTGTACCTTCCATCCACCTACAGATGTCTCAGATATCCCAAGATATCTAAAATGGTCCTTCACTTAGGCTGCTGCAGTCTGCCAAAAGTTTCTGGAGCAATCTAGGCTGCTGCTCAAGCTACTTACTGGAGTTAAAATGCTAAAGATTTTCGTCCATGCTTTAATCTAAGTGAGCTGCATGCTGTATCCCCATTTATACATGGTGGTTAGAAAACTTATACAATATTCCAGAACTCTGCTGTTCCATAAAGAGACAGGCCAAGGGGAATTAATCTCTCCTATTATTTGAAGTCCATGCTGCACTTTCCATTCTTGTCTTCCTCTAAATGAGGATATCAGCCCTATTATAGACAGCAACTATAAAACAGGAAGAATTCAATCCTTAAAGTGTTTTTTTCTTCTGTCTCTAAATGCAGATGAGGTGACCAGCTCAGATAGAATCATTTCTAATGTAGATGCCTGCCTTTGATAACATTACTCCTGCCTGTTGAGACTGTGGATGCTTTGAGCAATGGTGAGTAAAATAAGAATGGAAATAACCTGAGTTTTTGTATTGGTTTTTAAAATTGTTTCAGCTTTCTGGAATTACACCTTTCATAAAATTTAGTTAATAGTGAGAAGAGCCTGAATTATTTTTGAAGGATGACAGTTTGCTGTCATGGGTGGTTGCAGAAGTTGTAGCATTTGGTGATGAAGGGAAAACAGATTTCAGCTCTGTAGCTGCAGTGGGTTAGTCTTGATTTCAACTAATGTAACACAGGTCAAGTGTGTAAAGTAGCTTCCATCTGTGGATATTTGATTTTAATTAGCCAAGAATACAAACTAGTGGAATTGATATCCTAATCCAAGCAAGAATATGTGGTACTATGTTTCAAATATATTATGCTAAGTAATTTTAATATTTCACTTGGTAATTTACGGTATCACACACTAATTGACAGTATGACAGTAATTTTGCTGCAGAGATCATGACAACACTGCCTTTTTTTAAAAGTTTATAGAGAACCTCAAATATGTATTTAATTATTAACTCTTATTTAAACATGTATATACACACACACATAAAGAAAATTTAACTATTATGGTCTGTTTTGTATCACTGTGCATACCAGTATCAATGGATCATTTTTCTTGTGCCATTTGACACCACTTTGCCCCTCCAAATGTGCTCATGGAAAAGCTTTACAGATTTTTGGGATAGAGAAACCATATTAGTGCAACACTTCTGAAGACGTATATTTTCACAGACTTTAGATTTCCTGCAGCTGCTTCTGTTTTGAGCTCAGTAACATGTGGTTGTGTAAAATATTTATTTTTCAGAAAGATATGCAATCTTATTTTTGATAGTATCAACAGATGGTGAGTGCACCTCCTCCCTCAATAGTTTGTTCCAGTGGTTTCTCATTTATGCCATATGCTTAAAATTAATGCCACATTTCCCATCTGATTTTGCCTGACTTCAATAAAGCTACATTAATTTCCTTCAGCTGTTTACCCATCTTCAGACCTTTTGGGTCATTCAGGGAGAATCCAGATTGAATCCAGAATCCTTCACACTTGAAGCATCTGAGGTGTGCCTGGTTGCCTGCAACCATCTTCTGCTCCAGCAAGCCAGACTAGTCAACCCAGCATCAGTCAACGACTCTGCTTTTATCAGTTTCAGTAGTCTGCATTTGCCTTAATTGCTTGTTGCTTCTGGATATTTTAGATCTTTGTCTGTCCTGCAGTTGCTTTCATCTTCCAAATGCTCAGATTTACAGTTTCTTTTGCCTCATTCATCCATCTCATAGATGGGTCTGTCTCTCCCACCTTCCTTTTTGTTCCAATCTACCTAGGTTGTAAACATCATAATTTCTTTCTGTTAGTATTACATTAAATATTCAATGGAAAAAAATGAGGTTACACAAAAATACCTGAGAGATACTGACTGTTACTCATTCCTTTCCCTCTAACATATCCCCTTTAATTTTTTACAACTTTTCCTCCCTTACACTTTGCTATGAATTCTCAGGATCCATATATTTTATTTGCTAATTGAAGAACTTGGTCAATTAATGAATATTAGGTAAACACCCCCCAAAACCAAAACCAGATTAAGCCATAATAATTTAACTTTCCTTGAAAATTTGTGAAAGCTCAGTCTTTAAACAGAAAACATTTAATTTCTTAATGATTGATCAAAACCCTTGGGATTTCTTCAGACATTCAATCCTTTTTATTTCACTGATGTTAAATCTGGGACCCCATCCAAGAGTTTCTGTCCTGAAGAAGAGGATGTGGAGGAGGAAGATTGTGATCTGTATGAAAGAAAGTGTGAAAAAAATGACAGCAATCTTGCTGGAAAAGCTTCTGGTGACCAGTTCTTTCACACATAGAGATTTCTCAGCTTTTTCACAGCCATTTTTTTAAAAGTGCTCTGATGAGAATGCACACAGAATTTTTTTTTTCTTTGCTAGCCATCTCTGACACATTGCTGGCAACGGTGCCCATTGACTGCAGCACTATTTTAGGTCAGTCTAATCTTCTAAGTAAGGAAGTCAAAGCATTTTGGAGAACATGAAGTCAGAAATGTTTTCCCAGAACAGTCCTTTTTTTCTGTCTACAGTGGTGGGTGATAATTTTGTTATAAAAGTGTCATCAACGACTGAATAACTGTGGTCTGCAATGCTTTTTGCATGCCATATTGCCCTTCCTTCACTAAAGGTAGCCCCATAAGGACCAATTGTCAGTTTGAAACAAGCTTAACTTTTCTTTGGTAGGTTCAGGACAGTGCATTATTTTTCTACTCTTATTAATCCACCATCTTGGTTTTTTAGCAATCTGATAGCAAAGTGCTGGCTTTATACATTACAGAATTATTTTAACATATAGCAATCAATTAGCAAAAATATCACTACTGAAGGAGGAAAACCTATTGAATGTCATTTCACATGTTCGATAAAGATTCTAGAATTCCCCCTGGTTTTGCCATACTTTGGAAAACTACCAGAATGATACAGAATTTTAGACAGAACCTCAAATTGTCTAAGACTTGAGAAATGAGTGGGCTGTGGTAAAGATATGTGCAGAAAAGTGATGAATTTGCAGAGATGGTACTTGCATATTCCTAGGGAGGGTGATGCATAAGCAATGCAGGAATAATGCAAAAGTACTTGTGCACTTAAGTACTGTATTCACGCTGGCTTCTTCACCTATGTGTAAATGTGCATGTGGATGTATTTGTTGCAGGACCATCTGAAAGTTTGGTGAACTAGATTCTTTCCTGCTTTCTTTCTTTAAGCAAAAATAGATTATTGTAATACTACCAGGAACCATGTGTGAAGCCTGAAGGACAAGAATTCTGCTTGCTGTTGACTGAAGTGGAGATTGCACTGGGAAAACTTGTTGCTCAAAGAGTTGCCATTTTTTTTTCCAGCATACTGAATTACACATACCCTGGAATGTCTAAGGAAAAAAATGAACAAATCTATTCCATTTCTTCACTACATCAGAAATAAGATTTCATCAGTGCATTACTATTTGAACAGTTATGGCATAATCCATTACTCCCCTTCTCAAAAGAAGAAAAAAATGCGATATTGGTTAACACATGGCACAGCAGCTCTGAGTAATATTATATTTAGCTTGGTGCTTGTATCTTAATAATGATTACTTGTGGATTTGCTACAATTACTGCTCAGCACATTTCCTTAACAGTTCTTGTGTCATTCAATATGCAATGCAGCCCTCCTTGTGGCATCTGCCCATGTCGCAGAAAGTTCCACTTCCTTCCATGCTCTTACCTTTTATATAATAACGAGACTGCAATAAGTAGAAAGGATTAGTGAAGCATTTGCTGCCTAGCAGTGAGCCTCTTACTGACCTAATGCTCACAGCCTTGTTTGCATCCTTGTCCCTCCCCACACTCTGCTCATGGTAGTCTGCATGCGGCACAGATGTTTCTGTCATGCTATTACATGGCTATTTTCAACCTGTTCCTAGGAACAGATGTTCCCACATTGCGTTCTCCCTCCTTGCTCTGCTGACACACTCTCTCTATAAACAGCAGAGTGCATTTTGGAAGTCCAGACTTGTGGAAAGAATGAAAATCAAAACTTCCTTTCCAGGCTGGTCTGTAACAGGGCATTTTAGCCTGGTCTTTTAGTCTTTCTCTCCCCAAGATTCTTGAAATCTCAGTCTGCCTGATTTTAACCCATTTAATTCATTTCATGGGACAGTATTTGGAAGTACCATGTGTTTTGCCATGCAAAAAGCTATCTCCTTTAATGTGCCATCTAGTGGTTGTTCCTTCTTTCTAACCACAAATGGCAGTGTAAATTCAACAGTATTTATTCTGAGATTTAATCTAAAAAAGAGAAGCAGCACAGTAATAAAATCTCATCTCCTGCCATCTGTCTCCTGCACATTTCTTTACAGTCCAAGTGCATTATATTTGAGCCCAAATGCTTCAGTGTTGGCAGTAGTGGCTGGTTATGGTAAGAAATCCCCCATGAGTTGAAATGCAGAAAGAAGGTGACATATGGGCAAAATACACCAGGGATGGTAAGGGCTGAAGTTTTATTCCTAATGTGCTGGAAGTTGTTAAGGCTCTAGAACAGACATTGCTGGTTAATAGCAGCATTGAGGTACTTTGCACGTTACCTTGATCCTGTCGCCCTAGAATTAAGAACAAGTGGGGAAAATAAGAACAAGTGGGGAAAATGTAAGGAAGGAAGGGAAAGCAAATGAAACCTCACAGTGGATTATGTTCCAGATCCTCCTGAGCACAATTAATTAGAAGTGGACACAGACAAATTGATTTTCTTTCACTGAGGAGAGATAGAGGACATTCACTTTCAAATCAGGCTTGTTGTTCCTGAAATGGTGACACTGAGCAATGTATCACTTAGAAATGACATGACTGTACTTTCCATCTTGCTCATTTGTTTGGAAGATATTGCTTTCCTCTATTGGGATATGTGCTTTCTAACATATAAAGAGGTGTAGAAACTGAAGATTTGTTAGTCTTTGGTCATATCAAGTCTTAGAATGTCCTAGCATTCAATCATATGATGTAGTTGCGAGGGTTAAGTTAAATTAGAAATTCAACATGCATAAATTACTCAGCTCATCAATATCTGCATTATTTGGGAATCATCCTCAAAGAATATAAATACTTCTAGCATTAGAAGCATTTTGTGCTAAAAGCAAGCCAACTGTTGATGTAAACAAATTAAGTACAGCAGGCCAACAGTGGACTTCTAGTGACAAATAGCGAACTTGTTCCTATCATGAGAAAATGCACTGGGAAAAAAAATCGTAACAGGGTAACAAGGTATTAGTTTATCTATAAACATGCATTGCAGAAATTTATAGTGTGCATGAGATAAGACGCTGCAGGGAAGTCATAAGAGGGAGAACTGGTTTGCTCTACTTCAGATAACTAAAAGGGAGAAGTGTAACTATGTTGCCCGGTGCTTTCCTTGGTTGATGCACAAAACAAATCAGCCATCAGTCCCCAGGGTGATTCAGGCTTTTTTGTCTCGGATAGCAAGAGGATCTGAATTGCTTTAACTGTTTGATATTTAAAATGAGATGAAATAAATCACTTTATAATTTTATCTTTCTGTTCGGGAGTTTAGTCAGCTGACAAACTTGGTCAATTGGGCCAAAAATTTAAAAATTGTCAAACCACATGTGATTCATCTCTTTTATCTTATCCTTTCTAAAAGTCTAGCATCTAAGTTTGTCTCATGGACAGTCAGAGGAGAAAGAGAAGTTTGTCCAGAGGGCATGTGAGTCTATATTGATGTTAGGTGACATGAATTTTCTTTAGCGGTGCATGAATATGTGGACTTACAGAGGCAGGTTTCTCTTCTTAACAGAAATCTAATCTATTTGAGAACCAGTGGGTGTTCACTCAGAGAGTATAAATAGGCTGTGTAGCCATACTGGAATTCTTATAAGCACAGAGACTTATTGTAAAGATTGTTTTCTAGGGGCTTGGCTGATTTATGGGATTTTGACAGCAGGTGCCCCTGCCCAATTGGAAGAAACAAGAGGAAAAGAGGAGTCAACTAACTGCAGATCAAAGGGAGATTAGATTGTTCAGCTACTCTTTTCTTTGCTGCAAGAAGCTGGTGTTTCTTGTAGAGAATTTGGATGTTGCTCCATTGAGTCTGGTAACACTAAATCCTATCAAAAAAGAGCTTTCACACAGTTCATGGAGGTGTTTTAGCATGGTGATATTTGAGATAGTAGTAGCAAATACTAAACATTAAATCCTTGAAAAATGAAGGAAGCAGGACAGGAAGACCAGAGAAAAATTTTCTTCATATAATCACTGGCCACAGTCACAGCCATATTAATGTCATAGCCATAGGTAAGTCCATGTGGTTTGTGTGTTTAGATTAGCCATAAATAGACACATTTTCAAGTACATTTTACAATCAGCACACAATTTTGAAGATATTTTTGTGCCTTTTCTGTCCATGCTTGGGAGTCCAGTGTACTTTGCAATGAACTGGACCATATCAGGCATTCACATGGGGCTGGCAGGTATCACACTGGACTTATGGGAAACCCTGTGCCCTCCTGATGTGGCAAACAGAATCTGTGTGTAGCATTGCAGCATCTCATATAGCTCTGGACACCAGTTTGTGAGCTACTGAACCTTCTAGCAACTAAATATATTTTTAATGTTCTTCATCTATCCCAATGCTGTTATTTCCACTCAAGAATTGCATCTGCCAATAATTGAGAGTCTTAGAATCATAAAATGGTTTTGGTTGGAAGGGGCATTTAAAGATTATCTATTTCAAATCCCTCTGCCACAGGAAGGGACACCATTCATTTGACCAGGTTGCTCAAAGACCCATCCAAACTGGCCTTGAACACTTCCAGGGACGGGGCACCCATAGTTTCTGTGGGAAACACGTGCCATTGCCTTACCACTCTCTTTTCCCAAATCTAATCTAAACCTGCTCTCTTTTAATTTATAGCCATTAACTCTTGTCCTATCACTGTCTGCCCATATAAAAAGTCCCTCTTCCTCCTTTTTATAAACTTCTTCAAGCTACTGAAAAGCCATAGTGATGTCTTCCCAAAGGTTTCTGTTTTCCAGGCTGAAGAGCCCCAGCTCTCTATCTTGTCTTTATAGGAGAGGGGCTCCATCCCTCTGATCACTTTGAGGCCCTGCTATTGTGGTAGAACCCTCTTATTGTGGTAGAACGAGTATAAACTGATGTGACCTCTATTTGTACAAATAGAAATACTGTTCCGTTGAAGGGTGTTAACGGTTTTCTGCCAGTGGGTCTCAGGTCAACGGACAATCGCAGACATTGTTAAAGGCTGTCAATGTGTCTCACATTCTGTGTTAAAAAAATCCCAAGTGCTATACCCCCTTTGAACAGTAAAACCCAGATGTAGGCAGCTGGAGTGACCAACCAGAGCAAAAGGCTCTGTCAAGACAGCCCAGCAGCCAAGGTGACTCAGTTGGATAGTGTGCAGGCTATCCTTTCTTGTAAGTTTTCCTTTTACAGGAGAAAGGAGGGAGAAGGAGGTGAAACTGAGCTTTGTGTTTGTGTCTCCAGAATCTATAACTAGAATTGATATGACTAAGCATTTGATACTGTCTCTCCCAGGATCCTTCTGGGCAGAATGTCCATCCCCAAACTGGATAAAACACATCACGTGGTGGGTGAACAATTGCCTTATGGGTCGAGCACAGAGTAATAGTAAATGGGGTAACATCAGACTGGAAACTTGTCACTGCTGGGGTTACAAAGGGCTCCACCTTAGGCCCTGTGCTCTTCAACACCTGCATAAATGACTTGACACAGGACTGGAAGGGATACTAAGTAGGTTTGCAGAGGACACAAAACTGGGTGAGCTGCTGACTCCCTCAAAGGCAGGGAGACCCTGCAGAGAGACACCAACAAGTCAGAGGGATGGGTAGTCACCAACCATATGAAGTTCAGCAAGGGAAAGTGCCAGATTCTGCACCTGAGATGGGGCAAACCCCGATGTATGGACAGACTGGGGAAAGAGATGCTGGAGAGCAGTGCCACATAAAGGGACCTGGGTGTCCTGGTCAACAACAAGGTGAATATGAGTCAGCAGTGCCCTGGAAGCCAGGGATAAGCATGTCCTGGGGGGCTCAGGCAAACCAACGCCAGCCAGTTGAGGGAGGGGATTGTCCTGCTCTGCTCTGCAGTGGTGCAGCTTCACCTCAAATATTGTGTGCAGTTTTCGACACTGCAATATAAGATATAAAGCTATTAGAGAGCATCCAAAGGAGGGCAATGAAGATGGTGAAGGGCCTTGAGGAGAAGCTGTGCTGAGGGCACTTGGTCTGTTCAGCTGGAGAAGAGGAGATAGAGGGGAGACCTCACTGCAGTTACAACTTCTTTGTGAGGGGAAGAGGAGGGGCAGGCACTGACCTCTTCTCTGTGTTGACCAGTCACAGGACCTGAGGAAATGTCCTGAAGTTGTGTCAGGGGAGGTTTAGGTTGAGTATTAGGAACACGTTCTTCATCCAGAGGCTGGTTGGGCACTGGAACAGGCTCCTCATGGTAGCGGTCACAGCACCAAGCCTGCCAGAGTTCAAGAAGTGTTTGGATGATACTCTCAGGCACATGCTGTGACTCTTGGTGATGGTCCTGTGCAAGGCTGAGTTTTGGACTCAATGATCCCTGTGAGTCTCTTCCAAATCAGCATATTGTGTGATTCTGTGACCACATTTTTTTAACCTTTGGGCTTCTGTCTACAGCAGGATTGAGCAACCCTCATGCAGTGCTGAACCTGAGCTGGCTACTCTGCCTGCTCACAGGGCTTGTTAATTCAACTAGAGTTCTTCAGCAACTGTTCAATTAATTGATTTTGAGTTGGAAAGTAAGTGTTGCTCAGTATACTTTAATATTCCCATAAAAAAAATACTAGCTATTGCTTTATTTTCTGTTTTGTATGAATTAGGATTTCCTCCATATCCTTTATGGACAAGCAGGACAATATAGTGTCCTATCTGATTCCTTATTGTCTTTGCTGAGGTAGAAGTGCTAAAGAGACCAATATAAATGGGAGGCTTTTAGGTATGACCACAAAATTCTTTGAAAATCAATTCAAGATCAAAGGATATCAATTTTTTGCATGGAATTTGCCAAGCAGAAACATGTGCACATCTGGACTAAGCAGTGGGATTGTGGTATTTATTGAGCCAAATACACACTTACTGAACTGACTATCTTGCAGACATTGTAAGTCTGACATGTTCTTAAGACTTCAGATTTGCTAAATTTTATGAGAAGAATATCTTACATCAGAGGCCAAAGGCTTCCTAAATGCATATGTTATCTAAATTTGCAGTGTGCACATTCCTAGAGTTGTGCTGCAACCAAACTGACAGATGTCAGGAAGTCCTGGAGGAAATTTGATCCAAATTCCTTGAATTCCAGTCATACAAAATTTAGAGACAGAAAAAGGAAAGTCCAGGTGCCTGCTAATGCTATCTTGACTCCAAACCCTAGATTTTTCATAGCTGATTTTTCATTTGCTCTGTTCTACTTCAGCTTTCTTGCTGAGGAAAAAATGTATGTACCACAGATGTGACCACATAAATACAGTTGCAATAACCATGAGCTTGGTACTCTGCCCTCACAAACACAATGCAATTTCCATATTCTTTTGTCTAGGGACTGTGTGTTAACCTGATTATAAAGTGTAGTAAAAGAAAATGAATACTAGGTTAGATAATGAAAACATAACTTGCATTGCTTGACTTACAAACTTCTTTTTCCATCCTCAAAAAGAACAGTACATGTCTCAGTTTTAATAGGCTGGACCAATCAAGAGTGGCTTCTTAAAATTGATTTGTAGTTAATTACCCAGAACATCACATGTATCCATAGGATCTGTATTCCTCTCCTCAAACCTGCTCCAGATGAGAGTTGTTATCGTGTTCCTGCCCTCTCCCCCATCACAGTTCCTTGTGATGCTCTCTCTGTACTGTTATTATCACACTGCCATATCTGTCACTGCTGTGTGTGCAGCACAGGGACAGTAACACGGGGCATAATGAAAGCAGTGAGAGCAGAAGCAGAAATAGCAATGGCAGTAGCTGCTGGGGTGGCAGCAGGGGTAGTTGCACTGAGAGCAGAAGAGAATGAAAAAATATTTTTCCAAACCTACAAGAATGAGGTTAAATGTTTGTCTGCTTGATTTATAACTGGCACAAGTTATAGATGCCAGACTTCATTTTGGAATGTACTGAAAACGGGGGCAAAACTCTAAGCAGTACACCATATTTTCCTTGGATATTTTCTAGTATTGTTTATATAAATGTTACTTGCGGGCTTGCATGTTGGACTACAGAATAATAATATGTGCCAGGTTTAGACAGCAAGCTAGTCTTAGAAGATACAAAAGCACTTTACTATTATTTTCCACACACATGGTTTCTTAAAACCAAACAAACCCATGCTTTCAGTCATATGCTATGCAGCAGATACACAGAAAACTCAGATGGTTCAGTTCTGCAAGCTGCCGAGTGCTCTCAGCTGTATTAAAACAGGCTTGTATTTTACACATTTATGCTCAGAAAAGGCAGATAAACATGAAAATAGGCATGTAATTGGCAACAAACATTTGTCTCCTGAAGGCCCTCCTGCCTCTGTGAGTGACTCTTGTCTTCTCATATTTCATTCCTTTGAAGGCTGGTCCCATTGGTGCCTTCAGGTGTCCAGTTTTGCATCCTTGACTTCCACAGACGTTAGGGAGGGTTACAGATGTACGCTTGAAGGCAGAACAGCCTTTCAAGTGTCAGAGAGCATGCTGCTGTTCAGCACTGCCTTTAACCAAAGCAGTACACAACAAAGTGCTGCCAAGTGAAAGAAAAATTCCAGGTGAATCTCATGCTAGAAATTCCTTGGGATTTTTCAAGGACTTCAGATATGATTGCCAGACTTAGGAACATTCACTCTTCAGGGTCAGCCATATATACTTACAGCATGCAGGAAAAGCAGCTGTTTTTGTATAGTACAAACAGACTTTTCTTTCCTTCTTTCTATTCCTCTAGGAAAACTGGCATTCTGAATTCCTCTCTAGTGTAGCATTAGGGCAATTTTCATCCAATATATTGATCATTGTTAAATGATGATACAGCTCTGAAAGAAATTAGAGACTCATCATTTAGAGTTGTAGAGAAGTGTAACACTGACTTACTCAAAAGTTTTACAGATAAGTCTGTTTAATTCTCTAATGTCTATGTCTTAGACAGTAAAGGTTGTATTAAGCATACAAAATATTAGATCTCTACAGCTTAAATATTTAGAATTGAGATAATAATCTCAAGGTCAGTCTCTAAACAGCCCAGATGATTCATGCTGTAGAAATTTCTCTCCAGTGGCTATGAAAGGAACCTGGCTCATATGAGAGTTGAAGTGGTTTCCATCCCTATCCTGAAAGTCTTTTAGGACTATAGGCAACAAACTTTTTTGTGTCAGTGGAATGTTGCAGCAAAAGAGGTCCAGTAATTTCTAGAGTATGAGTAAGAACAATTCAAAAAGGGAAGCGGAGTGTAACTCTGGTTTAGTACTCTGAAGAAAAGGCCTCAATCAGTTGATGAAACATATTTGTCTTGTACTACTTGAGATGCCTTAGGATATACAAGATACCTACAGACAGCTGACATAGGATGGTTATAGTCTCTTGGCCACCTGGTATGGAAGCTGGAGGCCAAGGAAGATACCGCAGAGTATCTTAAATAGGTGGCAATAAATGTCAGTGTGTGTGAGCTACTCACTTGAGACCCTATTCAATAGTAATTAATCTAAGCAGTAATTCATCTCACCTATTTTCAATTAGCTGACATTTTCTCTAAGTACTGCTGACTACCTGACCAGATTGTTATTGATTGTAAAGAGAGTTTAAATGTGCATGTGAAATACATGTGCACTTGTGAGGTGTATTTTGCATATGCATATGAAACATATGTGCACACTTAAGGTGTATTTTGCACATGCATGTGAGACTATGTAATTAGGTTGACTAATTGTGGAACCTGTGGAATTATTCCTTTGCCTAAACTCTAGCATCCATTGCCATTTATGATGCTCTGGGATAACCTACCTGGACTGTAATTTCTTGTCAGAAGGGCCACATGTCTTTTGAAAACCCTGTGCTTGCACAGTGTTATGTCTTAGATGTCTTTGGATATCACAAAGATTGCTAGATATCTGCAAAAATAAGTCAGGTCACGTATATTAAGCTGGAGATGAAGCCTGTCCTAAGTGTCCTCTATTTTAAAAGAGATATTGAAAAATTGCAGAGATTGCAGAAACAGCTAACTATCTATATTTAAATTAGAGAAAACACAAAAGGAAATGGTTTTTTTCAATGACCAAAGCTAGATGTGATTACGGAGTAGAAATATTTTTCAATAGATAGAAAGTACCATGTACTTCAAAATAACTGGAAAATATAGAAGGTGAATGAACAAGTGAAAACAAAGAATTGACAATTTCAGTTTAGACATTAGATGGTAAACCTCTCTTGATTAACTAATGGGAAAAATCACCAAGGGAATTGATGAAGCCTGTGTTTCCTGAAGTCATCAAATTAAGGTAGGATACTTTCCTGAAGTTATGATTTGCTGAAGGCAAGTTCATGAATACGGTACAAGGGTAACTGGGGGTAGTTAGATGGCATGTGGTAGGCTGGAGATAAGACTAGGTCACCTGTTAATCCCTTGTGGCACTAGCCACCACAAATTATGCCAAAATAAGAAGAATATGGCATGAATTCAGCTGTGCTTGCAGCAAATCAATTTTTTTTTTTCTGACCAGAAAATGGAAATAGGATTGAGTTGGGTAATCTTTATATCACTTCCCTCCTCCCTCTTTCCATTAATTATGAGGAGATTGAAAAATTCTCAAAGGTATTGGTTGTTTGCAGCTATTTGAATGCTACACAGTCACATCTGTATTTATTGTTAATATTCTTCAAACCTTTCTTGTTGCCTTCTGTACCTTTCTTTGTTTATTCACCTGTTGCACATTATCCAACCCTCAGAGTTGTGACTCTTTGGATAAATAACATCTTCATGCAAGCTCTTTAAGCCTAATACAGTGAGGCATTGAGTTTTTTTTGTTTTTTTTTTTTGTAACTGAACTTTCATTAATAATAGTGATTCAATTCTTTTCTTTCAAAGTAATTCTTCAGCAAATTGGAGAGTGAGCATGAAGATTATTCACAAACAATTGATTGATGATGAAATCCTCTATGTGTCATTCAGCTGTGTTAATGAGTGTAGAAAAAGAACTTCCATTAGCAGATGAAATATGCAGCTTTGTCTCTGTTCTCAGACTGTTAATTTCTTATTCAGTGATGCTAGTCAGAAATTATGCTACATCTCCCTAAAATGTTTATCTTACTCCTAAGATTTTATATTTAGGAACCTCATTCTACACTTATCACCACAGCAGCATAAGAAACTGAGGGTGAGGTTATATTGCCTTTTTGGTACTGTCGTACATTCTTATATGAGTCCCCATTGCTCACTCTGCTATGTGCTGAGGTGCAGCAGAGGATTTCCTTGTTAAAGGAACTCAAATATGAGTTTAGGTGTTGGCACTGAAGATGGTACAAATCTATCTAGAAAATTTCATGGTATTTATACTCCTAAAGATACCATCAGGCTTCAAACAAGGTTTTCAGGAACATCAAGGTTCTGGATCCAATGAAATAAATTTGGAACATGAAATCTGCTCTCTAGGGACAGAATGATCAATTTCCTCATTTATCTTTTACACACGCCTCTGTAGTATCTGAGCACTTTGAAACCGTTAACTGCTCTGCTTGATATTCCTCTGGGGGAACAGATGAGGAAAGAGATTCCTATTCTCGTACCAGTAAGATGCAGCATTGAATAAGTTTTTGAAAGACATTAAAAAAAACCTAATTATTTTATTTTCAAGGAATTTTGCACCATACAGAATATGTCTCTTTCACTTAAAGAAAATGAATTCTGGTATTCCTAACTTTTGAGTGATCAATTCCACAGTGGTACATTGTTACCTTCTTCAAGGGATATTTGCTTTTAAACTCCATTCCAGCAACATTGAGGCCTCTCTCTCACATACCTATCCCATTTTTTATGTCTTGTTGCCTGGCCAGTTTCACTTTTTCCCTCTCTCAACTCAACTTCAATCTCTCTCCTTTCTTTTATATTGCATTCTCCACTGTTGTATGTTTTCTCCACTGATGCTATATCTGTCTTCTTCTTATCAAGACTGAATCCTCTAATCATATAGTGTCCCCAGACTGATTCTTTGTCTCAGTCTATCTCTTTGCCTTATTGTACTTTTGTTGTTGTTCTGCTTCTGTCCTTTGTGTTTTCTAGTCTGTGTAGCTGAAGAATCACTGAAGACTCATAAGACACAATAACCCTGCAGCCATTTGGTCTGGATGACTTTAGAGGGAAAATTGCCATAATTTCAGTGAATCCTTCACCACCCCCTAAATGTGCTCAGAGCCACCAGAGTTATTTGTAGGGAAGCTTCAGTATGTCTGCAGTGAACACTCATTTTTCCCTGAAGCTGATTGCTAACTTGTGGATTTCTATTGTGATGGTAGAAGATACAGTTCTAGTATCACAGTCACTGCAAAAAGAGTAAGTGCTGGATGGAAATGACTAGACTACCAGAGTGCTGGGTTTTTTATGTGTGTTGTTTTTGTTTGATTGTTGATTTGGTTTTTTGTTTGATTTTGGGGGTTTCGTGTTGTTTTCTTTTTATTATTTTTATTTTTAAATAAGTAAAAGGTTGCAAACTTTTCTGTAGATAAACAAAATAACTTATCTAATATTGGCTCTTACTCTTGGCTTAAGCATTCCAGAACAGCTAAATGTATCCATTTCACTTAAACTAGTCAAATTTTGGCAACTAAATGTATTCACTTAAACTACTAAAATTTTGGCAAAGTTTTCAGCCAGATTCTGTAAACAGAATCTTTAGGTAGAAACTGCTGAGAAGCCTTACTAGCAGTAAATGTTAGCAGTCCTACCTAAAACCTCATGTGTGCAGAAAATTGCATGACTTGAGCCTAAACTTGTAAGCTCATCAGAGACAGTAACCATTACCTTTATCTGGCATTTGACATAATGGGAAATATCCTGGCTGAAATATTTTCACAGATCTTTAAATAATTAATATAAAAGACCACAAATTAGTGAGGTTGAATAGTTTAAACTGAAAAATATCTGCAAATGATAGGATAAGAAAACATTGCATGTATTACCCACTATGCACCAGATGTGGATCCAAATGCCTTGTTCTGAATACAATACAGAGAAATTTATAAAACTCTTGCTCTCTGCTTCAAACTTACTGAATTGTACTGTGCAGAATGAATTGTTACAAGTGTATTTTAAAATCCTTGGTAGTGACAGATCTTTTGTAAAAGAAACTGTGATATACCTTGTAGCATTTCTCAGCAGTTTTATACTTAGTGTCCTGCAAACTTCACCACCTGCTTTGCCTCAGATTTATCAGATGAATAAGCAGCATCTCAGATACTTAGAACCATTCTCTGTGCCTTCATAAAATTAGATAAGAAGCTCATTGCTATGTCACACAATTAATGTGGGTCCCATGTAGCCATTTGGTTTGTTCTTAAGGTAAATGAGGAGATGATCTCCTTCACAAGGGGGGCAAAAGATATTTGCATTACATCTGACTTGCCAAAACTAAATCTGAATTTGGTGAAAAACACCTATAAAATGACACTAAACATATGCAGTTGTATCGCATAGTTTATGCACACACCAAGTTTAAACCTGAATCTTTCAACTTATAAAAACAAGGAGTGAGCATAAGAGAAGGGCCACCTGACAGTCTTCTCCCTAATTCCAAAGCATCAAGCCTCATTCTCTTTACATACATATCTTTCAACATGCACAGGTTTTCGAAATAAGGTGTATAAATCTTTCTTCAGGAGCCGATGTGAAGCCAATGTTCACAGTTCTATCCTTGACAGTGTTAAACTCATGAGCTCAGTTTGAGACCAAAGCACCAACATGCGAATAGCCACATGTGGCACCTACATTTTTTTGTAGCCAGTAGCCCTGAGTCTTACACCTGGAGATGATAATGACAAAATAGGTACTGAGGGAGACATAAATGTTTCTGGAAGGCATCTGGAGGTAGGACACAAAAAATGACTTCCAAAAAGATTGCAACTCTTTTGAGTGTGATCACCAACCTATTCCTTATCCACTGAGTGGTCCATCTATCAAATCCATGTCTCTCCCTTTAGAGACAAGGATGTTGTGTGGGACAGTGGGTAATTACAAGCATTTCCAATGACCTATGGTGTCTCTAGCTGTCTCCAAGAAACCATGTGTTTCATGTACACTGTGGAGTATATATGCCAGTCCCAAATGGCCTTTCAGGTGTCTGAATAGAAATAACACACAAAGTACATTCAGTTATCTCTTGCTACGTCTTGTCTCCTTTCTCTTCAAGAGTAAATATGACCCTCACCACTTACTGGTTACCAAAATGTTTTGTTTTAAAGTGTGATTTATTTTTATTATTTCTTCTAATTTTTTCTGATAGGATATTTATGATGATCAAGTTTGTACAAAGGATAATCCATAGAGAACTGGTCAGAGTCACATACTGCATTTTCAAAATATTGTCAGAGAAAGGCCTTATTTCACCTTCAGTACTTTCAGATGTGTCTGGACCTGATTGTTTCATCAGTGTTACTGCACTATCTACAGTAAGGATGTCTGTAACATTTTAGTCTTCTGCTCTTAGGCAGAGAACGCTGTCACAATTGAGATGAGTGAAAGAGGCACAGTGTCAGACCACTTGTTCTCAAGAGATACTGTGGAAAGAATAACCAACAGGCTTCTCTTCATCTTGCTTCTTGCTTCTTACCAGTATTCCTTGCCTTTCTTCACCTCAATCTTTCTCCCTTCATTTGGCTTGGTAGTATCACACAAGTAAAACACAGAACAAGGAAGAATTATGTACTGCTACATTCGTGATGCCTTCAGGAAGGTTAAGGGGTGACATAGTGTTCAGATTCACAGAAGCAAAGCAAAGGAAATGTGAGAAAAATGTATACATTTGGTGAGATCTTCCTGAAATAGTTTTGTGCTGTGCTGACAGAAAAGGGACCATGGACCGTCATCCTTGCTATTCCTCTGACTGCTATGGGAACAGGTATTTTGCATGTTCATCTTCAGTGTGGGTAAATGTCTCATACTCAGTACCTCACTCATTGAAGGTCCCTGATGGAGCTCTTGGTTTGCAGAAAACCAAGTTTATTTTTCCTGTAAGTGAAAATGTATTACAAAGGAATAATAGGAAAACTACAACAACAACAACAACAAACCAAGAAAAAAAACCCCAAACCAAACCAGTCCTCTTTGTATATTTTTATTTCAGCCAAACTGGAGACTCATGAGATAAATTATAATTTTTCCTTCAAAAGGTTTGATCTTGCAGATTTCCTTTACAAAGCCTTTTCCTTTATCCTATTCTCCAACAGCTGGCATCTCATTCTCCTGTTAACAGTTCCAATTAGGGTAATCGCTCTAAAACTTTAGTAGAAAAAGACACACTGAAAGCAACTGCTTTATCTCTTTCAGTTATTTCTTCTTTTGCATAAATACTTAAGCATTTTAACTTTGGCTGAGTGCTTTCTCAAAGGAGAGTTCAGTTAAATGAGGACAATCGTAAATCAATATAATCCAGCTTTTTTGTTAGCCCCTTCTTTTTAGTGCTCACAATAATGAGATATAGCTGAATTATGTTAACAGTGATTATTATTATACTTCTCTCTAAAGCTTCTATTGGCATCGTAGACAGTCATTCTACAGATTTAAAAACAAGTCAGCAATATCCTATGAAGAAGAGTTCTCTTCTATCTGTCTTTGTCTTCGGTTCATCATTTGGTACTGTTGAGATAAATGTCAGCTGTTGGATGTATGAACTGATGTGTTGAGTAACCTTTTCAATGGCTTATTAAAAAAAAAAAAGAAAGAAAAAAGAAATATAATTATAAACATGTACTCATGTGCTTTGCTCTGCAAATACAAAACCTGAACTGTGGGTATATGAATGCCATTGTGGTGACCTTTCCTGGGAGAAGGGTTCTTGAGTTATATGGCATGAGCCTTTCCAGCCAACATTTAGGGTGTGAGAATGAACTACAACAGAGAGACAGCCTGATCAGAACATTTTGGTCTCATGTATCATGAAAATTTTAATTCAGACCATTTTTGGCTGCTCAGAGCACACCAGATAAAGATACCAGAAATGGATTCATTTCCACATTAGGAAGCACAGGCTGTGATTATTTATTTGTTTTATTAAGAAGCCAAAAAGGAATAAACAGATTCTATCTACGTGCAGGAAGCCCAGACTAAATGTCTCAACATATTAGTAGGGATGTTATATACAAAAACTGATTTTACACAGTGGCATGGCACCATAAGACTTGGTTTATTCTCTACCCTTTAGCCCAAAGCGTCATTACTTTTTGCATCTTTACAGAACTTTATGGTTTAGTTCTGGTTATCTTCACAAACCTATAAAATAAGTGTGTAAGGCACACCAAGGCATCACTTATTCCAAGCCTGTTCTCAGAAACAGGCTTTGCTATACTTGAGAAAACCCAGGGGATTGTTGAGACTCTCCATGAGTCATTAGCTCTTGCAAGGGCAGCTGACCAGGCATTGGCAGGGCCACAGGTATCAGCAGCTACCCTCTAGTCCTGCAAAGGGAGGCCCTGGAAGTAAGAGGGGCCAGCAAACCAGTCTGGTTGGCACGGGATGGAGCACAGGCAGGGTGTATCATTGATGGAGTGACATTCCACTGGTCAAGTGGAGAGACTTGAAGTCCACATAAGCCAGCAACTGCAAGTTCTCATTGCCTGGAAAAGTGGAAAAATAACTCCCATTTTTAAAAAGGGAAAAAAGGAAGATCTGAGGAAGTTCAGGCCAGTCAGTCTCACCTCTCTACCCAGCAAGAACATGCTCAGAACACATCCTCCTGAAAACCCTGCTAAGGCACATGGGAAATAAGGTAGTGACTGATGACAGCCAACATGCCTTCATTAAGGACAAATCATTCCTGATTATTTTGGTGGTCTTCTATGGCAGGGTTACAGCACTGGTGATTAAAGGAGGGGCACCTGAACTTGTGCAACTTGTGCAAAATTGGATAGCGTCTTGAACAATATGGCTAAGAAGAAGAGACTTGTATTTGACACATGGACCACACAATGCATAAGGAGTTGGCTGGATGGACACACATAAGTAATTGTGGTCAATGGCTCAATGTCCAAGTGTAGATCAGAGACAAGTGTCATCCTTCAGGGGTCAGTACTGGGTCCAGTGCTGTTTAACATTTTTGTCAGTGATATGGAGAGTGGGATCGAGTTCACCCTCAGCAAGGTTGCCGAGGACACCAAGCTGTGGGGTGCAGTTGACACACTGGAGGGAAGGGATTCTATCCAGATTGACCTTGACAGGCTTGAGAGGTGGGACTGTGCAAACTATGAAGTTTAACAAGGCCAAGTGCAAGGTCCTGCACCTGGATCAGGGCAATCCAAAGCACAAAAACAGGCTAGGCAGAGAATGAATTGAGAGCAGCCCTGAGGAGCAGGAGCTGGGGATGTTGGTTGTCAACATGACTCAGTAGTGTGCACTGACAGCCCAGAAAACCAGCTGTGTCCTGGGCTGAATCAAAAGCAGCATGGCCAGGAGATCAACAAAGGTGATTCTACCCCTCTGCTCTGCTCTCATGAGACCACACACAGAGCATTGCATCTAGCTCTGGAGCCCCCAACTTAAGAAGGACATGGACCTGTTGGAGTGAGTTCAGAGAAGGCCATGAAGATGATCCAAGGCTTGGAGCTTCTCTTCTTTCAAGACAGACTGAGACAATTAGGACTCTTCCACCTGAAGAGGAGTATTTGAGCAATCTGGTCTAGTGGAAGGTGTCCCTACTCATGGCAAAGTGGTTGAACCAGTTGACTGTCCTTTCCAATCCAAACCACTCAAATTTTGTGATTCTCTGCTTCTATGATTTACCATTCCCACTACCTTGAAAAGCTCCAACAATATAAAGGACTGAAATTAATATTTAAGCCAAACCCTCCCAGAACTCAGAAGGAGCTCATTTTTAGAGCTCAACATGATTAAACAACCTTGTCTCAGATCCCACAGCTAAACAGCTCTTACTAACAGGTTTGTGACTTGCCAATCAGTCAGCAAACTGAAATAAGTGTCAGAGGAGCAGCAGACAGAAAGGGGTCACACAGCTTTCCTCCCCTTCTCTGCCAGTCATAAGCACAAAAAGTTTCCTGTTTGAGAAAATTTACCAGGATTTTAAGACACAGCTGTTGACATGCATATCTATTGCTTCACTCTCTTTGCATCTGGAAGAGGTGATGTGTCAGAAAAATATGGAAGAATAAGGGGAATTTCAGAATGAGTACTAACTGTCCTAATTTATGTCTTATTTTGCCCCTGTGTTCATTTCAAACTCTCTCCTTCTAATAAAAACCTGCAGAAATTAGACATTATAAAGTCAAATGAGTCCTTTAAATGCTGCTTTGTGACAAACACTCTGAACCACGTCTACATAGCCAGTTCCAAGGGTTTACAGAAAAAGTTCTCCAGGGGTGCAAAAGCATCGTGGCAGCTATCCATGTACTGTGTAAACTTTTAAGGTCCCATAGAGCATTATAGGTCCAAGAGCACCCATCAGATATTGATCAATGGGCAGAGAAACAGTAGAAAACCAATTATCTTTTTTTTAAAATTCATTTCAGATTTTGGGAAATATGGAAAGAAAAATCAGTAATAATAGATGGACCTTAAAAAGAGTGATGATTAATGTCTCTGTGGTTCTGACATTTGAGATTAATAAATGAAAATAATTTCTGATCTTCTTTTTATGTTAGACTCCTCTGCCTCTCTTCACAGACACAGAGAAAACTTTTCTACAGCAATATACAGCAACACAGGCATTGCTAAGTCAATCACAGGTTCTCCAATTACTGGAACCTGTCAAGTCTAGCAAACATCAGTTGATACTTGAAGACATCAGTGCTGTTATTTATATCACTGCTCACTAGACTTGTATAATTTGGTTATACTAAAGAGTGGAATCTGCTTGCTTTTTTTTCCCCCAAGTGCAGAGAGCAACAGTACTAATGCAATTCATGAACAAGCTTCTCATTGTTGTGAATATAAAACAAATATATACACCCTCTCAGGTCTATCAGAGAGGTTATAATGAAAAAGGGTGAATTTTACCTGGAATTTTTAGTGGGTTTTATTCAGGTCATCATTCTTACTCACAAAAAGGTCTTTTAAATAGGTGTACCTTGCTGAGTCAGTTCACATGTTAGAACACAACTGTATAAAGCTAAAGAAATGAACAAATGCAACTAGCCCAGAAAATATACTAAAAAACCCAAGTGAATGCAGTGAGAATATATAACCTGACATATCTGGACTGCCTTGGTCTTATGCCTTGATACCTTGAAATAACCATGGGCAAAGAGATCTGTTGAACCAGCTAGCCTGCAAGCTAATGACTCCAAATGTGCAGTGCTCAGAAAGTCATCTGGGAAACACACACTGGCTGCTTTGTTCTAAATAAATCTGCACCAAGTCCAACTCCCAGAGGGAGAGTCCTATTGAAATCAAGAATATATTTATCAGGCATCTTGGTGATAAATTGAAATATCAGAAGCTGGATGCTTGTCTGTGCTGTGGAGTCTTTGAGAAATAAAATGGAGAAGGAAGATACAGAAGCTTTGGATATAATCTCGATGAATTTTCTCAAAGTTTTTACTTCAAAATAGTGAACAGTAACAGTATGAAAACCCAATGAAGCCAGAACCTGGATAAAAAACAACAACCCGCTCCTCCCCAAAAAGATAGATAAAAAATACATTTGTAAACACAATGTATGTTAATTTTATTTTTTTTTTAATAGGAAAAAGAGAAAATAATTTCTTTAAGCTCTTATCTCAGGAACTTCTCTTTGTCACGTTCAAAGTGTGAAACAATATCCACAAAAATGCTCATCTGCAGTAACTACTGTCATGTACCCCAGACTGAACTAGAAACACTGCCAGACATCCCATACACAATGTCAGTGACCAACTACAAGTGCAAAAGTAGTTTTGAGACCTTTGCAAACCATTTGAGTCTGACTTAATTAGAAAAGACATGGTTAGCACTTTCACCCAGAAAGCTGCTTTCCTGTGCACAACTTGTGAACATTGTTCTTTTTGCACTTTTTCATATGCTGGTTTAGCATGCAGGGGTTGACATTGCAATCCTATATTGCCTGAAGATTGTGTTCACCCAACATCCTCACACTGAGGGGCAACAGCAATGCCTTGGCATAAAAACCACCTCCCCTTCAACACCAGATAGTGCGTGGGATTGGTTATGATGGTTTATGAGCAAATCTGATATCAGATTAATTCCTACAGCAGCATATGCATAATATTGTGTTATACTCTGATTTCCAGTGACTATTTCCATAGACATAATTTATGTTTCTCTGATACATGAAGAAAGGATTTGTCTTTATTAGAATATATGCTGGAATTGCTAAACTCTTTCAGACTTGATAAACTCATACAATACCAACTACAAGAGGAATTTCACTACCTCACAGATGTTGTAAACATGAGACTTCTAAAGTGCTGAGATATTAAATCTGAAGCCCTGTGGTTAACTTAGGACAGAGAGTACAATAAATATGCTTTTCTATGCCCTCCTTGCAGAAGAGAAAAATAACGGAGATTCTGCAAATATTTCAAGTTACCAAAAAAAAAAAAAAAAAAAGAAAATAGGGCAAATAACAGTACAAGTAATTTTTTTTCTGGTAACTTTGTACAAGAAAGGTTATTACAAGGAAGATAAGCAGAAATATCACTTCTAAAGCCACCTTATTATTTTCCAGAGTTTCTCCCTTCAGACCACACCAGACTGGTGTCAGTCCTCTGAGGGAAAAAAGAATCAGCACATACATTTATTAGCGATATAATATGAAGTACTATGGATCTGCTGAAAGAGGCTTTCCAGTTTTTAGTAGGACCTTGGATGCACCATCCTTCAACTGTCTGTGATTTGGTTTAATTACATAACAAAGGGATGCACGCTTGAAATAAATTGCATATGTTTAAAAGTGCCCTGAGATTGGTGAGTTGTAATAAATACAGTGTGATGAATTAAAATCCTTTAAAAGGACTATGATTATTTTATTAATGTGGACAAGAATGTTCACCACCACCACAAATCTACGCCCTCCCAAAATAACTCAGACTCAGATTCTTCAGAAAGCACAACTCATTTTCAAATAACTAGAAATATTCAATACTCCTTTAAAAGAAAGACTGCAGTTTACTCAGTGTTTCAGAGAATTTGTCTCTACATGTGCTTGTCATCTCCCTTCAGAGAACCTATACAAGATATAATGGAAACAGTATCGAGGGTGATGAAAATGCCAGAGCATCTGTCAGTGGATCACCTCATGACAGCAAGTGATAAGACTCCTAATGCTGAAGTGATGAATGTGCCTGAATGTGGATGCTATGCTTGTATGAGACAGCTGAAAAACACAAATATGAACAACAAGACATAAGGACATGCCTCTGGGGAGACCCCACTAGTTTTTGTAGTACTTGACTGATTCTGGAAAGCAGGACATTTTTACCATCAAGAAAGATAACTGCGTTTATCAATACAGCCCTATGGCTCAGAAGAGTTGGGATACAGGGAAGCATCAATCGTATCTAAGTATCAAATGTGACCTTTTGTATATGTCCTCCTTGCAAATGATCTTTCATTTCTCTACCTTCAGAGTTTTCGTAATGCATTTGGAGTGCTTTATAATTGAGCAGTAATATAAAGGCAATCTACAAAAAGCTTATTCAAACTGAAATTGCATACATTAAATGCAATAAAATTACCAAAGTACAAATGACTTCACTTCAAGAAAGGACATATGGGGCTCCTGTTTGTAGTCACAAACAAAACATGGTGTGCAAGTAGGGTACGATTTACAATGTATGAATGTCTAATGCAGGCAAACATGCTTATATAGGAAACTAGAAAGCTATAGGGGAGGAAATCTGTTTTTGATATATAACAAAAAAGGGGAATACTACTGGGAAATATGAAAGTATGCTTCCCAAGCTGAATCAAGAACCCATAATATATATGTTCTTTCTAAATGTTTTTCAAGGCTTTGGTGGAGTCTTAAACACTAATTTTATTAAGCTATTTCACAGAATTATCTATCAAAATTATTCAACAAATTTAATGACAGTAAAAATGATAAGGAAAGACCTACCGGTTGAATTCCCACAAGAACAAACATTAGTATATTGGAGATGGATGCAGAAATCTATATTACAAATGGATATAAATAAGTTCATTTGTATTTCTTTGAGCAAGATGTTAAAGAAGGGAGCAATCCATATTATTGACCTGACTTTAATAATTTTTGCTTTAGATTAGCCCAGTAAAACCACACATCTCAGCAACACTTTACAATAAGCATTCTAACTTTTGACTAAATATTCTGATCAATAACTTCTTATATACTAAACAAACAAACCCACCACCTGCAGTAGTCAGGTCTCAAAAGGTAACAGGCATTTTCTCAGTTTCTAATAAATGAATAAGGTAGTATCGACTGGTTGGTCATTAATGCGTTTGAACAGACAAAGCTTATTCTTTGTTTACTGCTGCATCTTATTCCACACAAAAAAGGCTACAGCAAGGAGAGGGGTAGGATCCTCTGGTGCCAGGAAATGGGCAATTCTGAGGAGGCACCTATGCAGGCTTTTCTCTGTCCTCTCAGGTGGATGGAGCAGGAAACAGGGCTCCATTTTCAGCAAATTCAGGACAAACCTAAACAGAAAAGGAAGGAGAGTGTTTAGCCTGAGATTGTATCTGCACTGGTAGGTGAATTGGATGGGTTGTCCAGAGTAAACCTATGAAGGAGGCATGTGGTTAATCAAGAAACAATTTTTTTTCCTCTACCATAAGACAAGAAACTGACATTTCCAGCTGTTGCAGGAGCAGCATGGGGAACAAAAGCACAACTACGGGAACAGCAGAGGTGCATGTCATGTAACTGGGGTTAGGGAAGGGGGAGGACATGGAGGGAAGGGCAAACCTCTGTGATGATGGAGGGCCAGAACAATATTTGATACACCACTGTTCTCCTTCCTCAGTTTGTGCCAAGGGTTACCCAACAGCTGCTGGTAAAGCACCTCCATCGTGTTAGTACACAAATCATGGCAGAGATCCTGATTTTCACTTAGCACTCCCTAGCTGACCTTGTTTCCTAGAGACTGTCCAGCAGATAATCTTCATGGACATAGAGGAAAAGGTCCTTTTTGTAAATTAATTTCTAGCTATATGCACTCCTAAATGAATGGCACCTCAGGATCTGTGAGACTGTGTGAGCCTCACTAGCTCTGTGTTTTTCACCATATGCCTGATCTAGATCTCAGCTTGGAAACCCACCATCCCTTTAGAGGAAGCAGATGTCACAACAGTTTCTAGCTCGTGTAGTAGCTCGCCATCCTTCTCTGGGCTAAGTTCAAACTTTAGAACTGACATATCAGAAACAGAACCACCCAAACTGAACCAGGGTGACCTCTCTCTCTATGAGACACCTGAGGGATTATTTTGAGTAAATGTGATCCCAAGGGCAGACAGGAAGCACAAGTGAGCCTTGTTTTGTCCCATTCAAGATGGGATTACTTTTTCTGCTTACTGCACATGACGGACTACTGCTCAGATGGCTCCAAGAGTGAAAATCTACTGTGGAGAGACTGAAAATGGGGTACCAAGGGAATATGGAGGGGAAAACCCCCCAAAATTTAAAAATAAATACACAAGGTTTAGCCTCCATTCTTCCCTTCTTCAAGTCCCAGTACAGTCTCTAATCCATTTAGTGCTTCCCAAGTCATTCTCTGCACTCAGGGAGACAAGTTTCTCCTCTGCTTGAACGACATTTTTCACCTTCTTGATTCCAATACACACCAGCTGCTCAATCTCTGCTCTCATATGCACTGAAGGGAATTAATCAAAAGTAAAATTTAAAAATCATTCCCCTTTTTTTCTCATTATTTAAAAAAAAAGTCTCTGACTGAGAATAACTGTGGACCATTTCAACTTGAAAAGTAACTCTTTCACAAAGTTATAAGCCAATTCTGAACGTGACCTTTCAAATGGAAAGCTATACAACTTTAACCAGGCTTCATGCTGGGTCCCCAGAATATTTCAAAGACATTTCTTTCAGTCTAGCTCGTTTTTCCACCAGTCTGTGCTATGGTAAGTTTGGTTTCATATTTCTTTGATCTGTGAAGCAAATACTTTACATAGTTTAAAAATAGATCCATGAAGCTTCAGCTATACTCTTTAGCACTGAAAGGAAAGCAAGTTAATAACCAGTGTAACAGTCTAACAGTACTGTACTCCTTGTGATGCTCTCATTGGAACAAATTCATTCCCACTGTAACTCCACTGACATTAACAGAGCTACCAGCAGAGATGAATTTGCCACATTTTTGTAAAGTACCTTAGAATTTGATGTCATAATTCACAAAAGACACCCTAGGAAAGATGCCTCTCTGCCTTTCTCGGCGTGTGTTCATGCACACACCAGCTTTCCCAGTTTCTTCTTCTTGCCTTGCGTTTCTTTTCACACCATCTCTCCACACTCTTTAAGACTCTCCTGTTGAGCAGATATAATGCACCAGATACTCTTTGAAAATAACTGCCTGGAGGTAATTATAACTCTGTTCTTATTTTTCATATGTGAAGGTGAATTCAGCAGAAGAGACTGAAGACTTGAAACCTGTTTCAGAGGCCCTCATGAAAAATTGCCCATTTTTAAAATGACTGTGTGTTCCATTGCTCAAAATAGGTATTGTGGCACAGGCTGGACTAGGATATTATTTCAAAATGTTCATTGCTTGGACAGTGTTAAAATAATTATGATTTGAAATGAAATGTTGGTATTATAGATCAGAACACACGACTGAAGCAGGTCACAAAATTTTCTACAAACTTTATTTGTCAGAAAGAGATGATTGCCTGGAACTGAGTATATTTGCAGAAATGTAGTTAGATTTAATTATTTAAAAAAAACATCCACAGTCTTTCAATATCTCCAATTTTGTGATTTAAATTCACCTTTTGGATTTTCATGTTGAGTTAAATGCAGTATGTTTTAAGTTATCAGTCCTAAGTCAACATTTTCAATCAAACAGGAGGTTACTTTAAATTTTATGTTTTTAACTTTTTTTTTTTTTTTATTTCTGATTTATAATTCTGGTTTGGGAATGGAGAAAAAATTTTCCAATAAGATGAGGAAACTGTTTCTACACAGGTTGAGGTTTTTTAATACAGATTATTTTTTAGACTTACATTTTGTATTTATATATGATTAAGAGCCACATCTTTTTGTTGACTTTCTAACTGTGGCTCCCATCACATGGCTATGGTTGCAACATACAGAATGCTTCCTCAAACAACTGCAAAGGTCAGTAGCTTTTGAAATGCCACTTAGTACATGTTTTGTTTATTGCTTTTTTCCCCCTATTAATTAGACCACTTGATGTGTAGCTGTGAAAACTATTTTGAAGACATAGTGTTCCGGCTAAATCACTAAATAATGATTTAGACTACTAGGAAGATCTCCTTTTTAGCCTTAGAGGATAGTATGGTGGCTCCCTTAAGCAACATGGATGAAAACAGGCTATATATTTCATATACTGCAGGCCTGGAGCAAATATTTTCTGACACTATACAATAAATCATGTTTTGTTCAACAGCAAATAATAGAACTGTACAGTACATTATATCTGCAGCAGCAACAAACAATTCATCATCTCTGACCTTTCCATAATGACAACAATTTGAAGACTAGAGACTAATTTAAATTTTTATATAATGTTTAAAATTTAAGGTCTAAATCTCCTTTATACTAGATCCCTTTGCTCTGCTCAGGTAATAACAAGCTTTCTTAAAGTGAACACAAATGCAATTTATTGTTTTTCTCTTCAAGCTCTTACAAATCAACAGAACAAAGGTTTCTCAAAGGTCTTGGACCTAAATGCAACTTGGGTGGATGCACATAAGCTAATTTTTAAATGATCAGATGGTAGCCTGCAGATCCTGAGGACCTTGGCTTTGTACTCTGAAGTTGTCTATGCTGTTCGAGTCACATATCTGAGATTAAAAAAAATCGTAACCCTGGTAGTGGGCTCTTTTTTCTGCTCACAATTAATCTATATGTTGCTTTCTTTATTCTTGGGAAGGGGTGACTTTCAGCTGGCAGATGAACCATCAAAATATAGGAAAGTGTTGCATATCTGAAAAAAAAAAAAATTGCAATGTTCAAATCCATTTCCTATCCTATTATGTTACAAAGCCATGAGACTAGTTACTACTTGCACAGAAATCTAATGAAAAAGGATCAAAATCTTCAAATTTTGGCTCTATAAATAATTTAAATACATAAAAATGATAAATCTCCCTGCCCCCTGACACCAAATCCAGGCACCCAGAGGTATGAATCAAAATAATACCATTCCCTGCCAGTCCTTCCTGATGCACATCACCTCTGGCCTTTCTGAAAGCTTGAGTTTGAAATGCACACTGAGGCTGGTCCTCTGAAACTGCAGATTTGGGGTCTTTCATGTCTAAGGTCTAGCTGTTTCCAAAGAAATCCCACCACAATTCCTTTACCATAAACTGGCCTTATCTTTTAATAAAAAGAGTCTTCATCTTGAATGACAGATATGACTCGTGCTCTTTGAGGAAACTGTGAGGGCCCACAAAAGTTAATCAAGAGGAAGGTTTTGCAAACATCTGGTTTTATAAACAATTGTACTCCTAATACAACCAGGAGAGATGAGGAAATGTGTCTCAGGATCTCCATAACCAAATGCATATTCAGGATTAGCTACTGTGGGACTAGAAACCTTAAAGCTACTTTTAATCCTTAAAAATTACCTATTCAACACTGAAGTGAGAGGGTGATGATGCACTGTAAGGGCAGCCAGTGCAATCTCACCCTGCACCTTGTTTCATCCCACTGAAGGGCCACAAGTGTTCAAGGGAGCAATCTGTGTCTTTTAGAATAGATTTGAAACTATCTGATATTTTAGCTTGGTTTGAGGTCAAATGAGACTATCCCTACCATTAAAATAGAAAGAAATAGTTCTGGCAGCCGGAATTAATTCATATTTTTCATACGTCTTTTTAAGTCATCACCTCAGGATATTTTGTGGATGCTCTCTACAGATGGTGACACACATGGCCCTACCTCGATTAGCTCAGACTCTTTCAAGTACTCTACACAAATAATACCCCAAATGCATCTGATGTCTGTAGTCTGTTCTTTAATGAAAGCTCTGCTGCTCCTATGCTTCATTATTGTATGTGTCCTTGTGCAAAAGTTAGTTTCTTTGCCTGCTATGCAAGCAACCCCAGATACTGAAGCTAAATATTTAATTGTCTTTATTGCTGGAAAAAAACCCTGAGATCAAACTCATAGTTATGCAGAGAGCTTCTTTTTCACACAGAACATTCAAAAAAGATAGAGGAAAAAAGCAATCCTTGATTATTGTATCTGTAAAATTATTTAGAATGTATACTGTATAATTAGAACTGATCATCAGCTTAAATTTCTTGGCTTTGTTTTTTGAGAATACTGTCTTCTGTGGACATGAGGTTGCTGAAACTGTACACTAGTGAGAGAACAAAACAAAACAGATGGTGCATTAATAATGGAAGTATTAGAAAAAGGGTACTCTTCCAGATTTCAATGTATTCATTAATACATTTTAGACAATTTAATTGCTTCCTGAAACACTAATTGAAAGAGTTTCATTTGCAAAACCCTAGTCCTGGTAATATAAACTAGGCACAGTGCCATGAAGAGCTTGAATGCTATAGTAAGGAAATTAATAGAAGGGTTTGTTGTGGGTTTTTTAAATGTGTGTATATTTATTTCTTTTAACGAAATCTTTACAAAAGCATACAAAGCATCAGAAAAAGAAAGATTTACAAAGAGAAGCCAGGTTTGGGAAGTACTGCATGCTTAGAACATGCGAAGAGCATTTTTGTATTTTAAAGTCAGCCCATGTCAAGAGAGTGTGAGTTGGATTTATTGAGTACAACAGTTTAATGCAGTTTAATTTTATCAACATTATACACAAATAGACTTAGCATATCTATTGATCTACGTAGAGGATACTTTTAAAATGTTTTCTTTTGAAGGTGTCGGCTTCAACTTCTCTGGTGTCTCTTCTAAATACTGATGGGCAGGCAAGTTTTGCCTGATTTTGAACCTCCTCACCTGCTGGATGTTGGAAAATTTGAGTCAAACTTTACTGTGATCATTCTGTTATGCATCTCCAGGAGACAGCAGATGAAGAGTAGACAGAAAGGTAGAAGAAAACAAAGGAAATAAATGCACTAAAAAAAAAAAAAAAAAAAAAAAAAAAAAAGCTGCAGTATGTCAAAGAGAATATATAAAGAAAAAGACCAACAAACATGCAGAGAAACCTGAAGGAAAAGATCAATAATAAAGAGAGAAAAAACCCAAACAGAAGAACACAGAGTTTCTAGACCATCTGCTTTTCAAAGACTTGCATGGATGGGCAAAGTCTGAAATGATGAAGAAGTTTGTCCTGTCATAGTTGGGGCAGTAAAGGAAAGATGAGAAAAAGATGGGAATGTTTTTCTCTTATCTTGACTGATCTATGGCCAAAAAGCACATCTAAATGCAGACTCATGCTTCAGTAGACTTTGCCCACTCATGGATTGTGCATCAGTATAACAATATCAGTTAGCTGCGGGACTTTTCCTAATTATATAGTTTTAAGGGAACAACTCCCTTTATGAATATCATCATTTCAGTGCAAAATGGTCTCATGTTATAACAGATGGTAGAACTATGTGAAAAGCAAAGAGGGGCCTGAACCTACATTTCATTCCTGCTAGGTGGTATCTGTCCTCTCAAAATTAACGAGCTATTTGTGAAAATCTTAGAAAAGAGGTTTCTTTGTTCCAGCAGACAACCTCTTGTATCCTAAATATTCATACACATTTGACTATACAGTGATATAGAGATTTCTTACATCAAAATTTCTTTTTGTCCTAGAGTGGAGCTCAAAATCAATATATAAAATTATTTGTCCAAGGTAATATTTTAATATATTGCTGAAATAGCAAATGGTTTTTACATGTTGCTGAAAACAATGAAATATTTTTGTTTTCCCAAATTGAGTGGCCTTGGTATGCTATGTGAGTTCTAACCAATGGAGTACAAAACTTTTTATCTGTTCAATTTGTCAGAAGTCAGAAACAGAAATTTTCTATGCATCAAAACCCACAATATATATAGAAAATGTAGGCTAGACCCGAAAGAGAATGGGGACATGATACATCTAAATGACAGCACTCACAAAGTTTCTGTGGTAGCCCAAATTGAAGCTGCTTAAGATCACAGTGATCCAGTAAAAATAAAGAACAACTACACAAAAAGAATCCCTCCTCAATAAAGGCAATATTTAAAAATACTAGAATTTATGCTGACCATTTTTAAGAGAGTTAGCTCGATGCCATTTTTAAATATTGCTGAGGTTTACAAAAGGTTAAACATAGAAATCCATTTCTACTTTTTCATTTGAAAAAGTAATTTTTTCCAGATTTGTTTTCATCTACAAGAATCATAATTTGTAAGTAAATAAAGGTAGAGAGACTGAGTCATTAAAACCTGCACCACAGTTTAATTGCCCACAGTAGGCTACAAAAGTACTGGCAATTTTAATATTTAATATCCGTTTTGTATCTGTAGAAGTTAAGGTCTTATCTAGCTCATCTAGAAGAAATTACAAAACTAATACAAAAACATGTCTATACCCTCCAGAGCATTAGTAGCAGCTTGTTTTATGACTCATTACCATCCTTTCCAAATTATTGAGGAATAAACAGTACCCTGTTCGACAAATGTAGCATTTTAAAATCATGGTAAAGAAATAGGAGTTTCTTTCCAAGGTTGCTTAGGGATATTTACTTGAGTCACATTTACAGCAAAGTCAAGTTCTGGTTGAATCAGAAAATGTATTCCAAAGCAAAGGTTTGTTCATGTTGTCTTGGAACTGTCTCCATACAAGTTTAAAACTAGCTACCTGGGTTTGGTTGGGTTTTGTTTTGTTTTTCTTTTTTTTTTGTTTGTTTTTTATTTTGACAAAGTGTTTCAAAGTGTTAGGAATCTGGACTATTGCCAACAGCCACATTCCACTCAATAAACTAAATCCCACTTAAGGGCCCCTCTTGGCTACCTAATTTGTAGGCATGGTCCCCAAAGTCAGACTAAATGCCAAGTCTGATGTTTATGTAAAATAGCTTAAACCAAGCAAACAAATAAAGTGTTTTGTGTTGGAGTTCTTAAACTAAGCAAATGAAATGTGTTGGCTCATAATAGTTCAAGTAACATGTGGAAGTTGTTTGCTGGTTGTAAGACAAGTGATAAGGGTTGGGGAGACCTCTGAGGAAGGCTGCAGAAATGTGGTAATAAACTGCTTGCCTAACATTGTTTTAGATAATGAGGGAATAGAAGAAGAGATGAATAAAGAACAAAGAGCTGTCTGCATGCAGAATGTCTCCATATAGTTAAAGAGACAGAAAATATTTTTGTTGTAGGTCTGGTGAATAGAAGGTATGTTTTATGAACATTATCATTTTCTAAGAAAGTCTCAGTGCTCCCTACATGCGAATAAAACACTGTGGTAAGTTAAAACAAAACAGAAGGAATGGAAATGTTTCATAATGACGCTTCAACTGGAAAGCAAGAGTAAAGATATTTTAGCATTTAGCACTGTAAGACTGAGCTGTGTAATTCCTGATTGGTACTCCTGAAATTCAGAGACTAAAACTAGGTCAGCACATGTTTGGAAAGATAGAGAAAACTTTCATGAAATGGCAGAGTTGCATGCACAAAAGAAAATGCTAACACTTTAAAATGCAGAAAGTATTATAACTTACAACCTATCATGTATGTCTTAAAATATATTTATAATAAAAGTAAATGAGAATAAGGAATAAGGTCAACAAAAATGTCTCAAGCTATTAGTGCTAGTCTCACAAAAGTTCTGTTATATATGGGTTGCTTAGTCTGTGATCTTCCCTCTTCTATACGAAATCTGCCATTCCTATCCATATTTTTGCTACTGTAACCTGGATTACCGTGACATACTCTATTTGACTATTTGGAGGCTTTTTAGTAGTGCAGAAAATGCAACATTCTGGCTGAAAATTTGTGATACCTGTCTCAGAAGGTATGAACTAGGCTTCTTTGAATTTCTGTCTATTGTTCACATTTGTCTAATCTTTGATAGAGCAGGATCCTAATTTAGATGGCATTTTGCAGATGTTTTGTATGGAATATAGTGAATTAAGAAAGATAGGAAAAAACCCACCTTAAAATAATGAAAGATGAATCAATGGGTTGGATTAATTTATGAACTGGGTTAACTCTGCTTGGAAGTTGATCTCTATACACCCATTTGCTCACCCCTTAACTAGTGTTGACATCCCTGTATTATCAGCACTGCTTTGGTCACAGATCCAAACAATAGAGCTACACAAGCTGTTATGAAGAAAATGAATTTCATTTCAGCCAAATCCAGTTGAGCTGAGCATAAACAGCTGATTTACTTAGCATTGTGTTTGTGTCTCCTAGTCTGTCTCTCATGCTGATAGTGATTTGCTGCATTGAAAAAGATTATATTTTTTGTTTTCAATAAGATGAGAAATAAGATTGGCTCGAATTAAAATTAGAGATTAAAATATTAGGAAACAAAGACCTTTAACAGATCTTTGTTTAACAGTTAATCAAAAGTTTCCTCTTTCGTATTCCTTATTGAGGCTTTGTCATTGTAATTAATAAATGAAAAATGACTGAGTGACATATATTGGCACTCCTTAGCCTTTTGTAGTGCTAATAGATCAATTTGGCTTTTCACATTTCTTTTTATTGCAAACCTAGTTTTTAGGAGGTACAAAGTTTTGATATCAGATTCACTAATTTTTAAATTAAAATGCTTCTACTCCAAAAATGAAAATATTGACAGTGTTAATAACTTGAAAGATATTGACTTCATTTTTAAAGAGAGGACAATTAACAATGAGAAAAGGTCTAATTGTCTGGATTTAATGGCATTTTAAATGAAACTATAACTTTAACAACAACAACAACAACGACAATAATAATAATGATAATAAAGTGCCACAGAATTTAGAAGACCATATAAGCTGTTGCAAGAGTCCAAGATATTTCATAAAATTTAGGGGCCTGTCAAATATCTTCAGAAAAATTTTTTCTTGAGAATATGAAACACACTGAATTGCATTATAAAGCAGGTAATCTTGTTCACCTGATATCATAAAAATAATATTTTTTAATTTCTGGTAACTCATTTGTGGATGCTTAATTTTAATTTAGATGGAACTTAATGATACAGTTTAAAACTGTGATATATAGAGATACAGGCAACAGTACAGACAAACAGGCATTCCAACACAAGAAATCTCCTCTGCTCACAGCAGAGCAGGGTGGCACAATTATATCCGAGCTTTGGGGTAAAAGGCTTTGGAACCACAATCTCCAGCAAGCTATGCAGTCATGGGTGATGATGTTTGATGCTGAACTGGGTCAGAGCAAGCATCTCTCCTGAAAAGAAAATATTTCGCATTGAATATTTTGTTTTGCTGAGAATTTCAGTTTTTTTACCTTGTTACTTCCTTTCAGGAAAAAAGGAACAGAAAGCCTTAAGTGCTGTTGCAATAGAATTTTCTACAGGAAAGGTATTCTTATTTTGCTTAACTCTACTTTGTTTTGTTCATAAAAAAACCCCACTTGTTAAACAAGTTGGATATTCTCCTTATTCTTCTTCCTTCTCTTTTTATAATGAGGTTTCCCCACAACAAGCAGAATAAAAATTACAATTGAAGTCACTCTCTCATATGCTTTGCTTTATAAAATATCTGTTTACTGTGCTTAGATATCTATTTATCAAACACATAGATGTTTGCCATATCATATATGACAATCAGTACTAGTTTTTTCTCTATTTCAGGCATTATTAAAGTGCTGTAAAGAGTGAGATACCAGAACTGAGCAGTAGTTAAAGACACTAGTGTATTCTGTATTCTTATACTCAGATGGGGTTTTCTCCTGATAAATTATTGGTTATTTCAGGAATAGAGATATGAATAGTACTCTTGCTCTCTCTTTTCCTTTATGTGTCACTGACTGTCTGACATTTGTACTGCTTTGATATTCTTCATGCCCTTGCATTATCTGTAAGTTGCTGAGATATGTTTTAGTGGATGGGGATGTGTTTGGAGCACCAGTTCTTGGAACCTGGGACTCCAAGGCCTATTTCTATTTCAGTCTGCTTGCTCACTGCAGTTTCCCCTCACTCTGTTTACAGTAGCAATCCATAGACAAAGAGCTTGGTTTGGAGCCATAGTGATGAGCTGGGCAAAACTGGGTGAGGCAATGAATGTACATGACGGCAAGGAAGTGGTTTCAAGGATTTAGGTGATTTCTTCCAGTCCCAGGCTTCAGTTTCCTAAGGCAGCATCTTAGTTCTTCATTTCTTGGTATCAGCATTTAAGCAGACTTCATTTCTTTAGTATCATTCTTTCTTCTCTTACAACTACCTTTTCACTACCCCAATGGTATGTTGCTCTTCAGCAGCTGCTGCCCCTGCCTCCAGTATAATAGATTATGTAGCAGGAAATTCTCTTAATTCTCTTCCTATGAATTTTTTTTTTTTTGGGGGGGGAGAAAGCAACTATGAATTTTTAAAAAGGGTAATTAACAATACTTTCTTTTTCTTTTCACTTTTACTTTTCTCTTTATCCTGAAACTAGCAGAAAGACCAAAAGCAGATCCATGGGAAGCTCTTATCAAATAAATTAGTTTTACTTTCACAGCTGGAAGGACTTGGAGCCACACAGACCTAGAGCATGAACACAGTATTTAATTTGAATTTTAGCACTGAGAACATTCTGTCCTATATAATAATTTTCCTGGTTTTGGCCAGACTCGTGCATATAGGTTGACAGCAGCAATCTTGGAAGTTAAGGAATAGGGGTTTTTTTCTTTCCTCTCTACTTCTTTTCTGCTACTGAGAGCTACTTTTCCCTGTTCTCTACATTTATTAAATCATCTTAAATTATATTTTCCAGAAAGACATTTTAAATATTCTTACCATACCAAAATCTTCTCTGTACACAAATGAAATAAGAAGCTTTCAATAACCATTTTTTTTCTGAAGTGTAATTTGTCTTGAACACACACAATCAAACAATTGTACATCATTAAAAAACCTCCATCCAAACCAAAAAGCAAACAAAACCCAACAAAGAACACATACCTGCATTGTGTGTCAATTTTTATATTTGAAAAATAAATCATGCAACTGGGTTACAAGGGGCTTAACTTTATTAATGCTGCACTAGTTGAGATTGAAATCAGCATTTTTTGAGAACTTTATAATTCAGTAACATTCACTTTTAAAGGAAAATAATGATGAAACTTGACAAAGCAACCATAAATGCAAAGCAAACCCCCCTGTGTTTTAGAAGCTTTCTCTTTACTGACTAAAATATAATTTTAAGTTTTAGTGTCACAGATTGAGGTTGGGTTTTGAAATATTTGCTTTAGGATGGAGTAATAAATTACAAATTCGTGGCCTCATTTAACATAGTGGTAGCTCTGGATGGAGAACTCTCTTAGGAAATGTCAGTCTTCACCTATGCATACAGAGCAATAAAAATATGTACCTTGGTGTTCCCTACATTTTCTATAACATGGAAGCTGTGTGACATAATCTATATAGTGTGATTCAATATCACAAAGCTATTTTTGAAATTAATTTATTGAAAATAATGAACAGAAAATCTGTAAATTCTGCAAATCATAGTCACAGACATAACTACACAAGCAAGATAGCAATCCACCCTAGTATAAGTAAACTAAACTCTTTTTTAATATTGGACCCTTTGGGACAGATCCAGACTTAAGTATGAATCTCTCTCTCTCTCTCTCTGTGCGTGTGTGTGTGCGTGTGTGTGTACATTTTGCAACAAGGATAGAGGAATCTTATTAGGAGCTGAGTTTCTAAATAAATAACTCGTATGCTTGAAATTAACTTGTGCTGTGTCTCTTGTGCTGCACATCAGGAATCTTCCTACTCCCAGTTCAGACCCTCAGGCCTTCTTTTCTTTTATTTTCTTTCCTTTCCTCTCCAACATTATATTTCTATGTTGATCCAGTGATCAGTTCAGGCTATGAAGCACAGCTACTTGACACTTTGTAAAAACTGCAACATCAGGACTTTTTGCAAACTTTTTATTTTTGAGTTCTTACTATCGAGGTAGGTGTCTTAAAAATAACCCTCACTTGCTGCTTCTGCTATAAAGCACTATGTGTTGAACAGAATCCAAATAAATATATCAGCTATTATTCACACCAGCCATTTCTTTCTTTTAAATCTGTGTGCTGACACTATTATTTAAGTCTGTGACTTATTTTGATAAAACTTAAATCTGATTCCTTTCCAATTCAGCTAAATTTATATAAAAACACTCTTATGTTGAATGAAGAGTGTCCACACAAAGCTTCAACCCAAAATAGGGAAAGCTATGATTTACTATTGAGATTGTTATAGTTCCACTTATGCTGCAGATGAACCCAAAATTATTAAACTGGGTGTTAGTGGGGAATTGCACAAAAGAAGAACATTGTTGACAGGGTTTCACGGTTTGCATTTGCTCAGCTCTGCACTGGAACTTTCCATCTATGTGTAACACCAATAAATTGGATCAAATTTCATCATGTATTGATTTCTTTGAAAAAGTATTAATTGTAACTATTTTATTTCTTTTGAGGCAACAGCATTGTTACAAAACCTATCAGAGCATTTGGGTAGGGTAATTCCTGAATGGTATAAAGTTCCTGATGTTATAACTCTCAAATATTACATGTATGTTTGGTGGTTCTGTGAGTCCATGTAGACTAAGACAGAACACATTTTATAATAGCAATACAGTACTGTCCTTTGAAGGATCACTTGATGCTTTTTCTCATTATAGTTAAGTATGTGAATTTAGGGAACCTGGATAACCTTTAGTATTTGAATTTTTCTGCTGTTTTAAATACAATCCTTTCTACTGAGGAGCAGAGCTAAAGTAAATGATTTGTCCTGCAATAACATTAAATAAGCCTAACTGTCTAAAAGGTTCATTTTTTCCACAACAGATCTTATTTTTGATGCATTATTGTAATTCCAGCTATTGATTTCAGTAAGTCCAAGGCTTATCTGTAGGTAAAGATTTCTGTTAAGGTCCCCAGAATACCTTTATGTGAATAAAGGGGGGGGGGGGGGGGGGG
>JAWWEV010000115.1:108653939-108682501 GCA_035583235.1 Hafferia zeledoni | reverse complement strand
CCCCAGGAAGAGTCTTAGATTTCAAGTTTTGGAAATGGGTTCTGAGCTACGAATCAATGAGGAGGTGGTGTGCATTCCCTGTTATTTCAGGTAAACCATCATGGATGCAGCAATCAATGAAGCTGATCAGATGCAGCATTAGACTTGCCATAAAGATAGATGACAAAATATACTGTTATGGTGGTACCCCTAAAGTATGTCTGAAGCAAATAGGTTAAAAGGCAAAAAGGTCAAATGTTTTCATATTAGAACAAAACACACACACACACACACACATACACAAAATCATAGTAAGTATAGAAAGGAAAATAGAAAAGAAGAAAAAACAGTTAAAGAAATAATCCAGAGACCCAGTAGGGAATATCAAGATAGGATATTAAATTGGGTTTAGAAAACTGTACTCATGAGATTATGTGAAGCTAGAGATTTGAGGATCAAAAGAAATAGAGTTAAATGGCTCAGATGCTTTCACTTGATTCTGAATCGACTCAGCACGAGCAGCTTGCTATGTTCCATCTGCCAATCTTCCCTGGATATGTGCATTTTCTTCCTAAAGCCCTCATTGTGATCTTTGTCAAAGAAATTCACATACTAATGATGTCCCTTAGTGTACCTTATGAAACATTCAAAATGGACTGTTATGGATATGGAGTTTAACAGGGAGCAACTAATTGTTTATGCTGGGCTAGCCTGAGGGGGTTTCCTTTTAAAACTTTAAAATTATTAGACCTGAATTTCCAGGGTAAAGTTTCTCTAATAGATGATTCAATAGCACGTAGCTAGACACTGAAAAGCATACTGTGCTTTTATATATAGATACATATATATATACACATACATATATATATATATATTAAACTCTCTATAGACTATATTCTCTTTATTTATGAGTCTGAGGTCTGGCTATGCTAATAGCAGGGGAAAAAAAAATCAGCCAGCCACCCTACCTGCTCGCATACTAGAATGCCTGTTGTGCCACCTTCCAAGCTGCTGTTTTATTAATGATCTTGAAACTGAAATAGTAGGGCACGAAGAAGTGTTAAAATGACTTACTGATATGTCACAGACATTTGCCAAGAAAATGAAATGCACTGAGAGGAAAAAGCACCAGGGAGGCCAATGAGGAACCAAATGTTCCATATTCTGATTTGTCTGACCTTCGCCTTCTGGAGCTCCAAAGAGAAACAAAGCTGTCTTGCTTGTGCTGGGCAAACCTGGTATCTGTAAGCTCCAGAATTGTGCGGAATATGTACAGCATTTGCTTATTTACATTAAAAATTATTCATCTTTAAATTGGACACATCTTTTGCTTTGTTTCAAAGAAAAACAGCAGCACAGATACTCCATGTTGCCTCAGACTCATCAATCCTTCATGCCCATTTCTTTGTATCTCTAGTAACAATTTTTTAAACTGGAAATAGTTAGGGAAATGCTGATATTGAGGTCAGTCACAACAGGTGAAGACACAACAAGTGAACAGCTGCATAGTTTCAAATAACAGTTTTCACATATTCTTTTGTCCATGTAGTGAATCTGGTGAGTCTAATTCTGAGGGTTTTCTGGATAATAACCTTCTTGTATTATGTCACAGCACACAATATAATAGTTCTGTGTCCTTGATAGGAGCCCTTTGGTGCTAAACTGATTTCTATTTTTCTAGCAGTATGGCAAATGAAGACTTCTTCCCACACAGAAAAGCAGCACTAGCAACTAATTTCCTGCATCAACTCTGATCTATTTGAGCTGAGCTCAGACAATGGGGATTGCAAATTTCACCAGAAGGCAGATTTCCCCAGAATCTCAGTGGGGATGGAGGCATTCTAGATGGATCTGTAGGAGGACTTCTGTCCATGCACTTTGACCATTTGGTCACCAAATAAACTAAGCAAAAATTTGAACAGGACAGATTATGCTCAAGTGTCTGAACTGATGAAAGTGTCCTACCTTGAACAATTTAAAAATCAGAAAGACTTAGAAATACACATAAACAAAGCACCTGATCTTGTGAGATTGTCAGAGACCACATAAATTTTGAAGGATTTTTTTTCTTTGGAAATGATTTTTTCCCATACTATCAGGAGGCAATGGGAAGCAAAAAAGGCTGTTATCTTTTTGTGAACTACAGTTTTCATGCCTTTTCCCCCCATAGGTTTCCCTGTCTATTTTTTTTTTTAATTTTGCTTAGAGATTAACATACTTTAAGTGCAGAACAATACTTCAGATAAAAAGGTGACTTCATTTTGCTACTGAATGAAATAATACTTGTCTATACCTTACATGTGAAGTGCTTCAGAGAGCTTAAATGGCTCTGTATAAATATGCTATCTGAAATTACTACATACTATAATGTCTAAGTGGCATCCTGTAGCTAGAATGGGAGCTGTAACTCAGAATCTCTGCAGTGTACAGATATTAGAGTCACTAAATGATTCTAAGTTGGTTTAGACTCTTTTGTTTCTGACAGATTTAGGGCTTTTGGAGGGAGCGGGTTTTGTCTTTGGAGGCAGAAGACCTTTACCCACAGCTGACGCAAAGGGCGGATGGCAGCAGTACCACCACACACTGCCCTCCGACAGCTTGTGGCACCAGCTGGGTAGGTCTCTTTGAGGATGAGAAAGATGAAGTCTGCAGTAGCAGCATCCCTGTGGAGGATGCTCACAAACACGACTGGTGCCTCTTGCTGTGTGACTGCATGTCTAAACTGATCACAGGAGCAGAGTTTAGAATCCTGATTCATTTCTAATTGCTTTTCAGTTTGAAGACCAAATTTCAGATCTGCCTTAATTCCTGCAAACCTGTTTATTTCCTTAGTCTCTAAAGGGTAAAAGTCAGTGCAAAATTTAGCCCTCTGTCATGACTAATTTAAGCAAAGTTTAGACTACTAACTGAGAGGTCAAAGGTTCACTCTGTTATCACAACATCACCAAGTCCTCCAGCCTTTCTCTGCCTTCTGATAATTGTGTTTGGTTTCTGTTAGAAGCCCAGAATGCTTGTTAGATGCTAAAAAGGTGTAAAACATAATCCAGTAGCGTCTCCAAACTAGTACTCTAGCAAGCACAAACAGTGCATCTAAGACCATGTTAGTATTGATCTTGAGTCAGATTGCATTAGCACTTTCTACGCTACCTGGCTCGAGCCTGCCAGGGAATCAGCAATGCATAGAAAGGCAGACCCAGGCAGTCAGATCGATGGATTAATGACGTCTGTCTCCTTTGTGCAATTTTACTTCCTACATATTTCTCTTGATCCCCTTGTGCCCTCCCTGGGAATGAACTTTCTAAAGGTTCAGAAGACACATAACACAATTGTGTGCAAGTAATGCCTGTGTAATAGTAAATATTAAAAAAAGAAGCATGGCAACACGTCTGGATCTGTGTATACACCTACACTCACACATACATAGTTTTTCTCTCATAGTGGAGATTTTGCTTATGAATATGTTGTGTGCTTTTACATCTTAAGAGAATATATGTATATTTTTAGGAAAAGCAAGTTATCTTTGGCAGATGGTCATGTTTACTTGATATAGAGAACTGTATAAAACAGCTTATAAAATTTCCAGTGTTTGGATGAAGAACTATAAACTTTCCTGAAAGATTTCTAGGTCTCTTCTCATGCCCCTCTTTCACATCTATCTTCCTTTGAATTATTAGAATTTCTCATTACTGATTGGCAATATGGACCCACCTTCACACTCTCATGCATGGATTAAAAATAAGTTTCTTACACTATTAATAAATTTTTCTGTTAATTTTTTCTTGTTTTTACTTTATAATTTAAAGCACTGTTTTCAAAAATAGCATGATGTAGCTCAATATTTCACTGCACGTTATTCCATATGCTGCTCTGCTATTTCCATCCAAAACAAATCTTTATTTCCATGTGACCACACCTTACATGTTTATTCTCTCCCTCCCCTTTATGATTTTTTTTTCTGAAATAATATCTTTCTCTTTGAATTAACTGATAAAGCAATATCAAGTCGTTGTGATTTACATTCTTCATCAGAAGGGATCTGCTGGAAAGAAATGTGTCTAAGGCTTCATATATTCAAATATCATTCTCTAGTAAAATTACCTATTTGAAGATTTTTTCTACCTATACCATTCTACCACTTTTACTTACCTCATTCTTCATCATTTTCCTCACTGATTTCTTGTGTGCCTTATTTGACATTATTTACATAAGTTTTACTACCTTAAATCTATTTTCTCAACCCCTTCTGAGAATCTCAATCTTGTATTTGTGATTATTTGTATTACAGCAACAGCTATGGGACCCGGATGAAACCAGAGCTCTATTTTATTAACACAGATTCATGCTGAGAAGCAATATTTACTCTGAAGACTTGATAATAGTGGGATCCAGCCTTGGACACCACAGAGAGATGTGCATTTTAAGCATATAGTGAGGCAGTAAAAAAAACACCTGAATTCCTCACATAGACAGTGGAAAGGACCATGAAAACTGGAGCACCCTCCTCAGGGATGGGGTAGAGACACATTGCTGGAAGTTTTCAAAATATGGTTGGATGGGGTGGTAGAGTGTGTAGGGTCCCTTTTCCACAAAAGGTTGGACCAGATGGTCTTTCAAGGTATTCTCCAACCTGAGCTGTTAATTCACCATTATAAGCAAGAAGCTCACTGCTTCACTTTGAGGGCCTCCACCTCCTTCACTGACCACTCTGGTACACCAGGCTGAGCATTTATCTAACCATATCAGTTTGGACTTGTCCTTGCACCACAGCCCAACCTTCTTCAGCATCAGAACAGTCTGTGTGATGCTTGCCTGCCTGTCTCTGGTTTGATGCAGACAGACTGATTTCCTCAAGGGGATAAGCCCTAGCAGAGGTGGCTGATGGGTGATGCTGGGCTGCTGCCCCTACCCACGTGATAAAGCCCAAGACCTTGGCCATTAAACAGCACAGCAGGTAAGGTGACACAGACACTCTTGGTAGCACGTTGCCACAGGCAGAGTGGGAGCTTCAGACAAAGTTTATTAAAGAAACCCATCTGTTGAGTCACAGAAAGGACCCCCTTCTTCTTTAAATTCCTCAAAATGAAGACTGGGTGTGGCTTGATCCAATGTTAGTCCCAAACTTTGTCAGCAGTTTATGTCTAAAGGTGTAATTAGACCTCTATATAACTTTGTCCTGCAGGATTAAGGTTGGCAAACCAAATATATTTATATAAATATGTGTGATTTATTATGATAATGAACTATTATTAAGTAGAGATTGATGTTACTCACCCATAGCAATGACTGTGGGCAAATCTCTTTCGCTCACCTTGAGGAGTAACCTTGAGAGATGTCCTTGCTCAAGGGAGGAATCTCCACACATACACTCTAAACTGGAGTATGTCAGAAGACCCTGACATTAAAATTTGGGACTGGGCTTTTATAGTATTGAGTGATTGACTGTCAGTCACAAGTCTCCAAGCTCTGTCAACTCAGCAGCTTTGGATAAGTTATTTGTAGTATCACTTTTTGGTTCCTTTATCCAGGTATTTTATCAGGTCAACTACATCTTCATCTCACTATCAGGACATTTAACTTTGGAATTGATGACTCAGGCTGGTTTCAGCATTATTTAACACCAAAAGCACCATGACAATCCCTTCTTCCTTCACTACTGGTAGCTGTGTTTACAGAGTACTCTGAGTTGTTTTACCCATTCTGGGCAGAGCATCCTGCTACACACGTTACTGGGGAGGAAAGCTTCATTTAAATGTTTGGGGTTTTTTTTAAAGCACAAGTTGGACATTTCAATTATGAAGTCTGTGTCTGACTAAAAATCAGTAAAGGAAAGACTGGAAAAGGAAACAGAAAGGAAGTGATTCACCCAGTGCTGTGCATAGCCTAGTGCAGAGCTGGCTGGACTCCCTTGTCGCCAATCCGATGAGCAGTTGCTCACATTTACCAAACACCAAAATACATTTGCTTCTTTTTGTCCCCTCACAGATTTCCTTGTTTTGTGTTTTTGTTTGTTTAGGTTTTGTTTGGTTGGTTTTGGTTTGGTTTTGTGGGGTTTTTGTTTGTTTGTTTTTTTATTTAAAGTGCTCTAGCCTTCTCTGTTCAAGACTCCCTCCTTTCTCTGGTCAGAGGGCAAGCAGACTAGTTTAGGTTTCCTGGGCCAGCCTGGGTTGGGACCTGGGAGTGTTCCCAGAGAGTTCTCTGCAAAGGAATGGGGAGTAAGAGCTGTGGTAGTACTCAGAGGCAAAATCAAAGCCTCCGTGTCTCACAGGTCCTGCTTTTAGAGGTGCCATGAAGGTATTTCTAGCCTATGTGGGAGCTGCACTGCAGCTTGGTTACTGGCTCATAAATTTGAATAATAACTCCAACATGCTGCAGACCTCCTTGCGTTTTTGTTCCCCAGAAGAGCTTCATGCAAGGAAGGATGGATTCTATCTTCATTTATGACCATAATTACCTATGGCTTCATTATATATGCACCAGATTCAGTACCTTATCCTAGGAGAATGGGTTCCTATAAGCCCACAAAGATGCTGAATATTTTATGAAATTGTATTTTAGTTTGGAAGGGATCTTCTGGGAATGTATTGCTTTCTTCCTGCTGAACTCCCTGAACACTCTTAAAAAACTTGATAATGTTCCTGACAAACCTTTCAAGCCTAAGCAATTTCTTTCGAAACAGGAAATAAATTACACATCTGAAAATTGTTCACACACTTGATCTACCCCGATCAAAACCCCCATCATTCAAGACTGGGCAGATTTTCTTCGAGGTACTTCATACTGGGTTCAAGTTCTTGTTAATTTAAGAAAAATGCTATAGGCCAACCATTTTTTATTATTTATGACTATTTTCAAAAACTCATTTCCCTTTTCCTATCCCTCAATGAGAACACTGGTGGCATTCTGCTTTATGTAGCTCATATTGACATTTCTGCTAACTCTGTGCTCATGCTGTGGGATTTAAAACTGCTGCCCATCACAATAATGCTTGAACACTCATTCTTCAGTGTCCTATCCAACAAGCTGCTCCTTGCATAAATGTAGAGATCTTTTGTCTCTTCTCTCTCCTTATAGATTAGGAGAAGATGGATTGTAAGATTTATAAATGCAGACAATTTCACATCAGAAGTTAAATAAATTCCCTAGACATTAGGCTCCTTGTGCAGTATGCCCTAATATCCATGTTGTGGTATCAACTGAGTTCATGTGAGCCATAAATGTGGTATTTTAGCAAGTGAAGGGGTGCACTATAAGTGCTTGCAATCATAAAATATTCATCCTTGCTAGTGATAAGTACAAAGTAGGTACTATCCTGAGAATAATGAATCTGAACTCCTATATTTTATTTCTGCTCATCATGCAAGAGTAACTGTACAATTTGTCTAGACAAAACATGACCAAATCATTTGATTGTAAAGATAAATATAGATGTTTTCACAAGCGATTTATGATTAAAACCTTACTGTGCTAAATACTGTGGAGACACAGAGTCAGTCTGTGCCCCTGATCTTAAGACTTGACCTCACAAACATGTAAGAAAAAGTCTGAAAAGGCAAAGCAGAAGTAATAAAGCTTGATGAAGATTACATAAAAGGTCAGCAACCAAAGTAAGAGTGAAACACTTTTCTTCAAGTCCAATTCAGGCCAAAGCTCCATTCGTCAAACCATGCTGCACTTTATTCCAAATAATGTCTTGTACTTGCTACAAGACCTATTTCACTTTCTGTAAGGTTGTTTCTTACTGTGCAGTACTTGTATGATTATTCATTACTTAATGGAATGAAAAAGAAGATATATATGCAAGTTGAAAAACAACTGGATAAAAACAAAATCTATTAGAACTCAAAGAAATCATCCAGGTTTTAAAAAGAACAAGTAATATTCTGTTTCTGTGGCTTAGGCGTGTGAATAAAGTCATACTTTTTCAACAAAAATTATTTTATTATCCTGATTGTATTTTTAAAAATGAAATCATTAAAACCCATAAAAATCAGTTGGGAAAATGGGGCTTGGATTAAGAATAATTAAAATAACATTTTTTTATAATTTTGTGAGTTTTAAAAAACTTAGTAGAGAGAAACAAGAAAAAATGATACTAGAATTTTTTCCCAACAATACAATGGAGGTCCTTAAAAACTTATTAGAGGAAAACAACTTGGAAGCTCTTTTAAGGAGAATATTTTTATTCTCTGACCAATTCAATATCTGAAATGTATCACTTATTCTTTACCTAAATTCAAGTACACTGTGAGATTTCAGACAAAAATATTAACTTGGATGTAGTATAAATTCTTGTTGCACTGATTGACTACAGAGAAGTTCAGCATATCTGATAAAAAAATAAATTGGAAGTAGTCTTAAATTTTTATACAACAGTGATCACATTTTTACTTTGCAAGTCTGAACCTGAAGTCTATACAGACCTTATTGAAGAGAAGTTTCAAAATTCTAACCGCAATCTTCTTTGTTTTTCTTCAAAAACTGTGCCTAAAACTTTTCCATAATTCTAAAATTTACTTTAAAAGAGGAAATAATATTTATTGCATTCAGTTCAGCAGAACTTCGAAGCAGTTAAGAGGATTGTACTCTTACTTTCCAGACTCATTCACTAATAAGGTGCATTTCAAAATAGAAGTAAGATATTAGAGGAATTTCTAAGTTTTTGAAGAGATAGGTTGTTAGTAACTTCTTTATCAGGCTTAATTATAGCAGGCTCCCATGAACAATAAAGTTGGTCAGCTACCACATCCCTCAATTTGTTTCCATCACAAAATATCCAAACTGTGAACAGTGGTTTAGAGCTGAGCACGTGGGAAGGTCAGGGATGGAGCCAGGGAGACTTTTCAATGGCAGTGGTAATTCAGACCAAGCACTCTGTTACTGCCCTACACTGGCTTTGTGTCCACAGATAGCAAATTTCTTTGTATGGGAAGATCATTGTTATTATCTCTGTCTTATGGAGAATGAGACAAAATAGCTTGCCCAAAATCACCCTGGAGATGAGGAGCAGAGTCTTTGGAGGAAATATGATCTGAGATTTTCCAGCCTGCTCTGGCAGACATTACACAGCAGTTAGGCTCTCCTTCCACTGCAAACCACACAGCTTAGCACAGGCCAGCAAATTGGAGGTTTATAAACATCTGAAGTGGATAGGCTGTACATTTTGTAAGGATGGGAACTTTCTTCAATTCTAAGATGGAGAAAAGGAGCCTAAAGCCTGATCCTGTTCCCAGTCTCTAGGCTTAAAGCTGAAAATCTCTTTTCTAAGCTGTTACAGCTCGCTTGCGAATGAAGTGTTGAGGGGGGAGCACAAATCATTTCCTAGGGAAAAGAAAAAAAGCAAAAACCCAGTGCATTGCTGCATATCAGAAGCAAGATTAAACTCACATGCTGTGAATAATAACAACAATAACAAAAATGAAAACAGTAATGTAAAAACATGAGAAAATGCTCTATATCTATGACAGAAGGTATATATCATCTTTTTGCCAAGATGTGATGTCCATCAGTTTCTGATTTGTCCACAATAAAAAGGACAAATCCCTCAAATAAATTTCTTTTAAAATACTAATATAGAAATTAATACAGCAACATTTTGTGTTTACCCACATAAGGAGAAGAATAATTAAAATCTGTTTTAAAGATATTTTGATATCTTCATGTAAAAGCAAATTAAATATACTCAGTACCATTTTCATGTATGTAGACTCATAGAAAGACCCTAACAGAGAGGAGAGTAGTATTGGAGTAGTATTCTGACACTGTTTTAAATTCTGTTATTTAAATTTTGGTTTATATTTTATGCATCTGAATAATTTTATAAATATGTGCAGCAAAAATGTTATTTAGACTTTAATTTTGGAATTAGTATACTAGTTACACTACTGACAATCTAGTTGTGTAAAGAAAAGAGAATTGTTATTACTGTGGTACATATTGTCCTTTTTTGAATATGTATTTCTAGACAATATTATACATTCAAATTAAAAATCTCAGTACAGATTCAGTACAAGGTCATCACAGTTTGTCTGTTACAGTGTCGCTCAAGTTTGATAAGAAAGTTATATTAATGAAAATGCATTAGATTAACGAAAAAAAACCCAACAAACCCCACAACATAGCTAAGTTCTTGTATTAGTGATGATAATTTTGCATTTGACACAGTTAAAAAGAATTTCTCTATTTGATGGTGTATTAATATCTGTGGCGACAAATCCTTCAGCACATATTGTAGCTGCCATTGCCTGGAGGAAAACCTAAGGACATTCTAAAGAGCGCTGTGGAGGGAAGTTGTAAAGAAGTACTTGGTTTGGAGTTGTTAGACTTCTCAAAAAGTTTATAATCAAACACAAAGGAGAGTCTACTGCATATTTTGTTGTTCAGCAAACATGAAACACTGTTTTCCTTTCATTAATGCATCTCTCTTTACACTCAGACTTATCCAAAATAACACATTCTGTAGCTATTGTTACCATTTAAAGTCTTGGTTTAATTCACATGAGTGAAAGTTTGGTTCCTTTTTCAAATTGTTTTTAAAGTGAGTTTGGCAGAGACACTTGAAATATAAGTAGAGAAAAAAGGAAAATACAAGTTAATAATACAATAATTTTCAAATCTTCCATGTGAAATCTTGGAAGCATTCCACAGTTATTATGAACCAGTTACCTTAGAATGATCTGATTAGAAAATACAATATTGTCCCAATTTCCCTGGGGAAAATGTGGAGTAAGGAATTAGTTAAAGTTCTATCTATCTATCTATCTATCTATCTATCTATCTATCTATCTATCTATCTATCTATCTATCTATCTTTCTACATAAGTGCTCACTCATACACTCATATTGACATTGTTTGTGAATCAAGTCTTACAATATTGAAGTACAGATATCTTCAACTTCAGAATTTGCTGCACGTTTCTCTTAAAATTAGTGAAGAGGCAGTGTCAGCTTTAGGAAGGGTTAATCACTCTTCCAAACCCCAATCTCTCTTCAGTAATGCTAAAGAAAAAACAGACAAGTAGCTCAAATATAAACACATACATTTAGAAAACTCTGCCCACAAAAAGTGACTTTTTTCATTAAAAATAATAGAGAAGTACATGGCTATGAATATTTAGCAACCTTTTAAGGTACTCATTCTCTGTTTTGAATGCACATAAATCAGTTAGGGCTACAGTTTTAAAGGCATTTAGACATTTAAAGGTGAGATGGAAATTATGCATTACATGTGTTTTCTTACTTTTCAGCAATAAATAAGAAATATTAATGATGGTAATGTTTTAGGAAGGAAATGTGACAAAAGAATATGATGAAGAGTCGAGCTAAATGAATAAATTATTTTAGAGATATATTAGCCCCAGATGAGCTATGCTGAATAATATCACCTTGGTTAGGGGATAATTTTTTTTTTCCGATGGCCTTACAAATTACTGACTTGCTACAAATATGCACCTGACTTTAGTCAGGTTTGTTCTTAGATGTCCACAGAATAATGTATTACATATAGATGAAAAGTAATTCACCTCACATACACTCAGTGCTCCATATAGAACTCAAAGGTTTGGAGAACAGCCGATATCCTGGCTACAGAAAAGTCAGTATAAAAACTCACATGGAGTTAAATATGGTGAGATATTTTCATCTGGACTGTCATAGTGCAGCAACTATGTTGGCTAATATAATTAAAGGTAATAATAAATTCTGTCAGTTAAAAAAAAAAAAGAAAAAGAAGAAAGGAAAGAAGGAAAGAGAAAAAGAGAGAAAGGGAGATAGAAGGAGAGAAAGACAAAAAAGAAGGAAGGAAGAAAAGGAAAGAAATTAAGAGAGAAAGATAAGAAAGAAAGAAAGAGAGAGAGAGAAACTCCTACTCTTCTCATTGGTTTGTGTGTCTTCAGGATGAAAAGAAAGAAACAACTTTGCTATTATTTAAAGAATAAGAATGAATAAGAGAGACATGTTCTGAGAGACAAAACTAAAATAAAAAAAAAAATCTAAAAAGTGGGCATACGAACCTGTGTAGGATAAATAGACAAACTGACATAATTCAGTATTTCACACTTGATGTTTTCCTCTACAGCCTGCCTCTTCTGAAGCATAGACCAGAGCCAGAGCAGAATCTCTTCTGCTCAGCATGAGCAGAGCCTCATTTAAATAATCTTAACAGAAACTAGAAATAATGGTGTGAAGAAAAGGAAAGGTCGCTTCAAGCTGAGTACTAAGCCAAACTTTCAGCAAGTGAAATCTATTGAAACATGCAATAGTATTGCTGAAAAGGCATGAGGAATCATGCTCCTGAGGGTATTTTAGTATTGACAGGTATATTACTATATGACTTTCCAGTCATAGAATTGATGATGCTATGATATCTCTTCAGTTTAGCTTTTTCTCCTTCCTCCTGTTGCAGTTTGTGCTGTTATGTTTTGTTAGATGTGGCACAGGAGGAAGCAGCTTCCTTTGTAATGACTGGACAGGTGTTTTTGAAAAGGGATCATCAATTAAAGGGTGGGGATCACTGAAGGATTCATTCACAGGGATGGAACAGGGCATGATTTTGCTTAAATATACTGTAGTTCTCCTGTGTACAAGTTATCTGGTACCACACCTGTACTGGCATGCATAGCCGTGGCTGTATCACAGCATTTCTGTTCCAGCTTCCCAGAGGGAACACAGCATCATGTGTTAGGTTCTTTGGCTCCCTGTATTGTGTATGTGGAGAAATAAACATAGCAAACGGGTATCCTTAAGCAAGTTGCTGCCTAAAGAAATAGTGGTCTGGATAGGCATTAATTTGTTAGATGGATGATTCCTTATTGAAAAGATGCATTTTCCTCTACTTGGGTTTACAGCCTAGTTACTCTGGATGTAGCAGCCTGATATCAGAGCTCAAGAAGTCACTCTAAACCAGTTTTCTTTACATATTAGAGTAGCAGTAAGAACAACAACTTTACTCATACTCTGCTGCATAAGCAGCTGTAAGGAAAGACTTTCAATCTTTTTACTTCTTCTTTCTGCTTCCCTGCACAAATCCACAAAGCCTTAAAAAATATATTTTTATTTATTCATGATCTAATTTTTCTGTATATGATGTACATTTTAAGGGACTGAGGCTATTCTGAGTGTTTCTGCAATATTTTAGGTAGTGAGAATCCATTTCAGTTAAAACCTGCAAGTGCAACTTTAATGCAAAAAGATCAAAGTAGTTTTCATATTTCTGTGGTGTTCATTACCTTGTATAAACAGAAACTACATCTTGTGTTTGTTGTTTCACTATTTTGGATTCAGGTGGCTAATCCAGAAACAAGGAGTCAGTCTATTATTTTCTTAATATACTTGTGAGAGGACTTTTACATAGTTTGTTTTGATTTTTTTCGTGGTATTCATCCTGCCCTGAGTGACATTTTCTTAATGCCCTCAAATATTTGAAACAAAAAATATCTTAGTGTTCCTTGTCTCAAAAGTGTTATTAGATGCACTTTTTTGCAATATTCTCAGAACTTCTCAGTCTTCAAAAGTACACATGGATCAGTTGTAATATTATGAAGGAGAATGATATTAATGCACTCCTTTTTCTAGGAATAAATTAGGTTTTGAACAGTCTGACTATTTTCCTGACCAGAACTAGAGAATACTGAATGGACATCATCAGAGACTTAATCATCAGATCTTTCCTGTTGGAAAAGTCTTCTTCCCTCTTCCTCAGATTTAATCTCCTACTTCCTGTCTGTGGCAGATGGCATTATGCTGATGAAGAAGAGACATGTCTCTCATAACAGCTTGTGCCAGCAGACCAGCAGTGCCTTTCCCTGCAAAATTCATTTTATGTAGGGAAAAGAAGACAATTATTATTTTCAAAAAGAAAAGAACTCAAAGTTCATTAGTAAAACAGAATCAGGAAAGGCATATGTACTGCCAAAATACTGCTATGCCTATGTCCCTTTAAACTGCTCCATGGGGTGAACCTCTTATTGATTCTGTAGAGCCCTGAATAGGATATATAGTATAATGTAGCTGTGTTGCTCCAGTTGTGGAAGAGTTATTCTGAAAAGATAGTCTAGACCAAAGCTTCTAATTTCTCAATGAAGTCATTAGATGCTGCAGGGAATTTGTCACAAATGACTAAACATGTTTGGTAAAAAGCCTGGTTACACATTAAAAAAGCAACAAAAATACTTTATTTCAAAGTAAAAAACAAACTTCAAGCCAGTAAGACTTTCATGTAAACAACAAACTTCAACCCAGTGAGACATCTGTGCAGGAGTCTGTTAATGGCTAAAATTATTATCTGGATGCTGCCCAATGTTGAGTAGCATGATGTAGCAAACCCAAATAGACATATTTTTCATTAGAATGCAATTTTCATATTCAATTCTAAACAATTGATTTTTAAGAATGTCTTGATCTAAGTTTTAAGATTAAATTTAATAAATTTTAGAAAACACACCAGAAATCACATCAGAGACTGACCTTGAAGACCTAGGTTTTTCCCTTGTGTGTTAGACATTTTTTAGAAAAAGAGGAAATCTTATACGTTTATGGATAAAGTGTTCAGTTTTCAGGACAGACATTCAATCTGTAGATAAAAGCCAATTAAAAATAATTTTATGCAATAAAATATTATCTTCCAGAAAGTAAACTGATAATGTATTACATTTAATACAGACAATTGATGGGGTTTTGGAAATATCATTTTCAAGCTATAGTAATCAAAACATAGAAAGAAATGTTTTATGCTTATACAAAAATGTCATATTTATTTAGCTTATTTTACTACAAATGATAGAGCATGAATTTAGGATGAAAACAGGTTATGATATTGGGCTTGACTAGCTACTTGCCAGTGTTTATATTCTGTTGGCTTCTAGAGGAAGACACCCAACTGCTATCCGATAACTATCCACTAGATACGACTATAAATTTCTGAAGTGCTGCAGCTGACAAATACTTTACTCTGTTTAACATGATGAGAGGCTGTAATTCAGGCAGGAGATCCTGAGGTAATATGACCCTGGTATTTTGTTATGGCAATCATATGTTATTGTGGTCATGGTACTTGTAATGTAACTATGGTATTTTGCCATGCAAAAAATGTAGACAATGTATTTTCTTCCTTAGCTGATTCTCTCTTGTATGATCAGCCCCCAAACAAAAACTCTGAAACTAAAACAAACAATAAAAACAAAAAACCACCCCAAGCCCCTCCAAAAAGCCATGCCAAAACAACAAAACCCAAACCAACCAAAGCAAACCACAATGAAACAATATCCTAAGATTTTAAATCTCTCAGATGATCAGGATTTAGGTTCTACATCACTCCCAAAAGATTGATTATGCTCTTGCCACATTCACATGCCAGAAGTATACTGTATTGATTGAATGTCTACTGCTTTTAGCAGTTAATAAATCCCAAGTTAGTGTTTACTGGCTTACAAAAGAGAGAGACACACAACAACATTGCATATATCGTGCTTTTGAAATTAAATGTCGGTAGAATATGAGAAAGGTGGAACTATTTTCATTAATGCACCAAGTTGACAGCAAGTTGTGTTAACAAAGTTCTGCAAAATGCCTTCAGTGTCCCTGGGATGTTCATAAAAATAAATTAGCCTGTGAAGACAGCATGCTTAGGGGAATTCTAGCACATGTAATTGTACTGGAATGCAAAGCAAGCCAAAAGGTTTGCTGAGATGATTAACAGTTAACTGAGTTCGGAACATCAACAACTCTTTTGCATACCCACAATCTATTGTAGTGTCTTTAGGTTGACTACAACCTGAGGCCAATTCAGAGAAAAAATAATGCTTATTTACCTTAGTTTTCTTTTGGGTTGCAAATGAGATCACTTTTTTTAACCACATGGTTTCTGACCACAGACAGCACAATCCAAAGTAAAGGTGGTCACTGATGCTGAATAGATGAGAAGAGACTGGTTAGTACATCTCAAAAAACTACTCTGAAGAGTACTTGACTCTGGGCCTCAATGTCAGTAGTCAGGATGGAATGTTAATTGCATTAATTAACTCAACAGGAAAAAATAGTCCAAACACTTCTGTCTCTGTTTCAGAATGAGGTAAAATAATTTCAGGAAGAAAATATGTGGATCACTTGCTAAGCAGAAATCTTAGTGGAAGGCTACAACTATGAATCTCAGTTAGGAGGGCTGGAGTCAGCAATTTAAAAATTGGATATCCAGAGTAAGGTGACCAGTGAGGCTCTTTTCATAGTCAAGACAGATGTCTTTGACTGTTATTCATTCCCTTTCTGAAACAGGCACATAAGGAATGTGATCTGAATTACATCAACTGATATACTTTTCTCTTTGTCTTCAAATACTATAGGGGGAGCATGAATGGCTAATGGGGAATGTGTCTACCTGCACACAACTGCTCTTCAGTAAGATGACTTTCATCCTGACATAGGTCACTGATTTATGCATTACTGCAACATTTATTGTGAAATATTACAGGATACAATTCCGGTAATACATATTCCACAAAAGTGGATTAAGTGACTTCCAGTGATCTGAGTGAGTGGATATCATTACTTCTGACAATGTTCTGATTTGAGTATAGTATCCACTATCCTTCATCTTTTCATTCCTTCCTCTGGAAAGTTAAATAGAAGCAAAAACCAAAGCAAACCAAAAAACCCCAAACAAACAAAAAAATCCAATCCAGTGATCAACTCAGAGATCAAATATAAAAAACAGACAATTAACACAAATGCAGGTAAAATGAGATCAGGTTACAAGGAGCTGAGAACATCTGGGAGCACAGCAAACAGGCCTGCAATTGAACAGAACCATCATGTAGACTATCCTGAATATGTATTGATAAAACAGAAACTATCACATCCGATTTTTCTATATTAATCCACAAGAAGATATTGGGAGACACACTTAACATTAAGAAACTTCTATTTTCACAAACTTCAAATTTCTATTGTTTTTGGACACCTGACCAAGAGAATATATCATTATTTTTAACAACAGCAAAGCTGAGGAAAAAAAAAAGAATTTAAATATTGATAAAAATTTTGCTGTTAGGAGTGAGAGATGACCATTGAAGAAAAAAATAAGCACCAGAAAAAATTATCTAATGCTAGACTCTTCATTAATCAAGGTTGTGTCTAGAATATATATGTAATTTCATAACATATGCAGGAGAAATTATTGCAGCAAAACTCAGAAATTTTGTCAGCAATGATATTCATGTTTTGAACATGTTTGTAAAATTAAAGAAAATTCTGAAAAGAACCCGTTAAAACTTTCAGAAGCTGTAGAAATAAAGTTACAGACCTGTTAAAATGCTCAGGCTATTTGAATTATCCATAAGAATGATGAGAGGTGGCTGGATCACAGTGTGTATGTTCTTTTGAAGGGAAAAAAATCAAGATATGGAAGTTTTTTATTGTTGGAGTCACAATGGAAGCCAATGACTAGAAACTGCAACTAAACAGTTTTTAGTTTAAGCACATTTATCAGGAAGAAAGAAAAAAAAATAATAGTGAGTAGCATTTTTTAATTTCTGAAGGCCAATTTTGTGTTGATATGAGCATAGGTGCTGAGGCATAAAATACTAGATTACTGTTCTCTTTAATGAATAAAGCCCTTGTTTCAACAAACTTATATGGAAACAGACCAGTAGCCACAGTAGGGCTGTCATCAACTTCCTTACCCTCTACTCTCTGCCCCAAAAGGAATGAAAACAATACTGGTAGCAACATAAAAGAGTTCGATTATATATATATGTATGTGTGTGTGTGTGTGTGTGTGTGTATGTGTATATATATATATAGATATGTATATAAAAGAGATTCAATAGCCTAATTTCCCTCTATTCAGCACCTTTGAAGAGATTTTAGCAGTGTAATGGCAGAATGCCAATTCATAACAACCCAAATTGGTGGGAAAAAATTGCTTGCTGAAAGTACCTCCTCTTCTTTTTAGCTGGTTAAAATTAGCTGACCAGTTTCAAAATGCTGTAATTAGGTGGGATCAACCCCATCACAAAAAGAATTCAGTGGAAAATAATCCCATGAGAAAGGGTATGCTCTGAAAAAAGTATTTACCATCATGCATTTGATGTAATTATGCTTTCCTTTTCAAACTGTAATAAACAGTGGTTCATATAAATGGTAGGTTAAAAACATGACTGATTTAGTTACTGTTATTTGCTTTGGTGTTCATTTTGATATATGTGCTGTTAAGATGCTGATATATTATCTGCACTGAATTTGCATCTCTGGTTTGTTGGCTACTCAGCTTCTAGCACTTTACTGCTTTTGAAATCATTGATGCTTGGACACATCCAATACAGTAGTACCTCTACTTTTCAGATATTTTTGTCCCTAATCCTGCTTATTAGTATCCAAAATTCCATAAAGGGCTGTATGAGAGGCACATGAGGGAGGATACCAAATGAGGGAAAGCAGAAGTGTGAAGTGACAAACATACAACTGTTTTACTTATTCTTCCAAACCTCTGGACAATGTCAAGAAAGAAGCACAGGTGGGCTACACAAGAAAGCTTGGCTTTGGGAGACAGAGGGTTCTAAGCAGTTCATAGTTCAATACAAAAGGGGAGCAAATTGGTTTAGAAACAAAGACTTTTTTATTTCTTGTTTGGGATAAACAGATTCCTCCCCAGTGGGGTGTAGCTAAGACTACAACTGGCATGTGTTTGTGGGAATAGTCATGGTGTTGTGCAGCAGGGAGATGCTTGGGAGGCTAAGAGAGGGTATGCTGAGAGAGGATGGATGGGAAGCAGATGAGAAAAGGACACTACTGTTAAATCTTCTTTTGAGTGTCATGAAAGTTTCCTGCAATTCTGGTTCTATGTATGAGCACATTTTAGTGAAAGATGAATCAAAGTGTGAAACAGACTGAGGGCTGGAACTCCTGTTAGTGTCATGGAGTATAAACTAGGAAGGATTTTCTGTCTTTTTCCCCTTCCTTAGACACTAGCTTTAAATTGTGAAGAAAAAAATAATTTTTTTAATCTTTTAATTTTAATAAATTTTTATTTCCCTATCTAAAATTTCCATACCTCTTTTTTTTCTTTTTCTTTCTTTCTTTTCCCCACCTTTTGTAGCAGTTGGTTAGTTTATATTTACACCAAGACTAGGCAGTTAAATGCCACCCTGACGCCCCACCCCATCAGATCTGGGAAGCTCTGCAGGGTCAGTACTGGTTAGTACTTGGATGCGAGACCTCCTGGGAATCCCAGGGACTGTAGGTTCTAGTCCTGAGGACTTTACTGTCACTATCCAAACTCACTCAGCCGTGGCAGGTGAACCTGAGGAGTTAAAGGGTAGGGCCAGTTCCACGCACACTGTGCCTCACCTAAAAAGTGCATTGTGCAGGCTTGAAGGACCCACCCACATGGGTAGAGCCCTTCCTAAATCTTCGTTCACGAAGCCTGGCTGTACATACACCAAGACTGTTTGTTTGACTATCATGTATTGAAGACATCTGCAAGGTGGCTTTGAAATATCTACTTTCTGCAGCTATTAGGAAGATAGCCATGGCAACACAAAATATGCCGTAGGCTTTAAATTGTGCCCTTGAGATAGAAAGGAGGACAACATAATAAACCCTGAGTTACCTTCCAGGTTTGAGTCAGAATGGACGTTAATTTGTCTGTTCATATATTTTCCTTCTGCTACTCACTTGTAATTGCTGTTTACAAACCCAAGTAGGAATGAGGTCATCATTTTGCCCTCATGTTTTGGAATATATAGCAGACTTTCCTGAACTTGGGTTGCCAGCGGTGCTGTCACCAGCTGCCTTCTGCCATGCAGTGCACATGCATTCTCAATCCTATAACTCATGTGCCTGAGCCTTATCTGCATAACCCAAGTAACAAAAAATACCACGAGAAGGTTATTTTCTCATTCCTCATTCACCTGAGGAGTACCCCCACCATATTTTGGGAATGTCTTCAGTGAGTACCTCATGCTTTTTTTTTTTTTTACTTTTCTTCAACAATCTCCTTTTTCTGATTGCTTAAGGCTCCCTCACTCCTTTTCAGGGTAGAGTGGAGTTAAACTAAAATCTCTTCTGTGATAAAGAAAGAAATAATTCTAGATGTTAAAATAGGTTGTCAGAAATGTTGACAAGTGTAGATAGAGTGTGATTTATGGACCTTTAACTTTTTAAATTAAAATCTTATATCCTTAGGTAATACAGTAGTGCTGGTGTGCATTGAATTCTTGCACTGCATTCCAAATTATCTATACTACATTAATTTACCATAGATCTGTTTCAGTTGTTTGAGTAAAATGGACAAGATAAATTGAATTAGTCTGAAGTGCAAGATTGTGGGAAAAGTGAAAGTCCATGAAGACTGTCAGATGTAAGAATTAACTGTTACCACTAGAAATGTTACTAATAAAAAAAAAAAAGGGAGAAATATTTGAATTTGGACATTTTACTGGCTGATATAATGGATATCCTGTTCTGTGACACAGAGGGAGATACATAGCATTGTTTTCCTTTAAGTCAAGATAGAAATCGAAATTTCAGAAATTAACAGACACTGAATAAATTTGAGCAAATTGCCCATTAGACCTGTATCCTGGTGGCCTCATGACAGAATTCAGTTATAGGTCAGAAACTTTAGAAAATTTAAATTATACAACAAACAACCTACAAGGAGTTTTCCTTCTTATCATATTTATTTGTGAATTTCCTTGTATTTTGAAGCTTAAAAACCCGAAGAATTCTCATTCTTCTGAATCATACTTTCCTCAGATTCAAATGAATGATTTTTAAGTTCCAGTTTCAAATATTCTGTGCTGATGCAGGCCCAGCAGAGATACCGCAAAATACTTGGAGATGCTGGTTTTGATTATTTTTCTCTGCATTGTGGTCAATAGAAACCACTTAAAGTACTGTGGAAGGCCTTTTTGCAAACTACTTTTAGCTTGGAGGGATCAATAGTTTTGAAAAGGGATATTGAGAAAAAGTAAGGTCATTCAAAATTATTTCAGGACCTTGAACATTTGCTTAAATTTAAATTTAAAAAGAAAATTACAAATCATGCCACAGTAAGGATGGAAGATATTGTTTTTATGGTTACTACTTTTCCTCTAAAATTTGGGACCTGATCTACCATGATTTTTGGAGTTTCTGAGAGAAAGAAAATACAAAATAAAACAGATAAAAGGTTATCTTACAGAACAAGATACATTTCAATAGAAATACATTGTATGGGTTTTTTTGAGAGTTCCAATGTTCCACTCAAGCTATAGCATTTAGATGCCTAAATAGCTACAGATGAAAGTTAAAATTCTTTTACAGATTAGAAACTGTTAAAGCAATAAAATGAAATAAAGGTAAAAAAAAAAAAAAAAAAAAAAAGAGGAAAAAATCCCCCCAAAGTCAGGTCACTGCTGGATGTCTGAGCATTTCAGCCAACACTGAATTATTGATCAGGCATTGTTAGCTGTCTGAAAAAGCTAGTCCCTTGGGCTGTCTTTACAGGGGGCAGTTATAAAGGCATTTCACATCTTAGATGTATGAAAAGGCCATCCAGAAATACTTACCTCTTAACATCTAGTGAAGGAACTCAGAAAATTAGGTTCCTAACTCAGACCTCACCAGTGGACCAGATTTGAGGGATGAGCTGAAGTTAAAGTTATCCATCTGAACTGATCTTCTAACCTAATTGGTTTGATCTTCTCCATTTCTTTTTAGAACATCTACACTGTATGATTCATAAAAACCATGTTACATCATTTTCTCTAAAGGTTGGTAGGAAGCCCACAAAACCAGACACAATTATTTCCATATTTCAGTAGGAAAAAAGCAGAACAACACACTTAAAGAATCCCAAAGTATTCAGAAAAAGGGAATGTTGAACATTTAACAGGTATGCAGCTCTTTTTGAAGCCAAACAGAAAGCATTTCATTGTGAATGTGTCAACCCAAAAGATATTAGAGACTAGGATGGAGATAGATGATAAATACAATAATTAGTTTAGAAGTCACTTCAGGAGCTACTGATCTATGAAAGATCAAGCAACATTCTTCTGTGACATCTGAATCCCAAAACACATGTCACTTCAGCATCATTTATTAATGTGGTCCTTCATTATGTCAGTGTTTGTCCTCTTGAGATGGAAGTCTACAGGAAGAGAACTGGTAGGTTTGCTCTATAAAATTTGTTGTTGTTGTTGTTTAAATTCAAGTTTAGGCAAACAGGCTCCTCTTCTCAAATCTTCAAATGCATTTATTTTCTTATCTGATTTTCTAAGAATGTAGGGTTTAGGAATTCACTAGAGGCCTAAAATTTAGGTATGAATCTAAATTAAATGAACTATTTCAGCTGCCAATGATCTAACTATGTACATATTTCTGAAAAATCTGGAATGTGAAGAACCTGTGTTTCCACAACCACATAAAGTGAGATGTAACAATTGTCTCTGTCATATTTCTTTTCTTGGGTTTCCTTTATTTCATTGTATTTGTTACATTATAAACAATTAAAAGTATCAATAAAAATATAATCTAATTCAGAAATCTCCTGCTAACCTTATAGTATTCTGATTCCTTTCACCCACCCCTTATCATATGAATGAATCTACTTTTCCTATGCTGAAAAAAAGGAGAAAACAACCTAAATGTGTGTGTCATGATGGCCTAGACTGTGAGAGCAGGAAAGAAGTTCAGGGGTAACTCTGCTTTGCTACAGTGTCCCTCTGCTCACTAAATAACAATTTTTCAGTATGGAGGGAGGTATTCATTAGAGTAGAGCCCATACCTTTATCAGCAATGACAACCCTCCATGGCTGTTTAAATTAGAATCAACCCCAGTTGAACAAAAGGACCAGAACTCAACAGAGAATTCAGCTGCTTGTCTGCTCAGGTACCTCAAGCCTACATACATGCTCTGAATTTTAATGTCTATTATCAGCCAGGGTTAGGCACATTTTTCTCTTCATCTAAATCTAAAAATGCTGCAAACATCTTGAAAAATGTTTTGCTACTTTACTTTTGGTTCAGAAATTATGCATTGCTTGGGTTTGTGTACTGACAGATAATGAGGGAACATCACACAATATATGATAACAATAACACTGAAGTAATGTGAGAAAGTCATTCATCTTTCTGTTTCCACTCTGTCTGTGAGAATCTGAAAATCACTACCATTGCCATTTGAATAAATATTTTGGTGGGAAACATTCATTTGAATATAAAGGACTGAAGAGTTCAGCTATTGCTGATATGCACAGAAGTTAGATGGAGAGGGAAGAAAGAGATGGAGTACTGCTACTTATCAGCAATATAAACTTCATCTTTTGAATGTTTTGTCACTATTAAAATACCTTATGTTTATTGATAATCTCTTTGCCAGACATATTTTGTAAGTCTATTGCTCAGAAATGGCATCTCTTATTTCCCATGTCTCTCTCTCTTCCCCTCTTACTTCTAAATTGCCTAGAAGCTTGAAGGGATCTGTCACAGATTTCATTAAATCTTCAATATTTGCATGTACAGGTAGAACTAATTAATTTTAGAAGAATTATTAGAAAAGTGTATTTACTTTTTGCCTTTTCTAATGTTGATATAGGAATTAATAGTAATTGATTATGATCTGTGCCCCAATTACAATGAGAATTTCTATCTCTAGTAATGTATCTAACTCAAACACTTAAGGAAAATGCTAAAGGTAAAGGATCTCAGGGTCCCTTGTGGGATATCAGAAGTCATAAAAAAATTACATCTGTCTTTTATGGCTTTATGTGCATCAGTTAATATCAAGTTAGCAGGGCAAGAGATCCTGCCAAACACTTGCATGGATGAGCATATTGTATAGGAAGGAGAAGTAAGGTGAGGTCTTCCTGTCTTATGTCTGGGATTTGTCAATAGTCTAGAAACTCAGCCTCAGGGAAACACACCTGACTTTCTGAAAAATTCTTCTTAATGATGTCAAAGAATTGGGGTGAATTCTGAAGCCAACAATTTGCTTTCCTCACTGCAATACTTGCAGTGCTGACAAGGGGCTCCGTCCCAGGTAGGTAAAACACTTGACCTGACCTTAATCTTGATTCTGTTAATTTCCAGGTCTAGAAATAATAGATGAAAAGAAAAAGGATGCCCAATTCCCTTCCCTTTCCCTGTGTGATAAACTTTATTCCTGTTTCTTCCTTCTTTATTTTTTAGCCTTGGAGATGAAACATACTTTATTTCAGAAAGTGAGAGTGAGCCCAAAACCCCAATAACCGATGGGTTTGAGAACTGAATAGAACAAATGCAGGACTATATTCAACCTGATGATCTAAATTTGACAGGTTAGAACACTTGGTTGTCATACAGTTCTTTTCTCCAAAATTCATAGGTTAAATGCATCACTTTTAGCTGAGTTCCTATCTGACAAGAAGACAATGTTTTCTACAGTTACGTGGTTCCTGCCTGCCCAAACCATGACACTATCTTGTCTGATCTGACTTTGTAAGGGTAGTGCCACTAATTTGCCATGGCAAGGGTCCTACAAAAAACAAAATTTGCTTTTTATCAGTTCATCCCAGCAATTTCAGCTCTGATAATAAGTTTTTGCCCTGGCAAATTTAAGTGTGGCCTTTGAAGCATACATTAAATTTGCTGTCTCAGAGCAAAAAAACACAAAAAAAGACATGAGCAGCTGGACATTTCCCTAGGAGGAACTTCTGGTCTGTTTTAGACTGAACTCCTTGCTGAACATGGTTTCTCTGGTTTCGAAGGACACATTATATTGGCATTGAAAGACAATTACTCTTTGTGTACCTTGCCTAATTCACAAATCACTTGACAACTGCAGATGCATAAACAAAATTATATTCTTAGGTAAATGGATTTGCAACCCAAACTGCAGCCCAAATTAACTATAGATAGACATATAAATGAATTCTGAAGTAATCCTCGCTTTTCTATTTCAGTGGGGAAGATTTATTTTTATTTCATAAATTCTAACTGTAGAGAAAACCTTCCCTCTGTGTGAAAGAATTTCCTTTGAGGAGCAAAAATGGTTTAAAACCAAACATTTTTCTCACAAGAGAACCCTAAATCTTGCAGTTTTCATGACTGTGTTCATGTTCAGCGACTTTAAAATATGAAGTTTGACCTCGTGCTTTGAAACATCTCCCACAAATGAGTCAAGAAGATGCTATACTGGGACAAAAAGTATTGGTAGTCCATTAGTTAACACTTTGTTCACTAAATCAATGTTCATGACCCATAATGAAGTACTGTGTTTTATAAGAAAAGTAAAACAGAGGTCCCTCAATATTTTGTTTCATTAAACATCCAATGACACTTTTACCCAAAGCAGAGGATATTAAGTTCAACGTTCTTACAAAATTCCTATCTGGGTAATTACATCCTGCTCTACTAAACTCCCCCTAGAGAAAATTTAATTAAAATGGTTTGATGTCTCTCTGGCACAGAGTAGAGAGGTATCTGTAACACAAAAGCCACCAGCACACTTGACAGAAATTGGGACCTTTCTCTGGCAGGGAAGAAAAGGATACAGGCATTACTTTCTCCTTACCAGAAATGGACATTCAATTTCTGGCACTGGGTACATCCACATTATGTTGCTTATAAAAAAGTACTAAATTTTTTTGATATCTGCCCAGAACTTCTTTTAAGGAGTAGGAACTGAATTCATAGCTAACAGCTCTCTCAGCAATCAGCTAGGTTTTTAGTAGGTTTTATTAATGTTATAAATTGTGATTAAATAGATATACACAGGAGAGGATAGGAAAGGCACTTTCGCAGTGCAGCTGAGAATCCACTACACAGATATTGAGAAAGTCTTTTACACTAATAGTCAAAGAATCACAAAACCACTATGGTAGGGTTGTAGGAAAACTCTGGAGATCACATAGTTCAACACCTCTAGTCAGAGCAGGATCAGCTAAAGCAGGTTGCTCAGGACAGCATCCAGTCATGTTTGGGTACCATCAAGGATGGAGAACCCACAACCTCTCTGGGCAACCTATGCCAGTGTTTGATTGGTCTCACATTAAAAAAAAAAAACAAAAGCAAAAGAAAAGTAAAACATTTTATTTAAACAGAACTCCCTGTGCTTTGCCTTGTGTTTATTATCTCTTATTCCTTTTCTTGGGTACCACTGGGCCTGTCACCAGGTTCTTCACTCTCCCTCCAGGTGTTTGGACACATTGATAGAGTCATTCCTCTGAATTTTTGCTTCTCCAGGCTGAGCAGTCCCAGTTATTTCAGCCTCTCCTTTTATGTCAGATATTCCAAGCCATTAACTAAGTTGTGGACCTTTGCTGGACATGTTCTAGCATGTCCATATCTCTTCTGTACTGACGAATCCAGAACTCAACCCAGAGGTCCCGATGGGTGATTAAAAAATTTACTTTCTTCTGCTTCTTCCAACTTAACAGATGACCATCTTCTGTATTCTAAATACTTCTGCACCAGGTGACAGAAGGTAGCTTGAGCTCTGATACTGCCTTTTTGGAGGAAAAGGTTGAAAATTCAAGGATCAGATGGGCATATCCTGTGGACCTCATATGTCTTGCACATGTTTTGCATCAGATCCACTTCTGTATGACTATCATTCTTTTCTGGTTTTTAGCAATAGCTTAGCCTTTTAAAGCTTTAATTAAACTGTCTCACTAATGGACAGTTAATGATTTAAAAGGAAACATTTCACCAATGTCATGTCCCTCCATTATACAGTACATATTTTAATGGTTTGTACTGAATCATTTGCTTATCAAGACTTTGAATATCTCAACAATCGTACTACCTTTTATGAAAATAACATAACATGATACAATGTGGTTAGAGTGACAGCAAGAGCTGCGGCTTGAATGTAAATGCTGTGTTGTGCCATGGCAAAGAAACCTTTCACAAATCTAATGAGTCAGACATAGCCTTGAGTTTGGACGATATTCAGCATAATGACATGCCTCAAAAGTAATTGCCAAACAGCCCCTCATCACTCACAGAGCTTACTCAGTCATCTAGACCCTGTGCAAGCAAAACTCACAGTGACTTCAACAAAGTAATGCCTTAAAAATGAACTCAGGATTATTCAGGGGGAAAAAAAGAAATGAAAGTCAAACAGAAAAACAATCAATTTAGAATGTATACAGCTTCCATCATCAGAATATCTCTGCACTTCAGAATCTTTTCCCAAAATGCTATTAAAGTATTCATAAACTAGAGTTTTTATGCCTGGGTATCTGACGTGCCTAAGGTCATGCGAGAGGTCTGGCAAACAGCAATACCATAATCCATTCTAGGAGAAAAACCCGTGTCCCAAGATAGAGGGAATTCCAGTAGTGTTGTAGCTGTCTAATAGTGATTAGAGTGTGCTAATAGGTCATTTTAGGTATCAAATTTTATCATTAAAATGCATCCATTAGAGTCTCAAGCAATTCTGATATTCAGACTGATTTCGTTATTGTTATTGACAGTAAACTCTATCCTGAGATAAAAACTTTCCTAATAGCCAACTAAAATATGGCTTGCTGTAGTGTTAGGTCACTTGTGATTCTTCTCTTTTCCAGTTAATTATAATAATTGATTCTATCGATCCTGTACTTTTTCTGAAAATGTTTGTGCATGAATAACTCAACAATGAATAGCTAGAGCCACTCTTCTATACTAAAAATTATCAGCAGAAGATGACCAAAGATTAAAAATAGATTTAGGAATTTAGTAAATAACAAGATGACTCATACTACTTCCACTGGCAAACTAGCTGTACAAGAGCCAGTTCTCCAGCCATATGTTGTGGGTTAGCCCCAGGCAGCAGCTGAGCACCACACAGCCACTTGCTGACTCCCTGCCTCTTGCAGTGGGACAGGGGAAACAACAGGAAAGAAAGACTAAAAAAGACCTCACAGGTCAAAATAAAAATAGTTTATTAAGTCAAGGAAGGAGAAATATGAAAGGAAAAAAAAGAAAAACAAACAAAGGAGGCAAAGAACAAAATGAGTGATGCAAAGGCAATGATTCACCACCTCTCACAATGAGATTGATGCTCAGTTTCTGAGCAATGTCTACCTTCCTCCCCAAAACCTCTCCCCTATGTTTAATTGCTGAGCATGACATTATATGGCATGGAATATGCCTTTGGTGAGTTTAAGTCAACTCTCCTACTCTCCTGGTTGTGGCCCCTCCCAACTTATTGTGTGGCCCTAACATAATTACTCGGGGGGGGAGGGGGGGAGGAGAATAATTACGGCCATCACAACCATACCCACTACACCATGAGATCTCATTCAAGTAAAAAAATTGTCTTAAGCTTTAAATAACAATGGCCATATCCATAGATCTATTGGAAACAGCCAGTCAGCTGAGTTCATGGCACTCATTATTTAGCATTTTTCTTTTGAAATTTTAGATTATAATGAGACAAAGATAGGTACTTATATTTTAACAAAATATAATAATATTTCACTAAAAATTGCTGGGATTTAATTTGTCCCCTTCCTGCTATAAATGTTTCTAAGCTGTTGTTATGGTTTCAGCCAAGTGGGCTTAAATTTGGGTTTTAAAGTTCAGACTAGGCCTGAAAATTGTCAGGTGACTTAAGCTGGGCTGAGCTAGCTAACAGCTGACTTCTT
>JAWWEV010000115.1:108600229-108653625 GCA_035583235.1 Hafferia zeledoni | reverse complement strand
TTTTAAGCATAAACCTTATTTTAGAAGGTTTTTTTTCCCCTCTCTCTCTTCTTTCTCCTTTAGCTGGTTGGGGGGGGAAGAACCCTTTTCACTCTGTCTCAGACAGTTGGCATTTTGCCAGCTCAACCCAAGACAGCTGTATCACAGGGCTTTATTATAGATTCTAAGATTTATCACTCTAAGTTATTGCTGGAAGGGGACTTTATTACAGGATGGTCATCCCTTACTTTGCAAACAAATTCACTTTCTTCCTTGTTTCTGTTTTGTTTGGATGATTAATTATGTTACTTTCTTGCAGCCATTCTGCTTGCAAAGCCTTGTTATACTATTTCAAATAAAATTGGTGGACTGAACTTTTTGTCTATGACCATGTATTTATCTCCTTTTAAACTGAGAGTAAACTCTCACAGGAAAGAGTAATAAAGGAATAGAATTTTATTTATTAGCATTGATTCTATGAATCACCTGGTGCAGCAAACAAACTCTACAGGCAATACAATAATTTAGCAAGTCTTTTAAATCTCAGAGTCTGTCTTATGGCTCTTGCCAGTGGTACAAGGAAAAGTGAGACAAAGCAAAGAGCAGCCATCACTGTTCTTCACCTTTTTGCCCTTTATGGTTCATCACACAATAATGTAATTTACCACAAGCAGGGAAATCCTCAAGGAACTCTTTATAGAATAGCAACTGAACTTAGGCTTTTATGTTTTGTTATGGTTTGGTTTTGGTTTTTTTTAAGGGTACTTTTTTAGGGATAAAAACCTCAACCATATTGTTCTATTTTCCCCTTCTCTACCAAAGTGACAAGTTGGCACCAGAATCACAGCACTTAGTCTTACTTTGTAGACAGTGGGACAAATTGTTACAGACATTGTAAATCTGGTCTTAGGCCCTACGTAGTTTAAGATTGGTTCAAATCCTCATTTGCTGCTTCCCAGGACAGGGAACTATTGGTTTGTCCTCTGGACCAACTTCCACAAAATTAAAAGTTGGTCTCTAAATGTCTACTTACTCAGTGGAGAAAGATTAAACTCTCCCTGAGGTGTTCAAAGAACAAAAAGTCTGTTATGAGGTGCCTCTTGGAAGGACCAGAAGTACATAAATTCAACTGATAATGAATCACACCTTAACTGTTTTCTTCAGACAAAGCAAAATAAAAGCATTTCTAAAACACGATGTCAACAGTACAAAAATATTTATTAGTCAGACTAGTGAGATATAAAATGAATCTTCTTCACTTAAGTGTGAAACAGTAATGTTAGAAAAAAACTACCTCAAACAGTACAATGTGTTGCACACCCGTACACTGTTCTCATTTTCACAAGTCGTATATGAGTTCTTGGTGGCAAGACATAACCAGGATATTTGATTTCACACTGGATCCTGTCAGGTTGAGTTGACTAAAACCAGGCATTTAAACACCCATCCGGGAAAGTGGCACCTTAAGAGAAGTTTTCTAGATGCTTCTTGTGCAAAAGAAATGTTTTAGATAATGGGGCAAGAATTGTAGGAATAATTTTTAATATCTGGCAGTACCAGTGATGAGCATAACTAAAACTAAATAGCATTATCAGAGGAGTATTCATCTGAATAAGAGCCCACTGTAAATCACTGAAGAAGATGAGATTACATCTTGTGACAGATCTAATTTGGATAAATGAAAGTGCCAATGCTATATAAAGACATGGACCTGCTGTAAAGAGCTAGAAACTGCATCAGAACTGATGAACTTTTTGTTTAGCTGTAGACCAGAGTTGTTAGAAGGCCCATGTTTCTGTAAGAACAACATTATTAGGAGGGAAAAAACGAGTGTTACCTATAGATGCCCTTAATCCTGAAAACTTGAGATCAGAAACTGGATCAGAAAACAACTGAAGACAATTAATTTATATTGCTTCTGCTGAATGTCAATCATATAGTCAGTACATTATGGCTGTACTACCTGCTCAGCCTGAACAACATTCTGCTTTTGCCACCACTGTAACGTCTACTAATGTGTTCAAAAAGCCAGTTAAAAACAAAATTTGTTGGATTTCTTATTCATCTGTGCTACTTTGAGAAGGACATTAGCAGAAAGAGTTGAAGGAACATTTTTCTCCATATAATTTAACTACAGTGGGAAGGAACTATGACAATAGGTGAGGGGGAAAGTAAACTTTAAAGTAATATATATTTTTAAAAAACATATAGCAACCTATAAAATCCTATGAGAGATTTTTGAAAGGAGGAGGAGATTTGGCTATGAAGAGTTGTTTGGTCATGAAAGAGAAGAAAACAACTCATTTTAAAATCAAGAATCTGAAGATTAGAAAAAGATTAATGACCATGGCACTAAGGAAGAGATGAGGAAGGGAAAATTTACTTACTAAATAGGAATGTATGTGAGAAATAGTTAGATTTGTTTGTGCAAAATCCCACAGTGAGAATTTCAGGAAACTTGAGTCATCATTCATGATGTGTCTTGCAATATCTAGCAGCACATGAAACTGGGTTACAAACAAGGTAAGCACACTCATCAGAAGATGTTATGGCTCAATTTATGAGAGTAAGAAATGTCCATCAATGATGGGAGAAGATCCAAAGAAAAGTGCAAAACAACTGCATTTGGGAGGGAAGAATTCCTTGTCCTTATCCATTAGGGAGTTAAAAGGCAGCTGTGTAGAAAAAGCAGAAGATGGAGACAAGCTCTACACAGTAGGGCATGATATGAGGATGGGAGACAATAAACTGAAAAAGAGAAGTTCAAATGTTCTGCCTTTTTTCCCCTTTTTTAACCACTGTCTTGCAGTGAGGCAGGTTGTCCTGACAGGTTGTGTAGAGTTTACCCTTTAAGGTTTTCAATACAAAGCCCAGAAAATTTGTTCTGCCCTAAGAGCTGATCTCCAAAAAGTCTCTTCCAAGTTAAATTATCCTGTGATTCCAGGATTTTGTGAATAATGCTGGCATTTATATTTTTACTTTCTTTAAAGAGAGAATGTATTGGATTAATGCAAAGTCAGTTCTTTACACTTCATTGCAAGTATGTGCTCAGCTGAGTTACAGAAAGCAGGAAATTTTCTGAGAAGTTTGGCTAATCAAAAGCCATTCTGTGTGGGTTTCCTTTAGAGGAAACAGTCCACACGGAGGTGATGGAAGAGACTGCTCAGGTAGTTTAACTCCCCATGACCTGCTTGAAACAAGCAAAACACTGGATAGCAGTGTTTTCATCCCACTGGACTTGCTGACATTAAATCAGGCAAATCCTCTGCCTTGCTCTGCATGCCACGATAAACACAGTAAATGAGAGGAAAATGTAATGAGGGATTGTTTGGCAAAGCTTAGCAAAGATGTTATATCATCATTACACTCACATTCTAAAATCTACATTCTAAAATCACAGTTGTCTTTCTCCCACAGCAGGCAGTAACTTCTGGAATAGATAAGGAAATAGCCTTCAGATTTAGTGGCCTAGCTAATTCCCTCTCCTTCCTTAGTTAATGGAGGGAAGAGACATTTTGTTGGATAGGTTTTCATTCTGAAAACATTAGGTTTGTGTCAACTGCAATACCTGGCCAAAAATAAGGGCAGGGAAGGCAACAGGAAAGCAGAAAGACAAGCCTTAACAGTGGAAGAAAATAAACAAAGGATAAGCAAAAAGGAGAGAGAAGAAAAAGTGGTCCTGAGGATCTTGTGGGACATAAGGAAATAGGGAGAATGAGCTAAAAAAAGAGAGGAGAAGATATACAGAGACAGTGCTAAGTGCCCCCAAATAAATAATAAATAATGAATTAAAAAATCCCAAACAGATTCACAGACTTTCCACAGTTGCACATATGCAGAAAGTGAACATAGCAGCAGGTATTTCTGCTTGATGTAATTACCTCTGTAAGCCTAGAGCAGTGTTATACAAAAGAGAGAAGTTAAAATTGCTCAAGTTAGCATTTTAGGCAACTTTCTTTAAGACACATTTTTAAGCAGTGCTGCTAACCTGAGGGCAAGCTAGTTAATGCCAGACCAAAGTTTGCTTGTGATTCACTGCTGACTTAAATCTGGTAAAGTAGCATGCTGAAGGCAGTCTTAAATATGGCCAGCCACAAACATGGGTTAAATTAATCTGGTTCAGCTAAAATGTAGTGTGTGAAATAAGAGTTAGTCTAGTCAGTGTATGAAAATACATTATAAACTCATATGACTTAAAATTACTGGACCTGAGTATAACTGAAGTGAGGAACATTTGAGATATTTTTCCTGCCCTAAGAAAAGTGATAGGAGTGGGACACTTGGGTTTTAGCAGTATTCTTCCTCCCAACAGTTTTAAAATACAAATACTCTAATTTTTGACTATTACTTTCAGACTGACAGTCAACAAGTCAGGTGAGGTATCCCTGCTCCTCTCCTGGCATCATTAACATTTACACGTTGGGAGTGGCCAGCACTGCAGGAGCACCTCAGATCACACAGAACAAGCATGTTCTGCCACAGGCAGCACTGACCAACAGGTATGACATATAGTGTGGCTGCTGGAGTGCACAGACACCACTGAGTCAGCAAGCATGACTGGAATGGTCATGGAGACCTTTCAAACTGGGTCAGAAAGCCTTGGTGGCCTGAAGTTAGAGTTCTCATTCATAGAAGAAAGTAGTTCTCCTGACATCCTGCAGAAACTCTTTTAGGGAGACATCCATGGTTTCCACAAGCCCAGAGGGCTCATTTTCACTTTCCTGACAGTGTTCTTGGGTTGCTCAAGATGAAAGTCCTACTTCTAGAGCAGCTGGAAATTGCCAGTGAAATTCCAGAGAAATTCCAACATTAAGAAGCAAGGTGGGCAGAGGGTAGAAAAGTAGCTGGTGTTTATTCCTCCAGGGAGAGCAAAAGGTATCAGAGGCTTTAAATTCACAATTATTAGTGGAGAGATTATGTAATGGTGTGTTCACGGGCATTACAAACAGTAGAAATACAATTCCACATAAAGATTGAACTTCAGAACCAAGGAGAAAGCAGCAGACTATGAGAAAGAAGGGACTGAAATGAAAACCAGTTGCTCCATGAACTTCAATTTTACAGTGCTCCAAAACGCACTGAGATGTACCAACTGGCATAGCATCAAAACTGGGAATAACATAAAACTGCCCACCCTTGAAGCATGACATGAGGAAATTTTGCAATTATGGAATACTGAATATATTCCAACAAACAAAGTGCCAGGCAGTTTGTCTCCACCTACTTCCCGTGCTCAGAATATAAATGGAAAAGGGAAAAACCTGTGGATGGATCCTTTGTTACTAAGGGCTTCTTAAGCAACTGAAGATTAATCATCCTTTTAATCAGAAAAAGACTGAGGACTAAGGACTTATCACCAAACAACTTACTTGGGTAAATTACTCAAAGCACCTAATTAAATTGATATACTTTCTTACCAGGATGTAAATTTTAAAGTCTGAAACCCTGTAAACAGTACAAAGGTGCTTACCCATTATCCATGATTCATTTCTCTGTTGGTGAAATGGATAACAATAACTTTCTGAGAGCACCATAAAAATTAATTTAAAGAGTGTAGTAGCCACATAAAGACCCTTTTCTTTCTCTCTTCACATCATAAATTGCCAGATAAGGCACAGGGATTTTTATTAGATATGAAATGGTAAACTAATGGCAATATTTACAACATTGTACATCACCTAAAAACATGCCTTGAGCTGTTTGAAGCCTTGTTATACAGTTATTATTGCTGAAAAAATAATTGCATCTGCTCTAGTTTGCTCAACTCTATATAAAAAAAAAATAATAGAATAGGATTAAGAAAAATATCCAAGTTCATCTCCTGTAACTTTATTCTCTTCTCTGAGTTGTATATGTAAGTAGCCTAATCAGGATGGTTTTGTTTGCTGCTAACAGAGAGCAACTTGTTCCAGATCAGTCTTGCTCACTACTGGACATTTTTCAGTGATCAAGTAAATTTGAGTGGGATCCTCTTTGGACATCTCAAGTAGGGAACCTTAGGTCAGATTATAAGATTAATACTTCTTCCCTTCTTTCTTCAATAAGGGGTCAAATTGCATTACCTCTGCAGCTAATGCAAATGTCTTATCAGAATGTAATCAGTATACAGCTTGCTTTGAACCTGAACATATGTATACTAAATCCCAGTAATGAGAACAAGTATATGAGCAACCTGATCCAGTGGAAGGTGTCTCTACCTATGGCATGGGGGATCTGGAACTAGGTGATCTTTAAGGTCTCCTCCAACCCAAATCATGTTGTGATTCCATAAGCATTTTGTAGCAGTGTGATGGCATAGACAGACAGATACAACATATAAATATGACTATTTAAGTTGGAATAATCAAGGCAAGGGAAGATGAATGTAGCTGCTGGTAGGAGACATTCAAATGATGATAATTTACTAGACAAAGAAAGCTCAAATACTAGCAAACAGATCATCCTGCTGAATACATGGAAAATGATTGGCAAAACTGAAAACTATGATAAGCAGTCATGAGCAGATAAAGCAGCTGAGGTAGGGGGGCAACAACAATAATGTCACAGGATGGAACAAGGTAAGTCTGGCTCAATTCTGGCTTCTCTAATCAACTGCTCTGAAGTCTGATCTTAGCTACAATGATCGTCAGTGGCTGTAGCCATCAGTGTTTACTGTATGGATGTAGTGATGTGCACTCATATCTGACTTAGGATATAGGTACCAAAGGCTAATAGCTTTGTACGACCTTAGGGATTAATAATGTGTAAGGATTAACCATTAGCATGTGTGCTGTTAAGAAATAAATTAATTCAGAAAAGATTTGATTGAAACTGGACTGATCTTATAGTCTTCTAAGCAGTCCCAACCTAACCATCTCTAATTCCCTAATGGACATATATTTATATGCATACATTGCCACACTTGTTTTTCTAGACTTTCCCTGCATTATCTTCATCCCTAGCCGATAACATGGAATTTCCCAGGGGAAAGTCTTGTACTTCCTGTATATCAGCATATAATTAAAAAACAAAGCTGTCAGGGCTCCATCACTTTTTGCTGTCACCCTGTATAGCCAAAGACATGATAACACCTTTTTTGAAATATCTCTCTCATACTGTTGGTGTTATACAAATAATAAATATCAACAGCTATTTATAGTTCTAATTCATACTTATCCAGTCAGACATAAATGGAAGAAAGACAACTGTGACCAGACAAGCAGAGCTGAATTTTATAAATTTCAGACAGAATATAACATATGCTTATAAGCAGCATGTTTTATTTTGCTTTTCACTTATTCGCTTTCACATCTGAAAGCAAAAAGAAAAAAAAAAGTAGACTCAATTAAAAGCAACAAAAAAAGGAGGAATACCTAGTCTAGTAATGGAAGCTTTCTGAAGGTCACTTTTGAGAAAAATATTCCAGAAATTGAGAAAAATAAAAAAATAACTAGATTTTCCTGGCTGTGGTGTATCCTGGGCTAATAACAAATCCCATACAGGAAATGGCACGTAGCCAACAGCTTTTTACAGCTGGGTTGAAAAATGCATTGGACAAAATATTCCAGAAAGTTTGTCTTGGGAGAATGGTTTAGTTGGTTTATTCCATTCCTAACTTGTAAAATACCTGTAGGGGTTTACCCCATCTTGAAACTAAGAACAATACAACTGCTTGTTCACTCCCCTCCCAAGCCCTGGTGGGAAGGAGAAATGGAAATAAAGTGTAAACCTTGTGGGTTGAGATAAGAACATCTTGTTAATTGAAAGAAAATAAAATAGAACAATAATTATACTATACTACTAATGGTAATAATGACAATAATAATACTAAACATTATAAAGGAAAGACAGAGATAAAACCCAAGAGAAACAAGTGAAGCAGAACATAACTGCTTTCCATCCACTAACCAATGGCCAGACCACCCCTGAGAGTGATCAGCGGTAGCTCTTGGCCTGTTTCTCCCAGTGCATGCACTGGGCATGACAATATGTAGTATGGAATATCCCTTTGGCCAGTTTGGGACAGCTGTCCTGGCCATACTCCCGCCCAGGTTCTTATGCACCTCCTTACTGTCAGAGCCTGGGAAACTGAAAAGTCCTTGATTTCAGGTAAACACTACTTAGCAACAACTACAATATCATTGTGTTGTCAACATTATTTTCATTCTAAATCTCAAAACTGTACCAGGTACTAAGAAGAAAATTAAATTTATCCCAGTTGAAACCAGGACAACACTTGATTAACAAAAAACTCAGTGATTTCATTCTGATTTCTTTAATTCCATATAGTTAATTTTTGAGTTTTCTGGGTCTATGAGTTAATCTTTATCAACAGAGACAGATTCCAATATTGTTTTATCATTACACAAAACTTTTGCTAGGTTAAGCTAACTTGAAACAGAGGAGAAGTTGCTACACATGTTTCATGATTTGCTGCTTTCACCTGAGAAAGAGAGAGGGCAATATTTGTGACATATTCCTCCATGAAGGAGGAAGAAGACATATAGTCCTGTGGACAAATGAACAATTTTCCATAGAAAGCCAAATTTCTATGATTGTAAATGGACTCAGGGTCATTCTTTTGACAGCTTGTGAGTATGGCTTATTCTGTCTCTACATGATATTTGTTTTTATTTTAATATATAAAATGTGGTAGTATTGAATGAAAATTAGAGACAATGAAGTCTAATGAAAGAGTCAAGAGATCCCTCCAAGTACATTTACTTTGGCATAGAAAAGACAAAAATTTAGGGTAACAACTTCAGACTGCAATCCTAATACACCAACGTCTGTCAAACCATTGACTTACTCAAAAATTTCAAATTGTTCTGTTTGTGACCTTGCACTCTGTTCAAGCTAATTGTCATCATGAGGCCGAAAATCAAAGATAAAGTTCATGTTCTGACAGCAGGATAGCTGGAAAAGAAGATGTGAGTATAGAAAAACCTGGAAAAAAGAGGAACAGACTGTTTTTCTGGAGCGTTTTTTTGGGTAGCCCTTCAAAACAGCTGCATTACTTTCAACAGCAGAAAGCAAAGGTGACCTAATTTAGGGTTAGTATTGGAGGAATGGAAAATTATGTAAGTTGCATAAAATGTCTGTGGAACTATGGTGAAAACTGATCTATTTTCAAGTTTTCCACTTAATGGAAAAAACAGTTTGCTTTATGTCAGATTTTATGATGAAGGAAAACCTACCAAAGTAAACAGAATCTTCTCTGGGTTAGGAGATATTTGCATTCTGCATACTACACCATTTTTTTCATAAATGAACACCAAAAATCAAAACTGGTCTCATCTTCCATTACAATCTTCCAGGATACAAGGGAAGTACTTGCACTGTGGGACTAAGAAGGAGACAAGGTTTAGCTTTTAAAAGAACAACTTGTAAATTACCTGAAACAAGTCTAATGTTATAAAATACTTTGAATAACTTTTATCAGATCAGAAAATATATAAGAAATTTAAGCTGAGCTTCAATGGCAGACACTTTGCTGTTCTTGTTTGAAAAGAGAAAAAAGTAAATACCTATTTATATGCACCAAGGAAAGATGGTAAAGCAATAGGCCAATTTATAATTTGTCATTTGTTTCAACATAATTACTGTAGATTCCCTCCTCTCCTCTCCCCTCCAAAAAAAAAAAAAACAAACCAACAAATCAAAACCAAAACCAACAAACAGCAAACAACACCCCCCAAAAAACCAACAAAAAACCACCACCAAACAAAATAAACAAACAATTAAAAAACAACCCAGCCTACCCAGGCTGTTTAGTTTTTAATAACGAGTTGCTACCCAAAAGAAACAAAGTGGCATTCTGTTGACACCATATGGTGGCTGAAAAATGGGTTCCATAGTATTCCATTTGTTAGAATGTCTTCTGAGTTTCTGTGTCCATAATTTATGTTGGGGCCTTCTCTGATTGCCAAAATATTCAAACGGCTTTATCTTCACAGGGTGGCCTGCATAGGGGGAAGAAGGTTTTCAAAACAGCAGGACCCGAACAATCTCCTACTGCTCAGAGGAGAAATCATTTCCAAGCTTCTATCCTTCTGGCTGCTTTCATTGTAATAATAATTTCCATCCTGTGTGAGGAGACTGTTTACATTCTGAAGAAATCTAAAATAATAAACAAAAAGAAGGGGAAAAAAATTCCCAAACAACTGCTAATGTTCTTGCATGCTAATACAAGAATGTGTGAATATTAAGCATCAATTTAAAGTTGCATTGACTTCTAGGCTCTGACATAAGTAGATAGCTTAGGCTTTCATATCTTAATGGAAAGTGATATGCAGAGGTTATTGAACAGTGCAGTTTCTAACTGAGTGCCTCTGCAGCTGGCATAGAGAGATCCAGAGTGGTTATGGATGAGCTAAAATAATTAGGACATATTTCTCCTAGTGTCTACTCTGTTATTACTCACTTTTTAAGAGGTCATAATTTAGGCAAAGATTTAAGTATTACTGTGATTTACAAACAGATATTTCATATGGTCGTAATAAGCCATACAAGGCTACTTGCATAATGCAGCAGGGTATGTCTGTTGTAAGCAGCAGGGATCCTGGAATCACACTAAAAGCCTGAGCCAGTCCCTCCTTTCTCACCTTCCTCTTCTCCTCCTATCTATCACAGCTTAGTGCTTGCTGCTGTTTGACCAGTTCTCTTTTCCTCTTGCCTCTGGGATGTTGGCAGGAGCATACAGGATGATGAATGGCCACCTGAGTGTGGGGGGAGGTAAGAAGACCAGCTGCAGCTGGGTTATTAATGCTTAGCAGAATAGGATTATAGGAGAAGAAGCCCACCTGTTGTGGAGATCTTCTTAAGAATTAGATTAGACCTGTTTGACCCTAAGGTAGTCTGGTCTCAGAAGATTATTTATCCTCGGGAGTAAAATGGAGTTTTATGAAGAGGTTCTATTTCATTCCTTGGCCTTGGGAAGTATTCCTTCATTCTTGACCCTCTGGCCATCCCGGGCACACAGCTGAGATACTCCAGCTGAGGTCTGTAAAAGTAATATAGCCAGTAGCAAACTTGGATCCCATGAAATTGTAGTTTTTATAAAGAAATAGAATGGTTGCTGGATATTCTTCCAGAGCATCTGGCAAAATGCTGCTGACAGCTTTGCTTATTTTGAAGATGCACTGGATTAAAAAAATGACTTCGCTGTTATAGAGATTTAGTTATGTGAATATATATTTCTTGTATTAGTCTGTTTAATTATGCAGTCTTGGAAATCATTCAGTATTTAAATCTGACATATTCTCTTCCAAATGAAAAGAAAGAACTCTTAGTCTCCTATAAGACATTAAAATAGAAAATCTATGACCAAATTAACTTCTCACATTTTTAAAAAAAGCATTAAATGTGGGGGAAATCTTGAAATACTAAAAGTAACTGTATTTAGTCTGAGAAAAAATTCATTCAAGAATTGCTTTTACTTATGACAATCTAGATATGTATTATAAATAGTTTCGTGGGGAAAATAAAATAAAATAATTGGCCAAAATTTCTAACAAGAGCAACAAAGGATCTAAATACCTACAAATTACTTTTAAGTTATTTGAGATACCCTTCTAGAAAGATTTATTCTACCCTAAAGAGCAATTCTTTGCACAATCTGAATTTAGAGTATCAGATACATTTTACCCATGTGAGTAGCTTCATTCAAGTTATTTATGCTAGCAAAACGATTGAGTCCCCAAGATTCACCTTGGCTAATGACATTCCTAAGTGAATTTCCTTTATTTAAGGTTCTGTTTAACTTTCAATCATATCATCTTTTATGTTGACTCACAATTACTAGTTTTCATGCCTATTTTTGTATATAACTGCAATTAAGGTTAAGCCAAGTTGATTCTCAGTATGAAGACAGAATCATTACTAGAGAGAAGGGTGAGAAGACAGTCAGAAAGCATTTTTATCCCAAGAGTGATGCTTGTGAAAATATAACATAGAATTCTCCAGAAGCATTCAGATTCATTTAGGTGTTCACAATGTTGGTGTCAGAATGTAATCTGTTCTCTAAGTTGTCAGTGCAGCTATTGGGATTCTTGGGTGGGTTTGTGTTACCTAATATGAGTCCTTGCTGCTGGTTGGGCATAGGGCATGAGGCATGTACATAGGGCTTATAGTAGGCTTGGAATCTAGGAGAGATCTTTATCCTTCTGAAGCAGCAATTGGAGGCTAGATAAAATCTGAACATGGATCCCACTCCTAGCAAATAACATCAGTGGGGCTGAAGAGCTGGTTTATCACTGTTTTGTAGCAGAGACACAAATTTTACTAGCTGAGCTACTCTGTAGGATCCATAGACTGTGCTGATGAGCTCTCCATTCAGTAAAATGGGGGCTGAGACAGGCAACTCAGAGTAAAATCTTAGGTCTTGTTCAGCTGCCTAAAAATAGTTATCTACTGCCATTTGAGATACAGAAAGGTTCCTATAGAGTGTGGAAGTATCTCTGGCAGTGTATAATTTTTGAAATAGCACTAGTTGCCTCTGTTTATGTAATCAGCTTGAGTTTATGGAGTTCAATAAGAGAGTTTACATGCAAACACTTAACAGGACTTTTGGACTTTGAAGTTGAATCCCTACCACCTCTATTACTGCAGATGTCCTCTCACTACATAGTATATTATTCTGATAGCATACCTTTATTCCCCATTGATGTGGACATTTTCTGTCTTTTCTTATGATGTTGCAGTCACCTAGGACTGTACCTATTTACAGATATTTACCCTGACAACAAAAATTCAACAGAGCACAGTTTGGTGCGGGTAATTGCAATTGTGTTTTGCTCTCAAGCTGTAGATAGATTCATTGCTGGAGAGAAGATTCAAGGTAAACAAAATGAGGTGATAAGTTTTATCACTAAGTTATTCCAAATACTATCTGTGTCTCCTCAATCGAACTTTCAGAACTTTTCTCATATACAATATTGATGCTTTTGTTCCCTAGAAAAGCTGAGATAATTTGTTATTAAGGGTACTTCTAATTCTGTTTCTTCATTTTCTGTTCTCCTCTTCTTTAATTTCTTTTGAATGCTGCACTGAGAATAGATGATGAGATGAGCTATAACACCCTTGCAAAACTTTCTTCTTTTTCAGGGCAAGACTATGTGCTCCAGCTCTAAGCCTCTTCCTCTTGTTCATAGCCTTCAAGGTCACGTGTGTAAGTATTTCAATATCAAAAGTGCTACTTGTTTGAGAGAGAATTTGTCATCCCCTCTCTTCTCTTAGAAAAAAACCCACCATGATTTCAGGTATTAATGGATTAAGAAATGTAAGTGTTCTTGGTTAGGACTTACAGAGGCGAGAATGACAATACCAATGCAGCCTAACAATACATTCTGATCTCAGGATATTGATAAAGAGAAGACTTGTAGGAGTGAATTTACAAGCTGCATATGAGAATGCTGGTGTAATAATTTGGAAATAGCTTAGGACTGGAGTGATGAAGGGATGAGATGCCTATTCCTAACTACTAGGTTTACTACCAAACTGTGAACATAGGAAGAGGACCAAGAAAAAGACTGATGAGTTGTTTTATTAAAACATTGATACATGTTTGTAAGGTGCTTTGAAAATGAAATATTGCAATTAGACCAACTGTTACTGGTGTGGGGAAAAAACATCTCTTTCTGGCTATAAAACCTTCTGTCCGTTTGGTTCAGGGAATTTCATATGATGCACCTCCCTTGGTGTGCAAATATTTTGAAAATCAGCACTGACTTTCTCATCCTTTGTTTTCATTCACATCTGTTAACAGGGTTGAGCTAATCATGGCATCTGCCTTTCCAGTGCACTTCCACTAAAATGCATGTGGGAAGTTCAGATGGGTGATACACATATAGACTTTGCCTCTAAATGTAATTATTTCAATAACACCTAGATCTGAATAGTTCTGAGCTGAGATATTATACAGGGAACTCCAATCCATGACACCCATATTATTTTTCCTGTCATAACCGCTTTATATTAGCCTACAAAACTTGACTTGATTATGTCCATAGACCATTATATCCACATGGCACCGTGCTAGACAATGTGAAATGCCCAGTAAGTGCTACATTTTATTCTAGCTAGCATATGGCAACAAACAGGTTTTTTTCCGAGCAAATGGCACTGCTTAAAAGAAGAGTCACTGAGAGGATTATGTGTGTATTCAGTAACTAAATCCTGAGTAAAACTAAGGAGGATGTCTATTGTCAGGAGGGTCACTGGCAAAGCTGCAATATAATTAAAGTTCTGGGATTTTTTTTTTCAAAGGACTTGATTCTGCATTTCACAACACTATTTTAATGCCAAGGTAATTGTCTTTAATCCAGTACAGATGCACTGATGTAATGAAGAATGATTTCCAATATTTTAATTTCTATTATCTATTTTTTTTTCCCCTCTGGAAAGATTAGGGAAAAAATTATAATTAATTTATAATAAAGTTGATTCGGTATACAAAGATACGCCTGCAATATAGTTTGCTATGTATTTTGAAAATAATCAGTTTAAGGCATTATTAAGAACTCTAATTTGTATGTAAAATGGACTATTGTGAAATCCTGCCCCCTGACAGCTAAATTGTCATCTGTTTCAGCAGAGGCACACTTTGCTGTCATTATCTTAACTTCAATATAGTTATTCTTCACTATTCAAACAGGAGGAAAGTCTTGAACCATAAAAGAGTTACAGCAAACCATTTACCTATAAGGAACACAGGTTAAGGCCACGTTCACAGTAAATCATATGCACTTCAGGGAGACTTGATGTTGGACTTAAATTTTGTGCTTAGACTCCACTTCAGGGTCATGCTGGAAAAGAGATGATGCATTGATCCCCAAAGTGATCTTCTCCAGACTGGAGTAATGGTACAGACCTTGCACCAAAGACCCCAGCAAGTGATGAGTGAAGTTGTCATTGTTCTCTACATCTTTGAGACCAGACTGAGTGCTGCAAAGACGGGGTGCAGTGCAAGAGAACCTTGTTTCTAGCCTAGTGTTTCCATTTTACAAAGTTACTTTTTTGGATGAAATTCAGATATGTGTCCAACCTCACAGGTAAGTATCCAAAACAACAAACTGACCTGTCATTCTGGCTAGCAAAAATGGGTTTAAGCATATTCTACATTTTCAGTATGAGTGTTAGCAGTAGAATATTATACTTACTAGACTTGACAGCATGTTTAATATGTTTTGCTCTGTAAAAAAGGTAAATATTATTATATGACATTACACGGAGACCACCAGAAGAGTTCCAGTGATTTGCTCATAGAAAAGTAATTTTTCATTCATAAACACAAATTGCTGTGTTGGTGAATGAAACATAGAAACTGAGTTCATCTGCTTTGAAAATGGAAGGACAAGGATTATCTGTGTAATTTGACATTTGATTTCCTTCATTGTTGTAAGAATTACCCTATTCTTTTTCAACCTCAATGACACAGTACTTCATTTTGTGAGTGTAAAATCAATGTGTTCTGTGGACAGTATGCCAAAATCTAGGCTTATAAAAATTTAAGATTTTTATTCAGGTCTTCAACTTCAAAGTCTGAATACACTAATCATTTTCAGTAATCACTATAGAGAAATATGTATGGAGGCAATATTTCTCTTCTGAGGACTATTGGTAAAAAGGAGACAGGAAGTGATGCAAAATGAAAGGGGAAATAGTTCATGTTGATCTATTAGGAACAACTTAAGCAGCTTTCTGAATTTATGAGTGAAGCAGAACTAGGAGAGGAGTGTCACTCCAAAAGACCTGGTTTTATTTGACCTCAAACTAGAGGATAGATTCATCCTGTTTATGATCTGAACAGTTTTATTTCAGTGATTTATGTATTGTTTGCAAGACTTCTACCTTTAGTGTCTCAGCCAAATTGTTACACTTTGCAGGAGGGAGTGGAGAGATGAAAGAATGGTCTTTGTTATAACCTTTGTTAATGATTTAGTTTATTACCAATAATTTTTTGTTGATGTTGCCTTTCCCTTATCTGGTTTTCACACATTTCCTTCATGGATATTTCTGCATCATTCTTAGCTGTTTCCTTTTATTTATTTTTAAGAAGCTCTCCAAGGTCTCTGATTTCTTTAATCATAGTTGCAGTATTTACTGAAACCACAGGGGTCAGAAGACTTGCAATTTTTTCATTTATTTGGATTCTTATTCCACAATTTTTTATGCTGTGTATATATAAGTTGGTACTTTGGAACCTTTTCACCCTTAATATTTAGCTTCTTTGTAGTATTTTCAAGTACTCCGTGCCTCTGACACTAAACATCAATGCTGTAAAACTGAATGGCAGCATCATTAAAGAAAAAAAGGACAGGATTTTCCACAGAAAATAATACTCTTACAGAATAAATAGGTGTGTGGGCGTACATCCTCAGCTGATTAACATAAAACCCTTGAAGGCAATAGAATCAAATGAGTTTACACTTCATGAACATATGGTCTGAGGTCTGGGTATGCTGCACCAGAGATGGAGGCTATTGAGATGTTAAAGGCAGTGTGATTCCCCTGAAGATTCCACAATGGGATGCGTTGTAGAAGAGACACATGGGTTATGAGGCTGCTGCAACTTTCTGATTTGGAATCCCACTATTTGTCATTGGGGGATGGTTGATACCATTTTCCTAGAAACAGAAAGAATGAGAAAGTCAGAAAAAGCCATTGCTAGTTTCAGATCAGTGATGAAAGGTGGTATTTAAAGCAGATCGCCAGGGCCTTAATTACAAGTTCCATGATCACTATGGCTAGAATCACAGCAATACATGCCATGTTGCGGTTTGTTTTTAAACGGGAATAGATTTCCATTTTCCTCCTGAGTTGTTTCAAGCCAAACCCTTACAGCTACACAACACAGGCTGTCATCTTTGTTTCACTTTCCTTTAGAGTCTGCTGGTCATGATGAATTTGTTTTCTATCTCATCATTCTGGTTTGAGAGAAGTACCATATATTTTCAAGACAAAAACAGTCTGCTTAAAAGGAGGATAGCGGCTACAAAAGTACAAAAACACCATGCAACCTGGGAGTAGAAAATCTCCTCAAAATAATTTGCAAATTTTGAACCTAAACATCAGCCTGATTATGTTAGGCTGATGATACCCATCACAGCCTGATGTTTTGGTCAGGCTAATAAAAATATTTTCCTTGAAGCAAAAATAAAAATAATGACTATACTTCTTAAAATAGATTTGTGGGATGCCAGCTATTTTGACCATGTGTTAATGAACAGTAAAACAAGAATAAACCATAACTTATCAGATGGCCAAATCCTCATATTAATGAGTAGCTTTAGAAGGCTAGTTCTTAACGATGTATTTAAGTTCTAGAATAAACAGTTTTATTCCTTTTAATCACCATGCAATGTGTGGCATTGATTGTCAGTATAAAGATATGTCAGGCCTCAGGCCATCCTTGTATATCAGTTGCCATGAATTATGCTGAAAACATCAGTTGTGAAACATTAGCTTCTTAAGACAAAAATCAAACTTCACAGGCATCACAACAGATGTGTGAACAAAGGAAATCAACAGTTGGGTTCGTTAAGGGAAACCCATATGAATATGTACAGAGCATAGACTTGTTCTGTTCTTTTAGTTTCTTACAAGTCACCATCCCATCTTCAAAACTCCTTTCTTCTTCCCCATATTCCCTTTGAGTATCATCCTTAGCAATTCAACATGCTTAAAACACTTTCAGCTAAAAGGAGAAAAATTATTTTTCACTGGACGAAGTTCAGCAGGTTCTGATCATCATGAGATACACTGTATGCCACCCAGTCCCACCCAAAGGAGACTGCAGAACACCCTCTCCTTTGTCTGTGCCTCCAGTGAGACCCTGTTAGGTGCACACAGTGAATTTCTCATAACTGAAAGATCCTTCCTGCTCAGGTTATCCAGTGCAAGCAACAGGAAATTCCCTTCAGAACCACATGGAAAGTAAAGTCACCATTCTTTGACAGACACACTGCTCACACAAAAGAAAAGCTCTCTAAGGCTTTCCAACTTCCAGACACTAATAATACCTGTTAGTATGCAGTGTCACCATATGTAATCTGTCTAAATCTTGGCCTGGATTAAGCAAGTAAGGAGCAGATTGATGACTATTCTACTACCATATTGATTTCAGCTGAAGTTTGTTGAATTTGTTGCATTTCAGTATCAGCCATGAAGAGTGCCTCTCAGAAATACCTTCAATTATCTTATTCCATGAGCTGTATAATAAAAATAAATCTCAAACATTCTTCAGTTTACGTATGTGTCAGCTTTTTACCTAATGGTTTGGCTGTTCAACTGAAGTTTACCTGTATTAAAATTGCTGTGGGAATCTTGTGCTGTCTGGGGGCGTTAAGAGATTCCCAGCACATCTGGTATCAATGTCAGAAGGAAGACTATTTCTGCCATTTTTGGAGGCATGCCTATACTAAAAAAGACAAATGTTTTTAAGAAAAAAAACAATGTCATGGATATTTTGACATCCCTAACCAACATCCATTTTAATTCAACTCTAGCACTGACCAGAAATTCCTGTTTTCTTCAATGTGCTTAGAAGAGAAATATCATGGACAATGTGGAAACAAGGGGTTAAAGGAGGAACAGCTGGACGTCTGGTGGGGAATACTTGTCTTTTTTATTTGCAGGTCAAATTTTGTGCCTTTTGGTGCAGACTTTGGAAGTATTGATGTTAGTTTAGTATAGATGTTGTCTGTCTGTTTTGTAAAGTGTTCATATTTACAAATAAATAGAGCCAGAAAAGTAAATTTAAAGTCAAGTCTGATGGACAACACAATAGATGACACTCAGAAGTCCACTTTTGGGTTTTCATTTCATGTGTAGCTACTTGTCTCACTCAATTGTTCTCATATATACTACAGAGGATCGTTGAATTGCAAACCTCCAAAATAAATAAATATAAATAAATCTTGAACAGTCTTAAGGAAATAATATACAATGTAGTCAGAATTTAGGGATTTCATTCTTTCATTTTCTGTATGTGAAGTGAAATCAGACATGCAAAAGTTTAGAGAATTATACACTCAAGAAATGAAGCATCTTCAAATTATCATCTCGCTTTTTTCTACAGTTGCATCACAAAAAAAACAGTAGTGTCTTCCCACTACACTTGCTGACATGTCATTTCTGTTTTATAGACTTTTAAATGGCAGATGCACGTCCAGTCAGAGTGTCTTGTATTGTTGGCTATTATGTTCACTATGTATTTATATATTTTCAATGCAATTGGACCAATAAGAGCACAACTGAGGCCAGAAGCCTTTTACAGGAATGTATTGCAACTTGTCAATCCTTGTCCTAAAGAGACCACAACCTGCCCTGTGAGATTTAGCCAGTGTCTGGAGCAAACGTAGGAGTTAGCAGGGGATGGAGGGAGCAGCATAAGAAAACTTGTAGATGGTAGACTGCTATGTTAAGCTCTACCACAATAAAGATAAGGAGAGTCGAATTTTAAAAAGAATGTGATATCTCTGTGAAGGAGGATCAGGACAGAGAAAATTTTATCTGGACATAAATAAAAATGTGGTACATGATGTAATGGCCTCATGACTGCTGAGGAACCTGGACAATGTCATTGTGAGGTCACTCTTGCTAATTTTCAAAAGCTTATGTAATCAGGGGAGATCATGCGATCAGGAAAGATTACTGAGGACTAGAAGAAGGCAAATGTCACTCCTATCTTCATGAATGTCAATGGAAACTATAGGTTGGCCATTGTTACCTTAGTTCCTGGGAAGTTGATGTCTTAGTTAATGCTGGAAATGATTTTCAAACTCATGAAGGACAAGGTGATTGGGAGCAATCAGTCTGGATTTATGAAAGGGAAATGATGTTTGATCCACCTGATAGCTTTCTAATATGAAATTGCTAGCTCAGTGGTTGAGGGTTGCTCAGTGGTTTTGTTTATTTTGATCTTAGTAGGGCTTTAAATACCGTCTCCCATAATCTCATATGTAAACTCATGAACTAAGGATTAGTTAATGGACAGTGAAATGGACTGAAAATTGCCAGAACTTCCAGGCTTGAAGCATTGTGATCAATAGCACAGGGTCCAGTTGGAGGATGGTCAGTATTGGTCTGTTCAGGGATTGATAATGCGGCCAGTCCTGTGTAACTTTTCCAATAATGTCCTGGATTGTGGAACTCAGTGCACTCTCAGGAAGTTTGCAGATGATACAAAAATGAGAGGAGTGGCTGGTAGACAAGGTTGGTGGGTGCTGTTCATACAGACCTCCACAGGCTAGAGAAATGGGTCAATACTCACATAAAAGAAGGGAAATGCCAAGTCCTGCACCTGGGAAGGAATAAATCCCCACACTCATACCCTCTGGGACAAACCAGCTGGTAATCAGCTTTTCAGAGAAGGACGTGGAGAATCCAGCTAGAACAAAAAGCCATCAGAAATGTGCCCTAACTTCAGGAAAGGCCATAAGCCTCCTGGGTTTCAGAAAGCAGAGGGTTACCAGCAGGTCAAGGGAGGTGATCCTTCCCCTCTCATGAGTCCTGCCAAGAACCATCTGGAATGAAAGGTGCAGTTTTGGGCACCCCAATGCAAAAAACAGGAACATTGAAGTGAGTCCACCAGAGGGCCAAGAAGTAATTAAGGTAGAGGAGCATCTGACCTAGAAGGAGAGGCTGAGAAATCTGGGACTTCATTCTGGAGAAAAGAAGGCTCAGGGTAGTCTCATCAATGCATAAATCTGATCAGGAAGTGCAAAAAAGAAAGCCAGTTGCATTGGTGCCTATTAAAGTGGGCACAAATATAGAAATCCAGTGTAAACTTAACAAACCATTTTCTTTATTGGGAGGTCAGTCAGACATTGGAACTGGTTACCCAAAGATGTTGTTGAGTCTGCATCTCTTGTAATCAAAACCTGACTGCACATTTTCCCTGAGTTACCTGCCCTGATTTAACCTGCTATGAATCCAAGAACTTTGGACTAGTAGATCTCCAAAGGGACCTCCCAACCTGTGATTTTGCAACATAATATCTCTATTCAGTGTGTCTTTTTCTGATTCAACTGCAAGTGATTCTGGGTTCATTAACTAAATAGAACACAAACTAATGACCTTCTGAAAGGCTCAAGAACCTCTCACAGAATAAAAATATTCCAAATGATATTTCAAATTCAGAAATTCTAAATAGTTGGTGATTTGTTTTTGAGATCGTGATTTCAATTGTCAGATGTGTATGAAAAATTGTCTTTGTTGATCTAAATCTGATGATTATTTTGCAGTGAATAGTATTTTGGGGAATAATTATGCATTAGTTTTTGTATTGTATACAACTGAGGAAAATTGCTACTTGACTGCATGAGAATTATTTACTTTATCAAAAATATTGTTGCTTTTCTGTTTGTTTACATGGTTTTCCTTTTTACTTCCAAATTTAACCTTGTTTACTGATAATGTTTTGTAAAGTTATCTCTAATCACTGCAGAATTAGGAAGTCACTAAGCATCTCCTGAAATTCTAAAAGTAACAGGTCACAGGAATGTGAAAAGTGATAAACTTGAATACATAGCTGAAGCTGTGGAAGAAGGACACAGATATTTGATACGGAAGTTCCATTTTCCCCTCATTTTGTCACATGTTATGAATCATTAATACTTCTTAGTGAAGTTTCTATATAAACAGAATATGGAGTTCTAGGAAACTTTGATTTCAAAATGTCTTTGCAGGACTAAGTTGACTCAGTCAAACTATCCGTACAAATTAATGCTGTTTGAGTTCTATATACACCTCTTTCAAGAGAATCACCGAAATGTTTCTCACTTCAGCTGTAGTTTAGGGACTAACAAGATCCAAACAACAATAGATTTTGTGGTGTTTAGGATTATCTGCACAATATAAAGCAAAGCAAAACTGTAACCACACTTGGACCATGATTAAATTCTTTATTCTCTTTAAGGGAAAAAACTATTACAAAATAGTTAAATCAGTAACAATCTTGTGGATGATAGGTGCTCCCATCTCATATGCACTCTTCAAAGTTTCTGAAAGCTGTCAGCCGGGGAGTCAAATCTCAGACGTAGTTCTCCTTCTTTTACTAAGAAAGATGCAAACTTTCTGACATCTCCAGAATTAACCGGAGACTACTAATAGAGGATTTTTTTTCCTTTTCTTGCTATTTATGTGATGTCTAAAGTAAATTAAGCTAATTTTCCTGTTCTCCAAAAGCCAGGTGCCTCTACTTTGTGCAGTTCCACAGGTCCACTTGAATTGTCCATGGCAAATTTCTGCTGTACTTGTGTGGTGGATCTATTTGCCTTCAATGTGCCAATTGTAACAGTGAGAGTATCACTGCACAAATGTGCCCTTTTTATCTCTAATGTCTTCCATGACAATATAGAAGCTTGAATTCTACAACAATGGACAGATGGAAAATCGGAGTGAACTTAGACTAAACTCTGTATTGAAGGGTAAACCTTTAGTATCTGTATTCTTAACAGAACATTTTCCCATATGTGTTAAATGATTAAAAACTGAAAAAAAAGGGGAGATTATCTCCTCAGCATCAATCCATTACTGTTATTAGTTTAGTAATGTTTTCATCACTGCTGATCCCAAGGTTTCATTTTAAAGATCTTTAGCATGCTTCACATATAACTTAAGGGATTAACCTAGAATCTGTAAATGATTCTGTCTTTTTGGGAATGCAATGCAGAAAAAAACTCCTGACAAAACACCAAAGTTTTCAGCACATAAAGTTTTACAGAAAGCTTTGTATTCATACTTGTGTGGGAACATTTAGATTTTAATGATTTTGGTATGGGGACATATTTTTTTCACTTTCCTTGCACAATACTTAACAAAATATGGGACTGATATTGCAAGAATAAAAAATAATAACAATAAAAAAGTGGCAATTGAAAAGAGTAATGAGTTATTAGAGGCTGAGTCTTTGTTATCTTTTTATTTTAGAAAAGATATTTCCCCAATAATACCTTAAATCAAATATGATTTGGATATAAAATTATTCTTACAAGATGAAATTACAGGCCATAAACTTCTGCATGTCCAAAAACTAAACTTTTTTTCCCCAGCTGATCTAAGAAAATATCATATGCCTTACATCTAAAGATGTAAGGATCTTATTAATGTTGTAACTTTAAGTTGCATCACTAAATAAGATACTTTAAAGAACTTTAGTAAGATCCTTAGTGAGAAAACTATAGGAAAAAAATTATACTAATTTAACAGAAAGAATCATGGAGTATTAGATCAGTGACAGGAAAATAGAGTACCGAAATCCTTGGTTAACATCTTGACAGTGAGGCAATTAATCAAACAAGATGGGCAAAGATATGTGACAATGACCTTTTCAAACAGGATTGTAAATGCAAATACAATTATCATGTGTATTGGTGACAAAAGGTAATTAAAGGTAGCTTTCTGTACACTGCCAGTAAATTTTGGTCTAAGTGGTTTATGTCTTCCTCTTCAGTTATTTTTATTATTATTAAAAGATTAATGCCTTTTTAAAAATAATCCAAATATTTATTTATGTATAAAAGAGAGGACAGCTTTTAAAATAAAGGTTTTCTTTATTTCACAAAACTGATTGGAATTAGATTCATTATCTGGCCCTGAGGTCACATGCATAATGCTACAATCTCTTTTGCTCCAAAACAGAGTGACTGCATCCAAACTGCCTGCTGAGACTGATCCCTGGGTTCTGCTCACTTCTGAGCTACAGCCAGGCACTGTTCAAGAAGTAGTTTTGACCAAAAAACCTGCAACTACAAGAATAATTTATCAGCACACATAATCAAGCTCTTGCATGCAAGGCTGAAACCTAACATTTTAAATTTGCTCTTTTCTATATTAGAGGGCTGGATCTGACTAGGAAGGAGTTAACTTTATTTATGACATCCCATATAGTGCTGTCTTGAGTTCATAGCTGAACCAGTGTCAATAACACACCACATTTTGGACATTCTGGAGCAGTGCTTGCACACTGTCATGGTTTCCTTTATTTTCCCAGTGAGTAGAGTGTATATCAAGCAGTGAGGGGACACTGACCCAAACTGAACAATGGGATATTCCGTGTCTTACGATTATATTCATCAATAAAATGTGAGGGAAAGGATGAGGAAGAGGGAACTTTTGGGTTTAAGGTGCTTGCCTTCTCCAGGAACCATTACCTGTGCTGAGGCCCTGCTTTCTAGTGAGTGGTTGAATTCTGCTTGCTGATGGGAAGAAGTTATGGGACTACTTATTTTGTTTGGCTTTCAAGCTCAGCTTTGCTTCAGTTATTAAACCATCTTTATCTTGACCCATCCATTTGTTCACTTTTGCTCTTCCCATTCTCTTCCTCATGGATATTTGGGGGGAGTAACTGGGAGACTGAGTGGAGCATTAGCTGCTGGTCAGTGTCAACCCACCACACCTAATGCTCTCCAGAATAGACCTTGTTTACTTTCCTGATGCCTCTCCCTCTGATGCATTCTCCATTGGCAGCAAAATTCTCAAGTCTTCCTTTTATTTCTAGAAAAATAGAGAGACATAAAAAATGCTGCATGACTGGGAGAACCCAGTCCCAGGACTTGTTCATTCAGGTTTTAAAGGAACTGCAATGATATGGCTATCACCATGGTGATTGTGATGAGAAGAAAATATTATGGGAGGGCGATGTCCAGCAGAAGAATGAGGCATACAGAGAGATATAGATGGAGATCCTGCTTCCTTTCTGTCTCTGTAGGTTGCTGTAATCCCACTTTTAGTCCATTCCTTGCTTGTATATAACTCACATAGCCACATTTTAGAATACAACCAAATCCGAACAGTCCAAACCCAGTGACTATTTCAAATATGTGAATAAAAAGAATATGAGTAACAAAGGTGAAAGGAAGTGTATCATCTCCAGTGTGTGTGTGTGTGTGAACCCCCAAATCCCCCCAAACTGAGTAAAATTCAGAGCTTTGTCTAACTTATGGATGAACCTCTGGCCAAAAAAATATAGTACCTTGAGCCTTTTCTTAATTTTTTGTTTCCAAAAGTGCTTTTAGTGAGCCTGGAAAAGAAAAGAGATATTCATGTGCTAATTTAAAACTATCACTAGATATGAATGCACTGAGTTTCACAGAATAGTGTAAACCCAGCCTTATAATCCCCTATCAAGTGACTTTAGACACATTCCTATGGATGATCCCAAACCTTGTTCTGTGAGCACAGATGTGCTGTGTTTAAGGAGGGCCTGATCAAAAACCCGTAGATGTCAATTGAAGTAGTTTGGTTGTCCCCAACAAAGTTATATAGAGGCATCTCTGCTGGGAGGCTTCCTGGAGTATGTATGCCAACTATAAACAATAGGATATAGCTGTGGGGGAAGGAAAATGGTGAGGGTCATTTATAATGTGAATTTTCATTAAAAACTATATGTGAATCTGAAGTGTACTTCAGTATTTTTAGGGGCAGAAAATCTGTCAAACTGGAAAATATTTATCTAAGTTTATTTCTCTCTGACTGACTTTTGGACCACTGCTAAATAAGTGAAGCTATTCACAAAGTGAACCTTGGCACCTGCAGCAAAGTTGCAAATAGAAGAGATACTTCAGAATTCAATTTACTTTGTATTAACTTGAGATCAGATACTCATCATCTGCTTTAACTGCTTGTTTTATCTAAACTGCTAGAGTCACATAACGGGAAAGAAAATTAAGAGATTTCAAATTTGTTGCTCTAAGCAAAATGACTTCCTTATCTAATCTAATAAGAGGCTGGATGAGTTTCCCTGTTTTAATAATCACTGTGTTCCAAACTTCCTTTCCATTAAAAAAAATTAACATAAATTGTCTGGAGAATTTATCTTACCATAATCAAGAAAGTTTTCTTCAATACCACCCTAAATCATAAATGTGACAGTAGCCTGACAAACTTTTCCTACAAACTTTTCCTAGCATATTAGAATTGTAACTATGGGTTTAAGGTTTTGGGATAGGAAAATACATGTTTTTTAGAAACCAGAAGGATGTAGACATCTCAATGTCAGTAGCTGATGTGAACCATGAAGTGAATAGACTAGTACAAAGGCAGAAATCTTTTAAAGAAAGTCTATAAGAGGTATTGTTGCTTTGGAAAGTGGAATTTAATTACTAACTAGGCATAGTATGAAGTACTGAGACATAAAATCAAGGTATTTATTGTTTTGGTGCTCCATGTTATGATCTCACATTTACCAGTTGGAGCTCAAAGCAGAGCTATTAGACTTTGGTGCTTATTCTAGAGTCCCTGAGATTTAAAACTTGGGTTATTGCTCCTGCTGAGATTTAATCAGCTGCGGTTTTTAATGTTAACAACAGTCTATCATTCATGGAAGAGAACTCATAAGTAAGATGATTAAGGGTAAGGAGGTCACATCCTTAGAAGGAGGGGGAATTCACACCTCTCATAAACTTTGGACCTGATTATTTTGGTGGTACAGCACTCCTTTTGGCTTGGGTGTGTGACTGAGAATGATAGAGAAACTTCATGAGGGATTAAAAGAAAGGTCACTTTTTTTTTTATCACACATATAAATTTACTTTAATCATCAGCAAGGATAAGCAATGTTCTCCGTTAATGTAGGGTTCCTCACTATAGGAAGATGCTGAACTCTGTAGACCTATTTAAACAGTTTTTTTGGTCAAGCAGTTACAATAACTGCCTTGTCCTTCTAGTGCTGTGTCTTTCACTGTAGTTCATGCCTTTGATAAGAGTGCCAGGATATTTTATCTCTGAGGTGATCTCGTCTCTGAAAGCAGGGACTTCCACTGACCCTGCTGCAGGGAATGCCAGTGAAGTTGTGCTGGGAGAAATACCTTTTTTTGGCAATGTGGCAGTGTAAATGAGGAGAACCAGCTTTAAACCTGAACAATCTCTCTCTGAAAGGAAATCTCTCTTTAGACCTCTGCTACTTTAGTCAATGTCTTAGAATGACATCTACTTTCAGTTCAGCCTGATCAACAGTGTATGGAACAAGGGGACACTTTAGCAATTTCTCAGCTTCCTTCAAAATCCATGTGAATTTAGTGTATTTTTCCAACTGCATTAGTGATAGTAGCAGAGAGTAGCTCACTGAAGATCCTGTTTTATTGTCGCTTTCAACAGCCGTTTGGGAAGCACATATAATTCCTTTTGCCTTATGTAACTTTCAGAATTATGAGATGTTCCTTAGTAACTACATGTACATTTTCCTTCCCTTCAGCCTTCAAATATTGTTGCTGAGCAATTTAGTAAGAACTAATAAAACTAAATATAACTTAAAAAAAAAGAAAAAGAACTTGCTAGTCAATCCTACTAATGGAAATCACATTTTGTAAATACTTCTCTACACCTTTCATATCTAATATGCCTTCCTTTGCTGTCCTAAAAGTCATGCAACATTGCTGAGTGCCAGACAATGATCAGCAGGGCATTCTTGCAATGACAGTCCTGCCTGTGGTTTCTGGTCACACAAAGGCTTGATTATAAATCTGTGGCAGTTCAAAGGGGTCTGAAAATGAGAATAAAGTGAAGTTGTGTCCACCAAATGGTTCATTACATTGCCATGAAATGTAAAATAGCGTCTGTGAAACTGAGAAACAGGCCTCTGTTAATTTTTAGGGTTGAAGAATACCTCATAATTGTAAGATAATGTATTATTTTAAGAAAGCATATACTGCAGTTAGGGCATGGTAAATCAATCATGGGTCAATTTTAACATTTTAATGCAGATCTATATAATTGCAGAATCACAAGATCATTTTGGGATAATTGAGTTCAACCTCTGACCAATCAAAACTTTTTCAACTAGAGCAGGACACAAGGTGTCATGTCCAGTCATTTCTTGAACACCTCCAGGGATGGGGACTCCACAACGCCCTTGGGCAGCCCATTCCAATATCTTATCACCCTTTCTGTGAAGAAATTCCTCCTGATGTCCACCCTGATCCTCCACTGGTGCAGCTTGAGTCCATTTCCTCTTGTCCTGTCTCTTGTTTCCTGACAGAAGAGTCCAACTCCCACCTAAAGACTAATAAAAAGTGTGAGATATTTGTTTTGTTTTGGGTTTTTTGCAAAAATGTTAGAACACGTGAAATATATATGGATACATTATGTATGTATGTGTGTGTGTTTGTTTTGTTTGTTTGTGTTTTTTGTTGGTGGTTTGGTTTTGGTGTTTGTGTGTGGTGTTTGGTTTTGTTTGTTTTTTTTTTTACCCCTAGAAGGCTTAATGCTAAAATTCTGCCTCTTTAGGTTTTCAATTTCCAGCTCACTAATGCAGATCTTTCAATCCAAAATTCAAGTACACAATTTTCTATTGTATTTTGACCATGTTGTAGTTTAGATACAAAATATCACTAGGGAAGTGTTAAAGCTTTCAGGCTACTGACTCACAAAACAAACAGTGTCCAAAGCCAGCTCCTGGAGGGATCCGCATTGTATATGTGTCTATATATGCCAATAAATTTACCACTAATGGATTTTTATCCTAATCAGACAGAGAAGAGAACAGCATGAGGCTGCTGGTACTTTTTGTGTTTGCATGAATTTTGAATATTGTTTGTATTTCTGTCTGTGTTGATCTGTGTGGCTGGCCACGTGTATATTTATGTATGTGTTGTTTACTTCTGCCGTGTGTCTGTTGGGAGTACATGTTGAGCTTTGTTGGGCTGAATGTGAGGAGATGAAGCTGATGGGCTGTTCGTCTCACCTCTGTTGGGCTGCAAGATTCAGGCACACCTACAAAACCCCAGGATAATTCAGCGTGGAAAGGACTGCAGTTGTTCTCTAGCCCAACCTCCCACTCAAAGTAAGGACAGCTATGAGATCAGACCAGATTGCTCAGGGCTTCCTACCCTGAGAAGTTCAAAATGCCTCTGGGCAATTTGTTCCAAAACTAGACTATTCTTTGTGGTGAAAAAGATTTGAAGTACAGCAAGTCAGAGCTGTGTTCTTTCTTTCTCTCTGTACTGGTTTTGGCTAGAATAGAGTTTTTTCACAGTAGCTGGTATGGGGCTGTTTTGGGTCTCTGCTGGACACAGTGGTGATAATACATGAATGTTTAGCTATTGCTGAGCAGTTCTTATACAAGGTCAAGGACCTCTCTCACTGCCTGGCCAGCCAGTAGGCTGGGAATGCACAAGAAACTGGGAGGGAACACAGCCAGCAAAGCTGACTCCAACTGGCGCAAGAGATATCCCATATGACATGACATCATTCTCAGTAATAAAAGCTCAGCGAAAGAAGGAAGAAGGGAGCAGGGCGCCATCTGGCATATCTTGTCTTCCTTCTCAATTACACGATGAAGCCCTGCTTTCCTTGGGACAGCTAAACATCTGTCTGCCAATGGGAAGTGGTGAGTGGATTCCTTATTTTGCCTTATGTGTTCAACTTCTGCTTTAATTGTTAAATTGTCTTTAGCTCAACCCATGAGTTTTCCACTTTTACACTTCTGATTCTCTCCCCCATTCCACCTGAGGAGAGTGAGCATACTGTCATGCAGGGTTAAGCCTCAACATTTTCCCATAAAAGACTGAATATTCTTCACAGAAGATGCCTTTCCAAGTTTTCTTCCAATGTTAGAATAGCTTGAAATACTTTCCAACAGCTGATCACTCAGACATTTTGCCTGGTCTACATCTTGGTTATGTTAAGGATAACTTGGTAGCAAATGCTACATCTGTTACACCAGTGGAATTTAATATATGGTTTGGGATTTACTGGATTAAGCCACAACAGCCAACAATTCACTGCACGTTCAGGACTCTTCCATAGAAATAGAATATCAGCTAAGTAGCAGCTTCTCTCCTGCTTTATGGCTTACACAGACATCCACTAAAGTGGCAAGTTCAACACAAATTTTTGCTAGTATAACTGTGGTGTATGTTTCTTACATTTGTCTTTGAGATTTGAGGCAAAAAGAATAAGAGGATCATAATCTAACTGATTGGAAAAGAACACAGCAAAAAACTCCTTTAAGTGTTTTCAGTTAGAGTCCCAGATATGTTATACCTATTATTTTGCAGTTATTCACTTTAGTAAGGAAAAATAATCATGGCCATTAATACTGCTTGAAAGTAACTCTCCATCAGCAATTCCTAAAACCCCTGGTCTAAAGAAATTATATTTATAAGATGAATGATGCATTACTCCTAGAAATTGTTATTTCAGGTTTCTAAGTGAGCACACAACCTACCTGTACACACTCACATTCACACACACACACACACACAAAAGTTTCAATCAGTTTTTCTCCAGAGCTTTTTTTTTTTCAGTAACCTAAAGAGTTGCTTCAGAGTTGATCCTGTGATATATGTATTACTCTTATCTATTCTTCATTGTTGGAAAATGGAATTATAAAATTACATTTGGCAGGTGAAAGAGGGAGACTTTCCTTGATTGTTAGTGTTTTATTTGCCTCTCAGTTCCCCAGGAAAGCCAAGACCCTTGTGCCTGACAAGGCAGACTGCCTGACAAGTGTCCTGTTATGGGGTCCCTTTAGTGAATAGTCCCACTGGATAAGAGGGTGGTTCAACTGACTTTTTCTGACAGCATAAGAGAGACTCCTCAGTGTGTCTTCCACTTTATTTGAATATGTTCCCTGCTGCTGGCAATTGCCAATGCCTGTGAAGAACTCCCACCAACAGTTTACAGAAGAAACTCTTTATTAATAGAACATTATGACAGGTTGAGGTTTGAGGATTGTTGGTAATAGCACAGCAGGCTGTCCCCATGTGCCAAAATACGAGCTGGTAGGGAAGAGGACGAGACTGGTTGAACAGAGGGCTTTGTCTGGTACTCAGAAAAAAAAAAAAAAAAAAAAAAAAACGAGACTTTATGAACTTTGGAAGAAGGGGAAGGAAACTCAGGAGGACTACAAGGGTGTCATGAGGTTATGTGGGGAGAAAATTAGAAGGGCCAAAGCCCAACTGGACTTTAATTTGGCTACTGCCCAAGAAAAAAAAAAAAATTCTATAAATAGATTTTCAACAAAAAGAGAACCAATGAGAATCCCTATCCTATATTGGATGTGGAGTGAAAGAGTAACAAAGGCCGAGAAAATGGCTGAGGTACTTAATCCCTTCTTTGCCTCAGTCTTTAATAGTAAGACCAGTTGTTCTCTGTAGTTATTAGGAACTATTTCTTTACTGAGAAGGCTGTCAAGTATGGGAACAGGCTGCCCAGGGAAGTAGTTGTGGCACCATCCCTGGAGGTACATGAAAGACGTGTAGATGTGATGCTCAGGGACATAGTTTAGTGGTGGACCTGGCAGTGCTGAGTTACGGTTAGACTCAATTATCTTACAGGTAGGTGTCTTCCAACCTAAACAAATCTATGATTACATAACAAGTTTTGTGACTTACAAATAGACCAGTAGTTTAAAGGATTTAAGAGCCTTTTTCAAGGAAGAGTAGAGAAAACAGGAAAACAAGTGCTTTAAAATCTGGTGTTATAAGGCTATTTTAGCATTCCATCTCTGTGCTTTATTTTGTGAGCTTTTTGATCACTGTCTGAGTGTGAAGCCTTTGTTTTCCTGAAAAAATTGTCACATAAATATAGGTATTACAGATGAAATAAGCCTATTAGATCATTTCATCCCTTTCCTTGTCAGTGCAAAAACATTTCCTATGGTAAATTATCTAGTGCAGGCCTAGACAGAAAACAACTCAATATTGTAAGAAAAGCAAAGCAAAACAAAACAAAACACTACCACTCCCTCTCTACCAGAGGTTTCAACATTTATTTTCTCTCTAAATCAAAAGACCATTCAAAATTCGTAAGAGAACTAAAAAGATAGAGAGAGACCAATACTAAGCATATTTCACCAGTGTGAAAACTCACTGGGATTTTGGAAAATTTGAATTCCTGTTTCTGACAACAGAGGGATTTCAAAGTACCTTTTGCACACCCTGGCCAAATAAGAAGGTTGCTAAAAATTCTGAAGAACCATGTCTCTCTTAGAAGACTCTATGGCATTACAAAAGAATATATGATTTAAGATTTTATTTTCACTTCTGGTTTAATTTTAACAACATTAATTCCCAGTGCATCTTATTTAAACTCAGTTATGCACTAAGACCACCTTAAACAATTTCTCTTTTTCCTTAGGATTTATAGCCTGAAATGTATGTAAACAGTTAACATGTCCCTTCCTCCTTTCCCCCTCCAGTCATTGCTTAGGAAACTATACATAGTTATTTCTTTTCATCTTTCACTGTAAGTCAATCCTTTCAGTCCCTTAATAATTTATGTTGCTTTTCCTTGAATTTCCTCCAATGTGTCAAGATTTTTTCTAATACTGTGAGGCTTTGCATACTTTATTCTAGACATATACTCAACTGTTGACACGGGAGAGATAGAATATCAGTAGCTTATGTTGGCTTCTTTCTTTATTTTGCATGCTTGGTGTCTTTTTTTTTTTAATACTACTATAAACAAATCTTGTTATTTCTCTACTTACAGTGAATGCACATACCAGATATATGTACACACATATACAATGGTCATATGAAAATGATTTTATGTCGTGTCCTCCTGAAAGATCACCTGACATCAAAAATCTGATAAACAAATAAAAGCTACTAAAACAACTCTGTCAGGTATCTTACAGCTGTAGCACTTCCAAATGTATAAATCAACTCTCTAAGCTGATGATCTTACAATCATTCAAAGAGGTCCTCAGGTGAGTAAGACTTAACACTTTTCAGCCTTGGAAGGTGGTGTTCATACATAGCAGTCTGAGATCTACCAAACACAACAAAATATTCTCTACAGCAAATGCGTCATGCAAGGGACTTAACATTATGTTTGATTTCAAAAGGCATTTTTGCAAGGTGATGTTGATGCCAGTTCTGATGGAAGCGAACTCTTTCATATTGAGAAGACCAGCTGGACTTAAGGGAAATTTGCCAAGTGAGTTTGGGATCAATATAAGATCAAGCTCTTCATCAGGCTCTTTAGAGCTGACTATGCTGTTGAAGCAGTGTGGGATTTGATCTTTGTGAGTGACCATGACATCAGGTGGGAAAAACTCTGGAGAACCTAAATGCATTCTCAGGTGACAAAACACTTAAGAAACATTGCAATGTGATGGGTACTGAGACCAAATGAAGAGATAGTTATTAGGGTCTAGCTGAGTGTGCTGGTTGTGTTCAGATTGCCGGTGCAAATGTTACTTCAATGGTTAATGATAATTAGAAATCAAAGTTGTGCAGGGTGAACGATATACCAGAATTAACAGCAGGAAATGACAATTTGTTCTGACTTTCAGTGTCTTTATAGATGTCATTGTTACTAAGAGTCATTTAGTGGTATTCATTATTATATTAAGTAAATTGTATGATTAAAAAGAGACTCAACATGTATAAATTCATCATCTAATCAGCTACTCAGCATCTCTGTTACCTCCTAAACAGTATTATTATTCTCAGCTGAACGAAGCTCACAACAACAAAAATGTTTATTGTTTCTTTGCTAAATTAATATTAAAATACGTGTATCTTGGGTGCTTTGGGAAAAGAGGGAAATAATCCATCATAAAGCTTCATTTCTATTTAGAAAAGTTTTGTTTTGAGTTTTAGCTTCCAATGTCAAACTATTTATTGGTATAAATCATCTGACATGTCAAACCATAATGAATGTTTATAACTTTAGATTTTTGAATTATTGAAAGTAGATTATTAATTTATAGAAAAAAGGACATTTTTTACAATCATTCTTTCCACCCGAGCTATTACAATTACGAACATCTTTTTTCGAAATACTTTAAAGTTATTTTTTGTCCATGATGTTGGGCAATAGTGAGAGGATATCTAGTAAAAAATTTTTACACCTTGAGTGCAGAAAGAAAATAATCTACTGCCATGAGGGAGCCTCTTCTTTTTCAATAATCCATCAAACTTCTGAATTTGTTTTTCTATCACATGAAATGTTCTATGGGCTCTAAATACACAGCAGTTTCCTTCGGTGAAATACTTTATTAGTTTGTTTTATTTCAGTCTCAAAAATTCTCTTTTTTGCTGTTTGATTTCTGTTTGTATATTTATCCCAATGATTAGATTTTAATGTTGTATTTTTCAACATTTAATTATTATTTTATTTTTCAGAAGTTTGTAGTGTATGACCATAGAATAGTTTGGATATGAAGGGACTTTTAAAGGCCATCTAATCCAACACCCCTGCATAGACAGAGATACCTGCAACTAGTTCAGGTTGCTCAGAGCCCCATCCAGTGTGACCTTGAATGTTTCCAGGGATGGGGCTTTTTTCCACAACTCTAGGCAACCAGTTCCAGTATTTCACCCTCCCCATTGTAAAAAAAATTCTTCTCTATTCTTAGTCCAATTCTACTTTCTTTCTAGTGCTCCAGACCCCACAAAAAAATCTGAGTTTCGTAACTTTTCAAATATAATGGCAAGTGGCTTGGCCTGAGGTGATATTAATTTGCACTCTGGCCTTTCATTTATTGTTTTTGCAATATAGCAAGATGCTGTCTTCCAATGCTTTACATTTCTGATTTTTTAATAAATTGAAAATATGTTTCCACAAGTAACTGTCTGACACCACTCTTAATTTAGTCCAATCACATTTTATTGTTTTACTGCCATATCATTCTCCTGAGGCACCTCAATAGATCTACAGCATGCACAATGTATAATGGACATAAATATGCCTGATATTGGTAGCTGTGAAGCTCTACCATCCATTCCATCTATACTCCAGTTTCGTCCTTGAAGTTATATCTAACCTTGCTCTTTTTCACCCTCTGAATATGTTCATTTTGCATTTAATCTATTCCTCTAGGAAATTTACTGACTGGGGAAGTTTGTCATTTATACCTGAAAATATTTTCTTAAACAATCTATCATGCCTCTAGAGCACTTTATATTACAGAGGATTTTACAGATAGCAACTAATTAATCAAAGCTGCCTACATAGAATGGAAAATAATAATTGAGTACCTCAGTTTTACAAAGACAAAACTGAACAGAGAGATTTAGGTGAGTTGCTCAAGGCAAGAGTGAAAATTGGTGGCAGATTCAGAATGATGACTCTATTTCATGGGCAACACTTTGTTCAAATGTATTGGGGAGCATTTCCTCACTGTGCTTTGATTTCAACACTTAGGAGAGCTTTCTTACAAGTTGTCACATGGCCTTGAAACATATACAGTGACTTTGCTCTTTTCCAAATTATTTTAGCATTTCCAGTCTACAGAAATCAAAGCTTTATGTTATTGAGGAAAGACAATATGCAGATCTCCCTTTGAGAAAGAGAAAATTTATATCCAGGTGTGGAAGACCTCAATATATTGGATTTAAAATCTTTGGCACATCTAATGTGAGATACTTATATTTTCTCTTGCAGAATTCATGGGTTTTGTGCACATGAATTTTGAAGGATGAAAAAATTTTACTAATACCTTTTTCACAAAAACACCCTTTTTCAAACAAATATAAATGGGATGTCCTTCACAACACATGGATGAGTTCAAGATTTGCAAGAGAGGAAAATATGTCAACGTGCCCATAACATCAACCCATAAGAAAGACAGTAAGTCCCTTCTCTCAAGAACTGTAGCCTCCTCGCTGATAACTCTTCCTACCAGATAGTGGAGAACAAGAACGCAGGAATACCTTGCCTAATCCAATATTCTGTCTCTAGCAATGGCCAGATGAGAAACAGGAAAACACATTAGAGTCTGTCCCCAGGAAGACTTCATTCTGTTAAGATTTCATTGATCTCTGAAGACTGAGGATTATAACAGCTCTCAAAGTATTTTTTAGCATTACATATAATAGTTTCAGCTCCTCTTCTTATCGATAAAAGCAAGCCGTTATTTTTCGAAGCTGAAGTTTACATTAAAAACTGTTCTCAGTGAGGATTGTGACCATCTTAAATCAAGGTTCTAAGGGGAGAAAAAACCCCATTTCATAAGAAATATAAATCCCATTTGAACTTCTTTAACTGAGTAAGGTAACACTTGGCTAAAAATGTTTTGCTGCTGGTGCTCATTGCCTGTCTACTAGGGTTCAAATACTGAATTGACATTGAACTGCAGAAGTGCAATTGTAGACTCAACCTGAACATGTATCATGAACAACTTCTTTCAGGCAGAGCAGTATACCTGAGGAGTTCCACTGGAATAAACTTTAGCCCCTCTTTTGTTGATTCCAATCCTAAAGAAAGGAAGACATGAAGTGTAACAGTGAACACACTTTTTGTTCTAAGGCAGTGTTTTCACAAGGCCAAGCTCTGCATCATTGTGCACAAGGCACAAAGCATTCATCTTCCCTGCCAGTGTTTGGCATTCTGTGGCAATGTGTTACTCCACCTAAATAGGATGCACATGGAAAATATAGCATATTTAAATCTCTTGTCTGTTGCAATGAACAATCCTTTTTTATTTTGTTTGTTTAGTGAGAAGACAAACACTTCAGATGGTCTCTCTACAGTGTTTGATTTTGTGTAGGGATCGTGGAAGCAATTTCCAGGCATATGAAAGGCATAAAAGTGTCTGGGAACAGTCAGCACAGATTTTGACACAGTATGACATAATAATTTTGCAATGAATTAAGTATGGTTTACATAAGAAGACCATAATTTGGGTGGAAAACTGACAGGACAATTTCGCTCAAAGTAGCAAGTGAAAAGTTCCTCATGGAGCAATATGAGCAACATTGGGTTCAATACTGTTTGTCTTTTCTGATGATGGCATGAAGTTCCCTAGCCTGGAGAAAAGAAGGTTGTGGGAAAGGGTATGGCACATGAAATTTGACACCGGTCTTCCTAAAAGAGAGGTTTTAAAGAAGAGAGAGGCAGACTTTCCGCAGAGCTGTGCAGGGAATGGACAAGACACACTGGGCACAAGTGTCAAGAAGGGAAATAGTTCTTCAAAATGTGAGTGGTTACAAATTAAAACAACTTGTCTGAACAGGCTGTTGAAGCTTCACTCTGGGAGATTTTCAAAATTTAGGTGAGCAAAGTGCTGAGAAATTTAAGAAAACTAGAAGATTTATTCACATTTCAGTGGAAGGTTGGACTTATAACCTCCAGAGGTCCCTTCCAACCTTTTTTTTTATATATATAACTGTACATATTGCCTATGTCTTCTTCATCTAAGTGTCTGATTTCTAATGCTAATAATCTCAGTCTTATATTTTTTGTCTTTTATCTTGTGACCCAGCCCCAAGTAAGAGGCAATGCTTACTTTTATTATTTGTCTGAAATCTCTCTCTTCTTGAGAAGAGGTATTTATTTAATCTTCTAGGTTTTGGTCCTTATCTATATCTGGGAGATACTAATGTTTTCTGATATCAGTCCAATACTCTGCCTTTAACTCAGCCTTCTGAGCCTCATACCTCTGTGGGACCACATCAGCCAACCTCTGCTCCATGTGGTCTGTGGAGGCTGCTCACTCCATCTTTCTAGACTACTGACCTTGCAGTCTCACTTGCTGAATATTTACAATTGTGTTGTTTAGAACATTTGATTGCATTGGGCTTGAATTGAGAATATACTTCCTCCTGTGCTCTGTATTGACTAAATATACTTAATGTACCTTGATGAGTCATTAACCAAGAGTTAACATCTCTACCAAGGAGAATCACCACCATTCTGTAATTAGATAGTGAGATGGGCACCAAGAAACAAATTTATTCTGTAGAAAAACCATGAAGTGACAAAGGGTGAATCAGTCTCTTAGAGTTCTCTCTGAGGCATAGGGTCCCCTGGGGAACCCTAATCAAACCTGTTGAAAAAAATAAAGGCCTCTATATGGCTTTATAACTGTGAAGAGAATCACTATGTGATCTGATACCTCATAATCTCATTGTGGGGAGAGAGGTTTATTAATGAATGCTGATTTAATTCACACACTGAATTTTTAGACAATTAACCATTGGGTGGAAAAAAAAAGGAAATTAAAAGCAATTGCCTTATTTTTGTTTGAATGTGATTAACTGAAAAGATGATATAGTATACAGTATATTAAAAAATATCCTATGAATATTTAGCAGGCATATTTAATCAACTGAGAATATATGCTAGTCAATGAATCAGTCATTTTTTTGAGACCTTAGGTACTCCTAGAATAATGTACTGAAGCAGACTGAATTATTGAAATGTTCTGTTGGGTCAATTATCAATTTATCATAAAATTCCAGAGTCTTCACATGCATAATAGACAGTAAACTTGAAACCAAATTTTACAGTACATTGAGTATATAAAACAAATTTGGAAATGTTCTGAACATGATATCTTTATAGACAGAATGGGCAATAAAGATTTCCTTACAACCAGGAATACAACAGACACGCATACAAGCACAGACTCATAGAATCATAGAGTATCTTGAGTTGGAAGGGACTCTCAGGATCTTTGAGTCCAACTCCTGGCCTTGCACAGGATCAACCCCAAAACTGAATTCTGTTCTTATTCAGGTACTAGATCATCATGTTTTCCAAACAGTATCTGTGATCTGTTGGATGTTTACCACTACCCAGTTACCTATCTATGTCTACCATAGAAAATTTTGGTAGATGTTACACGATCTGCTAACTCTAAATCTTTCCACTCAGTTAAATTCACAGTCCTCACCAAGTCACTTGAACTTAAAAGTAATAGTTGGTAAAACCACTTCAACAAAAGAAAGGTAAATATAAATAAGACTGGAGAACTTGCCACTTCAGAACAGGATGCTGTAAAAACAGCTGAAGTCTTCCAGAAGTTAGAGCAATTCTCAGCTATTCAAAAATGTTCTAGCTGTTAATAACAATTATAGGTCATTATGTTATGACAACATGATGGATCTTTATAAGACATTTTGCTTAATCTTTGACTTTGCACTCACCATCAGCTGGGGTCACTATGGTAAATAAAGGTCCAGCTGTGACAGCTTTGAATGAACTGTGGTTCTCCTGTCTTAACAAATCTTTGACAGCTTACAGATCCCTTCTAATTTCTGAATCCTTTATCAACAGAAGTCCTTTTCAGAGCTTTGTCTTGTGTGTCTTAGTTTCCTCCCTTATAGTATCAGCAATACCTATATCTTTATAACACTGCTCCATAATATGATTGCTGGGTTAAAGACTGTTTATTAAACTGAGAGAGAAAAGAATTGCCCCAGTGAGTACTTGTTTGGAGCAACAATAAAAATTGATGCCTTTCAGTCATAATGTTGATATATACACATACACACTTAAAGGTTTTCATCATAAATACCATTCAATCATGCTTTATAACAATGAATTTCAAAACTGTATCTGTTTTCTTCTAGAGCTAGCATTCCAAACTGGAGTTGAAATAAAAAGCTGAGGAGAAGAGGGACAAAAAAGAATCATCTCTTTTGATGAACAAGCTAAGAAGCAAGGTGCTTCATGAATTGTCAGATTGTATCATCAGAGGTGCATAATACTTTCCATTGACTTCAGCTTCATGCACTGAGAAGGCATTTAGCTTATACACAAGCTCCAAAGTGTACTTTTTACAAGACAGCAGTAGTATTCTCCCATGCTGAGGTACACAATGAAACTTGTAGTCAATCAATAACCACACCGACATGAAAAAAATTAAATAAGAACCTACTTAGATGCGCTTTGTCATTTACACTACCTGCAGTCAGGTGCGCTTTTTACAATTACTAAGGATAATGAAATCAGTACAGTATCAGCACCTGAGTTCTGACTTCCAGAAAGACCTTTCCTAATTCTCATTCACCTCAGAATATTTTGTTTCTACAACATTACCAGTTACAGATATCTCATGAGAAAATTGGATGTATTGGTAGGAATCCTTTGATAAAAGGGTATTTGCAGAAAAAAAGATTAGGAGATAGTAAAATTCCCATGGGAACTTCAGAATTTGCTTTATGAATTCAGAAAGAAAATTAAATTTAATGAGACTTAGCTGCTGAAAAGCCAGGTAGCAATAAAATTCCATTATCTTTGTGAAAGCTTTCTCATTTCATAGAATCACTAAAAAATAAGGCTAAAAAGGAATTCAATGGACCATCTAGGGAAGAGAGACCCAAAGCAAGATAAATTATTGCTGTTTCTTTTTTATAAGTGCTTTTGAGCTTCCTGTAAAAGACATCTAATGATGGAAACAGCACAGATTCCTAAGACAATCAATATTAGCATTAAAATGCTTTTTCCTGATGCCAAGTCTAAATTTTTATCCACACTCCTTGTCTTAGTCTCCATAGATTTTAAGCACAGGTTATTTCTACCTTTATTTCAACATCTTGCTACCTATATATCTTGGTTGAATTTCTTGTAGACTCAACAAAAATAGGGTATTTTTATCTGTTTTGTTCCACTTGTGTTTTCTAGATATTTCCTTTGCTTTTCCCTTCAACGAGGTCAACTTATTGAAGTGCAATGCTGCAAGCCAGCTCAGACTGAAGTGTTCTCAGTGCTTAGTGGGGTTTAAGCACTGCTTCCTAACTCTTGCTCTATATCAGATCCATGCTGCAGTTTATAAACATTAGAAGAGGATTTACTATCAGCAGTCATATGATGACTGCTTCCATCTCATAGCCTTCAGATGTTCTCTGAAGAACTGCTGACTAATTAGCCATTCACCATCCTCTATTTGCTCTTATTTTCTGCCTGAGAATAGAATATCAAAATTCCTCCTACCATTATTTCACCACCCTATCCCCATCCCATGACAGTTTATTTCTTCAATTTGAAGAGGTAAGTTTTGCTTGTAGTTTTATCCTAAACCTACTCAGAGTCCCTCTCTGCACAATCAGCAAGTAGGCTCACCTTATGACCCAAGCTGTTAATTCTGATACTACAGCACTAGGATGGATCCTTGTCAAGACTGATGTTAGGTTTCATATTGTCTGATTTTTTTCCACTTGCCCTCCATGGTCTCTGAGAGAGAGCAAGACCCTGGAATCTGGCCTGCTTGCTCAGGACTACAATCCTGCCGGAGCTGACTTTACAAATTTCTTTCACAGCACGGTGATGTGGATGGATGCACTCACCAGCTGCTTTCATTTGTTGATCAAAGTTCTCCATTCTGCCAAGACCGCTCCTATTTAATCAAATCCACATTCCCTGGGGGTAGTGAACATGGAGCATGTGTATCTTTTTAAAAAAATGAGTAGACTATCATCACTTTTTTTCACATGGATGATTTTTCCACCAAGGTGTTGGATGGTCTGTGGAGATCCCAGATGCTCCTTTGGACAATTTTTTTTTCTGAAGAAAGTAACAACGTTTTTTGTTTGTTTATTTGTTTGTTTGGGTTTTTTTGTGAGGGCACAAGATATATTTTCTGGATAACTGCTCATAGCTTGTTTAAACAGAGAACACAATTGTCTTTCAAATTAAACTCCTCAACAGCATAACTTTTTTTAAATAAAATTAATATCCGCCTAGTCTTTACCTCTGAACACTATCTTGTACCTCTACACCATTTCTGCCATGATCTGGTGAAAGTGAGACAATCAGTTAGTATTGTCATCACTGTAAAATGCACATAACAGGGTTACAGGAAATAAAAGGATGCTAGTTTTAATTCTGGTGTACTTTTTTTTCCAGGAGATGGATATGTTCTTTGGACTGATTTTTTTTAATTCTACATTCAGGAAGGTGCTAGCTATTTTAAAGGTTATTTTTTCTTCGGCAAAGATGGAGGCAGTTGTGACAGGCCAAAAGTGGTCTTATATTGTAGTTTTGATGTGTTTTATTTGGCTATTTATTCAATAAAAGGACCTGTGTACATAGCAACATGTCCAGGCTGTTTTATTGATCATAATACTGGAAATATTAACTTCAGTGTCAATAGGGAAGAAGCTATTTTTTAATTATCAAATATACCAGGTAATCAATTTTTTTCATGTGTTTTCTTCCTAAAGGCTGATCTCTTTTCCAAGTTGAAACCATTTTTATTTTAATACTGTAAACTTCTCAAGGTTGAAAAGTCTTGCAAAAACAGTATGAGCTCAATAATAGTTTAAAAATGACTTTGAAAAACAAGTAGAATAGTAATTTTTGCTTTAGATTGAATTTGAATATTTAGAGCTATTTTTTTAATGTAGAGAAATAGTTTTCAAAATCGATTTAAGACAATATGTACCAAAGAGTAAAATAACTCTATCAACCTATTTACAACTTATCCATAGAAACTTTCTCAGGAAATGTCTTTCATACCAATTCAGTTGTTAAACCTTTAATAAACTTGAGTCGACATGAATTTGGTGAATTTGTAATACAACTATTTAAAACAGCAAGTTGAATAGACAAAACAGTATTAAAGTTTAGTTCTTGCAGTCTACATGGCACAAAATAAATATTTGGGAAAACTGAAAAAACTGTTGTGAGTATTGTGGGCTGGTATTCAGATCCTGGAGGCTGATGGATGTTTCATTGCCTATGTTTGTATTCTTCACTCTCCACTTTCCTGTCATGAAAACAGACAATGTAATAGACCATTTAGATGACCTGTTTATAAATAATATGTTGATTATTTGAATATCCTGAAGCATAGTAATTCACTTGGGTGTCAGTTGATTATTACCTGAAACAAAATTTCAGAAATATGAGGTATTTTTGTTTGAACCTGATTGTCCATTGTCTTGAGCTGGCAAAATGCCAACTGCCCAAGTACAGAGAAAAAGGGTTCCTCCCCCCTCCCAACCAGCCAAGGGAAAAAGAAGAGGGACAGGAAAAAAACCCCTCCAAACTAGGTTTATGCTGAAACTAACTATATGTATTTATACAGAAAAGAGAAAATTAAGAGAAAACTACAATATAACACACACTTACACAAGTTATGTATAACAAGAAATAACCTTCCCACTCCCCAGTGAAAACAGATTCCATCGCTCTAGCTCTATAAGCACCCCAAAGGACACCCAGCAAGAAACAGAAAGAGTAACAACAAAATATTTCTACTTCCCCGAACTCAAACAAAAGGCAAGTAGTGGCAGCAGCAGGAGCAAGGCCTAGCATAGCAAAACAACTCTAGCACATCTTGCTTGTACGTTGGCCATGGTGGAACTGACTAATCCACTCCCACACACTGGATTTTACTCCTTTTGAGATGATGTCATAATATGGTATGGAATATACTATTACTGGCTAGAAGAAGTCAGCTGTTAGCTAGCCTAGCCTAGATCAAGTCAGCTGACAATCCCAGGCCTGGTCTGAACTTTAAAGCCTAAATTTAGGCCTACTTGGCTAAACCCAGAACATTACTCTTAAGCATATAACCTCTTCAGTCCACAGAGCAGGTAACCAGCAGTGGAGAAGTTAAAACAGATTTTGGTAATGCTGAAGCTGATAAGGAGGTTACTATTTAAAGAAGCTTCAAAATTATAAGGAGAGGCGATTGGTTTCAGAAGTTTAGAAAGAAGACATAAGGCAAGTGAGAGCTGAAGGAATAGTAATTACAGCAAAGAGTTGTGGGACCATGAAGAGATAGAGTATATCCATGATAGGTGGAAAAGAAGCTACAATCTGAGAAGGTCCTGGGCTTATAAGAGATCTTTTACGCATGTTAAAGAAAATGAAGGATCACTGGGTATATCAGGGCAGAAGAGAATACAAGTCTGTGGCATCTAATGTAATTCAAATTATTTTCATTTGTCGTGTCGTTACATTGTGTGCTTCAGCTTCTGTCTATTCCCAGAGACTTAAATTGTCATTGAGTACCCAGCCCAAGTAGACCCTGCAGAGTTCAAATTGCTAACACAGATGTAGCTAGAGAATCTCTAAACTGTACCTCTACATAGGTTCAGCCCTCTCAGTTAATATGCTTTCCCTTCATCTTTACATCCTCATATTTTGAGGATAGCTATGAGATAAGACTGTTTTCATTAATTATGTAAGTCTCTAGTAGCTGAGAAGATAAGCTTCAATATTGTGCTGTGCTGTGCATGTTCAATGAGTCACGAGTGAACAATACATTCTTTTCAGTAACTTGGACAATGATTTTTTGAGGGTTTTGCAAGACTTCAGCATTTTCAAGACTGGCATGATGATTAGCAGGTTTTAAGTACTTTGAGCACCACTATATGTATTACCTTGAAGTTAACATTTTTTTAGCCAAGAAACTGAAGAAGGGTGCTGAGTAAAGGTAAGGTGATGTGTCCTTTTTGGGAAGATATCTGCTTTTACTCTTTTTAATCACAACAAGTTAAATAAGGAGAATAAGCTAAAAGTCACAGTTTAAGAAGAATTTCAAGGGCTGGGAATAGAGAACATTATAAAACTTATCCACTATATGAAGACTAGCAACTCCTTTGGAGACCTGTTATTGAATTAATTTTCCCCTCTGTTACTATTAGTGGTACAGAGTGGATCTTTGACTCACTCCACTGACTGCATCAAGTATACTGCTACTTCATGGACTTAACTTCTTCACATCCAGAAGTTCCAAGTTTCAAACCCAGAATCATCAGATTTGGTCACAGCAGATGGATTGCAATTATAGAATCAGAGAATCATAGGATCACAGAATAGTTAGGGTTGGAAGTGACCTCAAAAGTCATCTAGTTCCAACTTCCCTGCATTGAGGAGGAAACCTTTGTAATATTGCCTTCTATGACAGTTACAGTTATTGAGTTTTATATCCCAAATTTTGCAGTTAGGAATAGTGACACCTGCAAGTAGCTGTGTTCAACCTCTCTAAGAGTATGTATAGATTTATTTTTCTTTTATATGAATATGATATTTTCCTAGAATATGAATGAAGAATGACATCTTCCTGTTGAACCAGTTTGGGCATATTCTGTAATTGTGATCTCTAAAACTTTTTAAATTATTATTTTGTGGAAAAAAAAAATAAATTAAAAAGCCCCATAAAATCACCCCCCAAACCGTTAGAATCATCAAAATATTCTTACAGTTTCAGTGGGTAAGGCGAGATGTCTTATTTTGAGTGACTGGTAAAGATGAAGCTTTAGTTTAATTTTATCTGGTCAAGGACTCTGAGGAAGTATTAGTAAGAAGGCAGGTTTAACTTCATTATTTTGACACAGTTCCAGTTGCTTACATTAACCTGAATAAAAATAATCTTGGAAGGTAAATTTTTGAATGATATGGTCTCATATTTGTGTATTAAAAGCATGTTCATGGAACACCATTTGATAGGTGAAGGGGCAAGCATGCAGTTCTTATTGCTGTGCAGTTAATGGCATAATTTCAAGGATGTCGTTTAGAGTAGGTATTGAAACTAAACTACATGAAATACAAAAGGTGATTCTTCTGTCTTTCAAGGGAATTCATTAGCAAGTCAACAGAATAAGGTATTTTGTAGAAAAATATTTCCTCTTTTTTCACCTTCAGGTCAAGAATCCTGAAGATAGTGATGATTTACTAAAGAATACTCCAAATAGCATAAAACCTGATGTTTAAATGAAAATAGAGTAGGATATCCCTTCCTTTTTGAGTAAATTATGACTACTTTGGTGGGAGTGGAGGCTTGTTGTTATTGTTGTTTATCTGTTTGCTTGTTTGTTTGAATAGGAGTGCAGCCTTTATTGTAAAAAAAATAATTCCATCTTTCATTAAAATGTCATAATTTTTGCTCTCCTTTAGAGACACATTGGTAATTAATTCAACTGCTTTTAACACCTATTAAGACTGGTGATCCACATGGCCACTTCATATTAAACAATTCATAACTTTAGACCAACCACTGAAAATTGTTCATCCATAGAGTGCTGAACTGAACAACCCTTTGAATCTCTAAAGAAGATCACCAGTCTATTAGACTTATATACTATAATTATGTTATATATAACTGTATCATTTATAAGCTTTAAATTACATCAACCATCTATTAGACTTTATAAAAATGAAAACTTATTCATCAGATTAAAAAGTAATAAAAATTAAATTAACCATATTTGGAATTTACCTCACTACTAAAGAAAGCAATTAAGATTTTAGACTTTTAAGAACAATGGGCTTAGCTGGTATAATCTCCTTGGATTTTTACAGTAAGTTTGATGGAGACATCCTATTTTAATTCTTAGATCAAATTCTAATCTCCTTCACAGTTACAATAAATCACATATAAATGTGGTTCATTTGAGTTACTTCTGTTTTGCCCACATAAAAGTGGCAGCTGAACAAACTTTGTTAATCTTTTGATACAAAATCAGAATAAGAATTCCAATATGTGTCTTGTACCATAAGGTAGATAAGTCCACACATAAAATCTGTCATTCCAACTCATGACTTTTAGGAAATAAAACCTCTTTAGTTTGGTCAAGTTACAATCCAGTTTTTCTGGCTGATTTCAGATTCACCTTTTGAAACACAGAGTTAAGATACCAAAAACTCAAATAAAAAAGTGGATCTAAGGGTGAGTACAGGAAATATCCCATTCAGAAAAAGATTGAACAAATTTGACTAATGTATTCTGGATAATTTTATTTCTATTTTTCTGTTGCTGTTTTTTAAAAATCATCTTGTGGCTAGGTACTTCCTACTTTTAGGTAAGTTACTGGTTTTATTTCTGGATTTGTATAATTTTCCTAGTTATTGCAGTGGGGAATTTTTATCTCTTACACTAAGACAACACAACTGAACTCTATTTTCTCATGACTGTGCTTTATGCTGATTTTTCTCCATAAGAGCCTCTTTTTAAACCTCTACCCTAAAAAATGGAATGAACAGGAGAAACTGAAGCTCTCTGAATACAAAGTCTGTGTCAGAGCTGGTAAATGACTTGTTGGCCTCAGCCTATGACACTGAACCTAAGAAAGGACATTCTCCTGTGCCCCAGTCAGTCCTGAGCTGGATCCATCAACACTGACATCAGAGAATACTCTATGAGCATTAAACATGTAATATTTGATAGCTGTACAAAACTGAACCTCCCAGAGCCATGGAATCCACCCCTTAATCATAAAAGTCAGTGAAACCAGAATGCATTCTTATTAATAGCTTGCCATAACAACCATACTGGTGAATACTGTTTCCGGCTTATTTCCCCTCTCACTTATCAGGGTAAGAACTCAAGCAGCATTCTTGCCTTCATGCAACAAGTGATTGGTGATAGGTGTATGCATGGGTATGTTTATTTCTTACAGAATTAATCTGAAAACTATCTGGCAGGATAGTTCTTCACATACTTAAAACAGCCCCTGGGTAAACAACTTTGTTGTCTAAAAGATCACACGTGCATGTATTTCATAGTTTAGAAGTTGTACGTTAAATCTTGAGAGCTCATATTGTTTTCACCTAAATTTGTCATGTGAATTTGAAATGTAGCAATCTGTGTCACCTTGGGATGTTTGTATTGCGATGCTTTATTGAAACTCTACTCTGACAGGGAAGAGATGAAATATTATCTTAGATTCAAAGATTTTGAAGTCAGGCAGAATTCTACAATCAGCTAATGTGTCTTCCTGTGTACAACACAGGACCTGCCTAACATGAGGAGCTGTAATTTGGGCAGGCTGCCTAATCCGGCATTGGTTTAAATTTGGCAGTGATATGACCCTCAGGCAGCCAGACATTTTGCTGGAAATGCTATAAATATATACTGTTCAGAATTGAGACTGACAATATTCAATCATTTTTATAGCTGATAGTGAAATAGGGTGGCTGTCTTCTTAATGATAATGTAACACTTTAATGACCTAATAATTCAAATCTATTGGACCTGATACTTTGAGAATTTGATAATAACTATAATTATTTTGATTTTTTATACATACTTTATGATTTTTATAGTAATATATATTAGTTAAAATATGCTGTGGTGATGCATTCCCATACCCCTCCTTACACCCCTCCCCTGCCACAGGCCACGGTATCATCTGAGAAAACTCTCTAGGTCTCAGTCTTGACAACACCAGAATTGAGGTCCTTGGAGTTTATCAGAAATACTGCTTGTTCCCAGGAGTTAAGTGTTGTCTAAAGAGTTTTTTTTATTCCTGAATAACAATCCAAGTGGAATAATACTTTTTATTCTCACACTTTCAAAGTGTGAGAATGAAAACTGAGTTCAAGGTGAGAGATTATTATGACTAAAGCCCAATCTCTTGTAACCCTATAAACAGCAGTGCAAGCAAGACCTGTTGAGCTCTCCTGGACTGCAGCAGGCTGTGACCAGCATCTCCCTGAGCTGGGATGCCTCTCAGAGCTAGCAACTTCCATGTTCATTGTTTCCTGGAGGATCATTGACTGATGGATCCTGGGCTGATATCTCACTCTTTGAAACTCAATCCCTGGCGTGTTGAGATGAGTGCAAAAACATTCAAAGTGAGTGTTTTAGGGAACTTAAAGGAAATTTTTCACAGGTACCTTGTACGGACACTTTATATCTGTGTGCATATGCTATATCAAATGTGCTAGGGATACTGCCTTCTTAAATTTTGAAGTACTTTAAGTTAATGTTATAGCATAGCAAATCATATATGGATCCTTGTTAAATGCTCTTAAGTATAAAGTTAAATGCTGTCAAGTCATAAGTAAGTGTTTCCAGGCCTTTAGGTGGTATCTCTTTTTATCCTTACCCTTTCTGTCCTTTCTTTTACACACTCAACTGCCCTCCTCTACTCACTGTCCATCCACCCCCTGGGCCTCCACATTCATGGTCTTGTGTTAATTTTAGTTCTGACTGACAGTGATTTTAGATTTTTGTGTGCTTTTTTCTTGGCATATTTTAACTATTTCGTAAGTAGTAGAATGAACCTTGTCTTGAACTCTGTTGTGCCTGCCATTGTCTTTATGTTAAACCTGCATTCACTGATACCTTTGCGGTGATTTTTTGATTGTCCTTAAAACACTTCATGACATATGTGGAATGATAAATCTATGTTTTCTATGAACTTCTGTACAGTAGGTGATGGTTTGCAATCTGATAGATCCCTGAAGAAGATTGCTGAGATGAGAGAAAACTCTGTGTCTCAATTGGCACATGCAGAATTGCCCTAATAGGTATTTTCAGTAGTATCTATAATGACATTTTAAGGACAAATGTTTTGTATTGATTACTTTTCCAAGTAATGAATAGAAACTGCAGACTACTCTGGATTCTCAGTTTAAAGTTTTCACAACAGGACACTCAAGTGTTATGGCCCAGCAGAAAAGGACCTGGGGATGTTGTTTGACAGTCCTGAACATGAGCCAGCATGTGCCCAGGTGGTCAAGAAGACCAATGGCATGCTGGACTGTATCAAAAACTATGTGGCCCAAGGGATGTGACCATCCTTCTGTATTGACCACTGGTTAGGCCACACCTTGAGTCCTCTGTCCTCTTTTGGCCCCTCACAACAAGAAAGACCTTGAGGGGCTGGAGTGAGTCCAGAGAAGGGCAACAGAGCTGGGTAAGGGTCTTATGAGGAGCAGCTGAGGAAGCTGAGGGGTTTTAGTCTGGAGAAAAGGAAGCTCAGGGGAGATCTTATTGGCCTCTAAAACTACCTGAAAGGAGGCTGTAGTGAGATGAATGTTGGTGTCCTCTTCCAGGCAATGAGCAACAAGCAAGAGGAATAGTCTGAAGTTGGAACATGGGATATTTAGATTGGATTTTAGGAAATATTTCTTCACCAAAGAGTCATCAAGCATTGTAATGGGCTGACCAGGGAAGTTGTTGTGTCACAATCCTGGGAGGTATTCAAAAGATGAGTAGATGTGGCACTTAGGGACATGGTTTAAGGGTGGATTTGGTGGTGTTAGGTTAAAGATTGCACTCAGTGGTCATAAGGGACTTTTTCAACTCAAATGATACTATTATGTAATATTATATATTTCAAATATATGACTAGTTTTTGTACTCTGCAATGAGACAAATTATTTTCCAGACTATGTTATACATTCAAACTCGTTTCCTTCTTGTTGCTCGTCGGTTTCTTTTTTTTTCTTTTTATGTTTGCTTTTATGTTTCTTCTACCTGATAACAATTGTAAATCAGGTGTGGTTTATTACTCTGCCTTTTCCAGTCTTTTCTAGTGATTCTATGTTATATATTATGATAATGTTATAGCACTTACACTTTATCTTTCTCCTTCTATTTGTTCCCTGTTCTCACCTATTTTGCTTTCCTATGTATCTTCTCTGTGTGGTCTTCAAATATTATTACACAATCTGATTATTTGGCATTATTAAAGATGAATATTTAAAGTTATAGACTACTTGTATTATGACCATGATATATCAAATATCCCAAGACAATATAAATATTGTAAGTATTAGATTTCTGTTATGTTTAAACATTGTTGTTGGAACTAACACCTCAGTGAATTCAAAGATTTCCTTTTAGAGATTTCATGACACTCTTCCATCTTAGCTTTTAATCTTTCATTCTAACTCATCTTCCTGTTTTATTTTGCTATTGACAGGTGTCTTGGGTTGAGCTGGCAAAATGCCAGCTGCCCAACACAGAGTTTTAGAGCTTCCCTCCCCCCCTGCTGAGAAAAGAGAGAAAGGAAACAAATCCCTAGAAACTCAGAACAGGTTTAAACCCAAACTAATTATATATATTTCTACAGAAAAGAGAAACTTAAAAGAAAACTACAATATAATACACTTACACAAGTCTTAAATAACAAGAAATAACTCCTCATCGAACACAAATCCCACCATTCTAACTACAAATCACTCTGGAGAACTCAAATCCCCAGAGACAGACCCAAGCAGAGAGAATGACTAAGCACAAACATTTTACTTCCCTGGTGAGCCAGTACTGGGCCTGGGCCTCCCATCCCTCCTGGGACAGCACGGTGTGTCCTTCTGGGACCACAGCTTGAAGGAACTGACTAAGGCCCTCCCACACCAGCTCCTACACTTTGAGATGATGTCGGATATGGTATGGAATGCTATTGGCCAGAAGTCAGCTGTCAGCTAGCCCAGCCCAGCTCAAGTCAGCTGATAGTGTCAGGCCTGGTCTGTAATCTAAAGCCTGAATTTAGGCCTACCTAGCTAAATCCATAAAAATGGGTCAGTACACATAGACCAAAACTGCTTGTTATCATATCTTACAGATTTCCAACATACTTTGAACCCTGCCCTCTTACCTCTGTTAGCAAGGTTTTGGTAGTTGGCATATTATTTGCAGATTCTGATACCACTTGCCATATATTTTCTGTTCACTCGGCTGCTCATTATTCCAAAAGGTCTATAAAGATAACAACAGCAAATGTGACAAGAAAAATAAAAGCTCATTATCTTCACAGATTGCTAATACTCAGAAAACTGTAATAAAGCTTTGTCAGATCCTGCAAATACTTTTTGCTTCCCTTAACAATTTAGTCATTGAAGAGAACATCCATGACTGCAATGTAGACATCTATGTTTAAACCAACCAAGCCAGACTCATTTTAAAATAAAGAGAAATGGGCATTTCTAGGTACTAATTTGTCTTCACCTAGTTTAGATATGTGACGAAAGAGGATACAAATGACAATCTAGCAGTGCCCATTTCTCTCCCCAAACTACAGGGGCAGTCTGCAAAACTAATTGAGTGTACAGAGGGCTGCACTAGACAACTAACATTAGGTGAGATGAATCCCACTGCTAGCAGTAAATGGCAAAATCTCAACAAAGAAACATATGCATATGCAAGACATTTGAGGGGAATGTCTTGGTTATGCAGACTTTCATGCTTTGACAAATGATATTTTTCAAGAATAAAAGTGTATTTCTGTTGTAAACTTCCTGAGCTTTTTTCCCTAGTTAGACAGGTGTATTCTCTTATCTCAGAAGTTTTGCAAGTAACATGTAGTAACAAAGGAGAGAATAGACTGTTGGATATTTCCTTGTTATAGTTAAATGAATTCAAGTTGATTTCTGGGATGGGGTTGTCTAGCGATAGTATGAGCTATCGACAAAATGCTACTCCCCTTCTCATAAGCAAAGGTGAAGCAATAGGGAGATTTGGATACACAGGGTGGTGTTTTTAAAGGGATGCTTCTGGGACACTGCATTTTGTTCATCACTCTTTAATGTGGTCAGTGCTCAAAAGTGTAATTTATGCTCTTATATCTTAGCAATGGTAGAACTCTCAAAGTTGCAGAAGTGTTTTAGCTCATACTAGCAGTAGGTGATGTCTCTTGTTTGATCTCACTAATAATCAGAGATATATACATTTAAAACACTGAAACTTAGATAAGATATGTATGTACATTATCATTCTTTTTTATGTATATTGTACTGGTTGTATATGCTATATGTTTATACTGCAAAATGTGAGACTTAAGCCCTAGGCATCACACATTTGCATTTCCTCGTTGTAAACTAGAATACTGGGCTCATTTTGTAAATGAAATATATATTCATATGCTTCAGGATTTAATAATTTTAATACAAGGAGGGATAATTCTGATCATTTAGTCTGACCTACTGCCTAATGAATGCAGAGAATTTTGCTGAGTTTCAATGTTTTTTGAAATAAACAACACAAATGAGGATACCCAGAAATAAATTTGATGAGGAACTGACTGATACATACATCATTCTGTAGATCGTTATGCTAATGTAGATATCCCCAAACCAAAACATAACAACCACATACAGTTGCACCATTTTTTCATGTAACCTCCTTGAATAGCCTTTCCCTCACCCTAGGGAGTAAAATCTTATCCTGCTTACAGATTTCTCTGCTACAAAGGGATTTTCTTATCATATGGATGAGTTCATGCTTCAGCTTTCCCTCTAACGTGCCACTAACTCATCACTAACTCCCTCACCTCAGATACATTAAAAACAAGCTAGTGGTGTTTGCTTCCAAGACTCTTGTATTTTCAGTCCCCAAACAATCCCCAAGACTTTAAGTCCTTAGATTGGGTCTAGCCGGTTTGAAAGATCTCCAGAATGCATGCACTAACAGCCTGCCCAGAAAATTGACTTCATCCTCTAATATCTTCATATCAGAAAACTGATAGTTATTTGCTGTAATTTAAGCCATCTGTTTCTCTTTTCTGCCATGGTTATGGGGTGAGAAGGAAAGATTGCTCTAGATCTCTGAATATATGGGGACTAATGCTGTGTACCCTTAACAGTTTGGGTTTTTTCTTTAGAGACATCTGGGCCATGTATTATAGACCAAACTCCTGATTTTCTTCAAAAATTTAAATGCTTTCCTTTTTTTCATCTCTTAAAGTTGGAAGAACTCCAGAAACAACTTGTTTCATTAAGACTTTTTAGCCAGGCTAACAAAATAGTTACAAAAATAAAAATCTTGCTGTTATGATCCTTTCAGCTGCTGTACATCACAGTAAACATTTTTTTTTCACTCACCTTGCTATCTACAAATATATTTAACTGTCCTTCATTGTTTCATATGCAGATCTGAGTTTTCTGTGCAAAGGACCATTTTTTTTTGTGTTTGGGTTTCCCAAAATTTACAAAGGAGGTACATTTTTCTGACTTGAGGCCTGAAGCAGGATCCTAGTGCAATCTCTATCATTTTTATGCATTGTCTTCTCCGGGGACACCCCCTTGTCGTGGGGGAGAAGCTTGCGTGCCCTCATGAGGTTGAGAGCTATGCTGGCGGT
>JAWWEV010000115.1:108570134-108590888 GCA_035583235.1 Hafferia zeledoni | reverse complement strand
TATTATTATTAAATTGTAGCTCTGATTTATAATCTCTCTCGTGTTGAGTTCATTTCTCCTGCTGGTTTACCTTGAAAACACCACAATATGGAAAAAAAAAAAAAAAAGGGTCTATTCTCTAACTAAAGATTGTATGAGTTTAAGGTCTATTGTCTCATTTCTTTCCTGATCACATTGTATTACAAAGGTTGCAATTCTAACATTTTAAAAGCTATTTAGGCACCTGAGGATGAAAGATGAAAGGAGAAAAAGATGGATGGACTAAAAAAATTAGAAAGACCAAAATGGTAAGCAAATGGTTTTCTACTAATGAGGAAAGTAGATTTATGGAAAGATGAATGTGGGAACATTCCTCTTTGGAGAACAAGTAGTTTTCCGCAGATGTCTGACACAATGGCCAGCAAAGAAAACTTTTATTTATTTTCTTTTAGTTTTTCTTATAGTTTCTTTAGTTTTTTCTTTTAGTATACCACAGACTAACTCAGAAGTAAACTGTTTTGACTACAAATTCGTTTAATTACTGGAAATTGAATACCAAATCTGTTCTTATCGTAACTGATTAATTCTATTTTGCTTTGTCCACATAAATTTTTCATATCTTTTCTTTTCCTCCAGGTATCTTCACCTCATGAGCATATATGAAATATTGCTGGCTAATCATTACTGGTTTTTCCAAGTATAAAAAGATCTGACAATCAAGGTTGTCACAATTGTTACAGCAAACAATATTTAAAAATTATAACCATAGTTCAACTTCAGACAAAATATCCAAGATCTGAAATTCTCTGGTGACCTTAAGATCTTTCTGAGGTTGAAAAAATAGCAATAATCTGAAGTGTATCACCCATGAAGTAGTCCCATCTCTGACTTTAATTCTTATCACCCTGACATCTTTGAATCCCAGCACTTACTTCATCCATAACTAATATTATCAAGGTCTTCACTTGCTAAGGTACCTATAAATGTATAGCCTTCCTGGGAATAAATTTGTGGGTTTTGCTAGACTGATAGAGCAGCACTGCAAGTAAGGTGGTTTTACTTTGGAAGAGGCAGAGGCAGCTCTAAGGAAGGCTTACAAAAGTGTTTTCCTGCCAGACTGCTCATTAAAGGCCTACATTTGGCTTCAGAGAATGGTATGAACAAAAAAAAATAAAAAAGAAAAAAATCAATGTTCTTCCCACTGTAAGGAGGAACTAACCTTTCCTTGCTCACCTTTCTCTATTCTGAAGGTTAGTTACTAGAAAAAGTAGCTTGAGAGGAAGTAAAGCTGGATTTCTCAAAGACCCCTTGGAAAGAACATGCACTACACAGAAAATAATTACTTAGATTTACAAGCAGATTTCAGAGCAACCAAATTTCCAAGTCATGGATCAGTTTTGGAATTTGATGCTTTCTGGCCTTCTCATTTAATTTTTAATATGAAAAATAAAATCATGATTTATTGTTAGATTCAGCAAAACAATAATATTTCTCTATGTACTGGCAGTTCAACTAAGATGGAACAGATATGTTCTCTGGTCTCATTATGCAATAAGTAATGACACCATAAATGGCTCTCTTCAATTCTTGTGTTTATCCCTAAAAAGTGGAGCAATTTCCATGGCAGAAAGGAAGTGTGCCATCTACTTACGTGCATTCTTGTTGCAGTGCAGTCTTCCCACCTGGAAAAGATATAAAATGAGAATACTGAAACACCTTCATGAAGAAAAGGACTTAAAGACTGTATTTAGCATATTCTGAATGACTTGTAAATCTGAAAGCATTTTGCGAAAAGATGATTGGAAGCTCCTCGTGTTTGATTCACTTTAGTCAGCCCTGGCAAGTCATTGCTTAGGACATTGGTTTCTCCTTTCAGAAACATGGAATTCCTTCTATTTGCTGTGGAGAGAGTGGAAACACTAAACGTGCTTCCCAGACTGTGTCTCTAAGATAAGGTGCCCTGCCTAAGTTCACAATGAACACATACACCACCAAATTACAGTGCCTAGAAGGCCAAACACAATTCAGACTAGAAATAAAGTCTATATATTTAACAAACAGAACAACTGAACATGGGAAGAACTTGTCAAGGACTACTGTAGATTTTCAATCAGTAGAAATTTTAAAATCAATAGTGACTGTGTTACTAAGACATATGTTCTACTTCAAAACAACGCTAATTCACAGTCTTTATAATGGCCTGTATCATGCAGAAGCATAGACTATTCAATCCCTTCTAGTTTTATACTCTGAATCTTTGAAGACAGATGTTTCCATTAACTAGAAAAGTAGAAAAGAAGCTTTTGTCAATAAGCAGTGATACATGAAAGCAGAGGTTAAAATAAGCATAAATGGGACAGTTCATCTGCTGCTGCTTGTGTACTAAACATAGCAGAGAGGATGGTCATGTTCCCTATATGGTCCATCTGTCCTTTAGTCACCATGTTAAATTCCTGATAAAGTGACACACCATCACCTCTGCCTGGGGGTAGAAAAAAGCCTAAAGCTCTTCCCCAAACCTTAAAAAGAAAGCCCTTTTCCTTCCATCTCTCTCCTAAATAAATTTATTTGAAACATAGCATGAAGGAGGGAGGAGAAAATTATTAAAAAGTGGGAGGAAAAGGTGACTAAAAAATTACATCAATATGGTATATTGAATGTGCATAACTATACCAACTCACAGGAAAAATAATACAGTACATGGGATAGGGAAGGGAGAGAAAAAATAAAAGAGGGAAAAAAGAGGAATAAAATGAAGGAAAAACCCCTTGAATTTACAATAAACTAACATGAGGTTTTGCTAATTTGCAGAGGTCCTCAGAAGGTTGCCTGTTGATGAAATAAATATGTAATTTACATACACCCAATAACAACTCTATAAACACAGTGATGGGATTACCAGACATTTACCCTCCAAGTTAGAGATAGGACAATAATGTAGAAAACTAGTCAAATTAAAACACAACTTGACGCAAAATATACTTGATCTTACAGGCTTCACAGAGGCACTTCCTTTCCTTTATCAAACTCTGTATGACGATATACTAGATTAAAATTACCTGGAGAGATATTAACAATTTTATTGATTATAAAGCCAATATACTTTTATTCATCACATAGAAGAAACAAATATTTAAAGAACCTATTTCCAGGAAAAAAAAAGCAGAAGATATGATTATAACTTGTAAAATGTAATAAGGTGCCAGGTCTAGTTTTGTATTGCATGTACACAAGGGCATTAGTGCAGAATTATTAGTCCTTGTGGAAAGTGTTGTTGGGTATATTTTAAGTTCAAGACTCTGTCTAAAGACAAGGTCTTTTGTTCCAATTTAAAATCAATCTGTATATTGTATTCCTAAAGATGCCTGCAAAGAAATTTTCCTGTGAAATTATTTTTGATGACAAACCATGCTTTTGAAAAAACAAAATATTACAAAATTTGAACTGTGTTCAGTTCAAACAGACATGAATTCAAAAAAATCAATTAAATATGATATGAACAAGGCCAAAGACTAGATAGCAGTAGATAACTACGGCAGATAACACCTATATTGATAATCTCTGACTCCTGCAGAGGAGGATATAAATTTTATATTCAGAAAATTACTGCTTTGATCCTCCATTATTTCAGTGAAAATTCAAAATAATTTTATAGAAAACCAAAGTACTTTGGTTTCTGGAAAAAAAGTTTAAAAGACATCCCCAAACAATCTCTTTTCTATCCCTGCCCACTATACTTCAGAAGTAGAGCTCTTCATACCTAATTTCAGAGTAAATGGCTTTCTTGGACGTTTCCCTTGTATTTCCTTACAAGAAAAGAAAATACCTGGTTCTAGTGCACTGTTTGAATACTGCTTTAGTCCAGATTTTGAAAACCTTTTTCCTCTATTTCCACTTCATTCTGCTGGATGTATACACAAAGCAGAAGCTGTACTAGTGCTTGATATAGGTTAAGAAAAAAAAAATCCAGGTTAGCTGAAATAGGGGAAGCAGAGTGTTACTTTTCAGATTGTCTGAACAGCACAATAGGTGCACTCTCCCCCTCTGTGTCTGTGTGTGTGGCTCTTCAGCTCTTCAAAGAACACATTTCTTCTTCACAGAGAAAACAACTATTTTCTTCTCTGCAAGAAGAAAAGGTGGGCCAGAGGGAAGGTTACACTTCAGGGAAAAAAAGTCTCTTCTTGTACTTGAATTAGTTTTGCAAAACCAGTTGAGAGTAGTTCATAATGCTTCAGTGTTAAATCAGTTCGTTTCTGAATGCAGCTACTGGAGATGCAGGAGAGCAGCATGTTGTTATTACAAAAGGCAGACAGGACCCACTCTCTGTGGGGCATACTAAACATTATCTTTATTAAATATTGATTTTAAAATCTTTAAGTCACTAAGAGCCTGGAGACACTGATTAAATTACTTGCTAATCTAGAACAAACTGGTTCTGTTGTAAACAGAATCAACTGAAATAATCTCAGGAGGTTACTTTATGTTATGGGTAAACAAAAAAAAGCAACTTACTTTTAGGCTCAAACATTAAACTAAGTTTTGGAATTGGTGAACACACAACATATAGATAAATTCTCACCACACATAAATAGACTTCTGAAGTTAACATGTAAATTTATGATGGCTTTATCTCTCTGGGCAAGGTAGATTAATTTGATTAATGACAAATTCTATCACTGAAAATTAAAAGCAACTGCCAATTACTTCAATCCAATCTTTGGATTATGTTTTTCATAATGTTTCTGCAAAGGCTTGCAAACTGGGACAAAGGTTAGCACTGCCAGGTATCACTTTGAGGACTACAAAAAATTTTTTTTCTAGTATTTAAAATTTTAAAAAGTAGTAGTGATCCAAAATTTCAGACAGCCTCTCCAAAATTACTCGTTTGACTTATGTACTCTATTCCTCACCTTCCTAACTTGCTAGCTGGTTCAGCCTTATATTAGCTGCTCTAATCAGCACTTTCCATCAGATGCATTTCCACAATGGCTAAACGTATTTCTTATTTCATTCTTCCTCTGTGTAAGACAACACTATGCAAGGATAGTTTCCAATGTTTGGTATAGAAAAAAAAAAAAAAAACCAACAGAAAAACCAAACAAACAAACAAAAAAAAACCAAAAAAGAAATCACTTCCAGCAAGGAGAAGTACAGTAGTACATTTAGGATTCTGTATGTTTATTTTGACTCCTGACCAATAGAAAAATGCTCAGTATCTGTAAGTCCAACTTATGTCAGAAGCTCAGGTTCCTCAGAGTTTTTGAATGTAAGAATATATATGATCTCTGTACGGGGTCAATTAAAAATTTTAAAAAAAGGGGCAGATATTTAAAGAGCCAAATGCATTTTCTAGATGTGTTGGTTTGAAAAAGTATTGTTGTTTTAGCTGAAGTCTTCATCTTAACCTACCTGACTGACAATGAAGGCTTAAATCTACTGGATTTTTTGCAAGTAATATACATTTGTAGATCAGAAATGACCCATTTCTTAATTTTATTTTTTTTTCTTAACAATAGCAGTAATTAATTTTTGATCTAGTCAGAAAAAGATGTGTAAATCCAAACATTACTTAAAACTATTAAATCATTTAGTTGTATTCCAAGGAATAAAATCTAGTTCAGTGAAAAGTCATAAACCAAATACATAGATCACTTGTAAAATCCATAGCTTATTTTATCTGGAAGGTAAGATTCATCTCAACTCCGATGTCTATGAAGTCATTCACTTCAAAGTTAAAAACATGTTCACTGCTTAGCTCTAGTGAAGTCAAAGACATTTCGATCATCCCACATAAAATCTATATATTATTGTTATTTCTTCCCATTACCCAAGATCTCAATGAGAACATAACCACTAATGGATCTCTAACTTAGACTGTAATAAGTGAATTCAGAATTTTATCACCTTCTTCAGTACTGTAAGTGTTCTTATCAAGGTTGCTTTCTGTCATGTCTGTATTCAGTGTGACTATATTGTGTGCACAGTACTGCTGTGACAATGTATCGTGAGATTCTAGTGCATAACAAGTAATTGGTTTATGCTTATATTTTTCATGCCCCACATCTTCTTTTGTTCCTGCCAAATCCTATTTGCCATTTTTTAAAATTAATTTTTAATTAAACCTAATATAAAACAGCAAAGTCTTTCCTCTTCCCTTATAGAGGTCCCCTATTGGTTCTTCAATGTGCTTCATGAACATTAATGATTCCAGTAGTCTAGTAACATTTTTGTATCTTACTTATTTGCCATTTTCTTGCATTTCAGACAGCATGGCATCTCTTCTATTTTGAGTCCATAATTCCTACAAAGCTCCTAACACTTAAAACTCTCAGTTCTGTACTTTATATTAATTTCTAGTGAACCTCATTCATGCTCTTACATATGATTAATATTTTCTAGGTTTTGGATGCATATGATGCATTATAGATTTAGATTTTTTTTCTACAATGTCTCTTTCCTTAATGTTTTGTGAGTTATTTTTCTATATATCTATAATTAAACTTTCTAGGTAAAAACTAGTTCCAACTTGAGATGTATATTTTTATGTATTTCCATGTATATATTTATAGGCTTCTTTGGGGCTTAGTTTAAGTGCATACAAACAAATATCTATAGTGTTAGGTGTGCCTTAGGTTGTTCAAGTTGCCTACAGACAGTTTTGCTGTGCTATAGAACTATGGCACCCTCCTGGTCTTTCTGGAGTAGCAGCTTAAGGCCAGATAGAATTCCTTTAGCACCATAATGTTGGTTGCCAACATTCAGGCAATGGTGCCCAGGTGCTACTCTCACAAAGCACTTTAAATGGCAGGAGACACATACATGGGGTTAATCTCTACTCATTACACACAGTAAAACTTGAGCTTATCTTGAAGTAGACATCTGGGCTTTTGTCTGCAATGTCAATTCTATACTTTCCATTGAGTACAAAGGGGTGTTGGATGTGTAATACACTGGTTCACACATAAATCTGTTCTTAATTTCTGTTCTCAGGTTTGCATTACATTTAAAACTTGTCACCTTTTTTTGTAAATGTGTATGTATCTCTTCTAACTCTGTTAATCTTCCATTTATTTCTAACTAGAAATCTCACGCTTGTCTCTTTACAGTGACTTCCTCTCACTGGCACGCCATTATTTTTTCAGTGTGAGAACTTTAGACAGGATACATTCAGTCCATTTTCTGTAACTTAAAGAATAGTCAGTTTTTGTTTTGAATACTGTGGCAAACTGCCAAGTATAAACCGAAGGACAAAGCTCTCTCCCTCCACCCCAGCCGAGAAAAAGGGAGAAGGAAAAAAAAAACAAACCTGGAAACTTAAACTTCAACTTAACTAGTTATATATTTAGACACAAAAAAGGGGAAATTAAAAGTAAACTACAATATAACACACACCCACAAGAATTAAAAATAACAAACAATAACTCCCCACGCCCCATCGAACACAAATCTCACCATTCCAGCTACAAATCACCCAAGAAAACTCAATCCTCCAAGGGACAGACCCAAACAGAAAGAAGACTAAGAATAAATACTTTACTTTCCTGTAGATAACAGTGGTGAGGTGGTGCTGGGCCTAATCAGCAGAGCAGCACAGAGCACGTCCACTGAGCAGCACAGCCATGAAGGAACTGAGAGAACTCCTCTTACTCTACTGCATTTATACTTGAGGTGACGTCAGAATATGGTATGGAATACCATTGGCAGTAGAAGTCAGAGCTGTCAGCTGCCTGACCAAGCTTGAGTCAGCTGGTAATCCAATGCCTACTCTAAAAACTAAAGCCTAAATTTAGGCCTACACCTACTTAAACCCAGGACAGTCAGTTACAAGAAAAATTTGTTCCAGGACATTCTAGTTCACTTTCAGCCTGTTCTACTGTTTCTATGATCATTAAGCCTGTTCACCTTAAATTCATGTTCTGTGCATTGCAAAAAATGATAAATTTAGCCTGGTTCCTCTGCCCAACTTTCTTATATCAATCTTTGTTCCATGCAATACTGCCGTAAAATTCTATATATTTATAATGGAGTAGTTTTTTACTGCCTTGACCATATTTTTCACCATTAATTCCTCATTCCCCAAGATCTTCCTGTTTGTCTGAACCAGAATAGCCTCGATATATTTTTATTACTTCATCAGAAGTTAAATTTTCTTAAATATTTATAGTCTTGCCTTTTTTTCCCAGTCAACTATTTCAGGTAGTATATTTTTTTTCCCATGTAAATTTGCTATGCAAAACCAATTCTACTTCTGTTTCTTGTAGAAAAGCCAAGGGTGCAAGTTTGTCAGAATCTCTAAGTGTGGATTTCACTTCCTTCCCTGTGATTCCTGTTCAAATATGGATTATCATGATATTTTTTCTCCTTTCTGCTTCAAATCTATGACATATTTTTCTAATTTTGAAACAATTTTATGCCATTTTTGTTTTAATCCACCATTTTATGAATAATATTATGTACCATTTCTTCATTTTCTGTTTTGATTGCTCCTTGACCCTTACATAATCGAAGTATAATATTCAGACTCTTTCAAATAAACTCCATTGTCTTGATAAATTTTTCAGTTTCAGTTGACTCAGTTATTGATTTACCTTCCAACCGCCTCAACCAGACTGTGTTTAAGTGAGAATCTTGAACATTTTTTTTAATATGCATCTTGACAAAGCCGAGCTTGAAAATACAGCTTAAGTAAAATATCAAGCCCTCATATACACAAGATGAATATAGACATATATTTTATATGTCTTAAATCCTCAACTATGTATTGCACTTCCATAATTTCATTGTGTGAAACCAGAAAAGGCTGCAGGAAGTAGATCCAGCTTATTGATTTTATATATTGGATTTCATAATAGAGAATTTGGCTTGGTATTGGCTTTGTTGTATCCTATTGGGTGTCTACTAGACTTTGGGGAACTTTGCTTTTGCTCATACTGGCAACACTTCTACTACTGTGAATCCGCTTCTTGTAGTCAATGGCATTATTTCCCCTACTACCACTGATAATTTGCAAAGGGAGGAAATGCTTTTTATTTGTTTGAAGGGACCATGTCCCTGAACAGGAGAGCTAATATATCTTGCTTCCAAAGCATCAGAGTTCTAGAGATGGAAGATTCAATGCCTTCCCCTTGGCTCCTCACCTTAAGCATGGAGCTTTAGGGACAAATGTTGCAATGTGTACTTTGAGGAAAAGGACTTGAGGGTGGCATATTTGAATGAATGAATATTTGAACCTAGTCCTCTTTGTGAAGTGGCATGTGTTGAATAAACAATGGAATGAAGATAATGACTTGTTTGTTGTCATGAAAGCCAAATTTTTCATTCTGTTACCCATGACAGAGCTTTATATCTGACTCACCTGAGAGGACAGGTGTCTCTTCTGTGTCTTCTTTAATAAGTATGAGTGTGAGAAGGAGTTTGTTTTCACTGCATTTTTATCAAGGGAGGAAGAAATTGCTGGCTGTTACACTTTATCTGAAAAGTGTATTTAAAAAGCAAAAACAACAAACTCATTAAAATTGTTGTTTTCTTAAGTGAAGAGGTAAGGGACTGGAACATGGCAATTATATTAAATCAGGTTGCATTTTAAACTGCTTTGTGCTCTCACAGGAGAGACAGGGTTTTATGCTGAGTTCTGTAAATGGGCATTTTGAAACAGAAGACTTTTAAAAACTGTCATGCTTAATGATACCTACAACAGAATGCCAAGAAGAAGATAAAAGATCAACTCTGCTATTCCCACTTTGGCTCTCAGGAAGAGCTCTGCAAAGTATCCTTCAAACTTTTAGAAATCTCTGAAAACTAGCACTAGCTGAAAAGTTTTCCACACTTAATAATATGAAACAGGTTTCTGCTAAACCAAAGTGTTCCTGAAAAAAAATTCCACTTTCAGGAAGAACATCTGTTGGGTTTTCATGAAAATATGTAAGGCTGTAAATGGACACTATTGTTAGTGGGGCAGAAATCCATAATAGCTATTAAAAAGAAATAAAACCCATCCAACCCATAGAATGTTTCCCCCTACACTGTGCACACTAGAGAAAATTTTCTGATCAAGATGTTGTAGAAAGTTGCAGAAATTCTATACATAATTAGAACTGGATTTTGGTAGTTTAGCAGTGAGCTATCCCAGAATAATGCCAGAAAATAATTGGAGCAATGGTGAGATAATTCTACACCGAAATATTGATGGGTCCTACCAAAATCTCATGAAAGGCTAAAGAAATATTTCTGCTGAATTCTGATCTGTTTGATGAACTACATTTTACTTTTATAATAGTCTACTAGCCAAAGGTTTTAATATGACTGGAGACACAGAATCTTACCTACAAGGCCATTATAATCTCAGGAGTTTATTACTACAAATAGATAATTAATTTTATTTTATTTAAAAGAATAATTTTATTTGTTCTTAATTCTAAAGACAATGGCCATGAACCTCTGGCACCTTACTCTTGTTGCTTTTACCAGGAGAAGGGACCAAAGTCCATCCACATATGCAGACTTCACAACAATGGAAAGATTACATATATTGATTGTGTTACTAAATGCTAATTTTTCCACTCACTTTTAGCCAGACTATAAAAAGTGAGATTAGTAGAGGCATATTGTTTTAATTCATTGGCTCACTGAGTTTATTCATTATTCTTGAATGATTATTTTTTTTGCTGATACATAGGTCTAATTAATTGTTGTGGTACTAAGAAGGTTTTTGCGTGAACATTTTTATCATCCTATGTCACAAGAAATGAATGAAAACATTAACAAATGGCTTTATTTCAGGGTTAATCTTGATGAAAGCAGCATCCTTGCCATTTCCATGTCTCTCTCTTTCTAATACGGCAAAACATCTGTTGTCAGCAAAAGCTTTACTTTTGTCATTCCGTTGAATACCCTGACTGATAAGGATTTTAGGGCGTCATTAGCGATCTTCCTTCTGTGTCAAAAACACTCTTCATTTTGAAAGAGTGAATCTCAGCTAATTGTATCAGGACTATGACACTGTGCTGAAAACTTCTATCTGATAGTACATGAAGAATAGCATGTACTGTAGCATAGAAGAATAATATTTTATTCTTTTCAAATAACTGCTAGATATGGACAATAGAGCTTGGAAACTACAAAATAGGAGAGAAGTACCCTGCCCCAAACATATGCACATGTAAAAGGAAGAATTCCTTGGAACCAGAAGAAAATAAACGTTCTGACCTTCCAGGACACAAAGAAGTACCCAGGGAACTGCAGGCTGGTCACACTCAACCTCAGTTCCTGGGAAAGTGGTGGAGGAAATCATCATGGATACCATTTCCAAGCATGACATAGACATGTAAGTTAACAAGGTCAATGGTAGCAGTCAGCATGAATTTGTGATGGGGAAATCATGGTGGAAAGATTTGATAGCCTTCTAGGGTGAGATTACTGGTTTGTGGATGAGGGAAGAGTAGTAGATGTTGTTTACTGTGAACTAAACAAGGCTGCTGGCACACCCTGTTGACAATTTATAGTCCTTGATGTCCTTGACCAGTCCCAGCTGAAGCCCACACCCACATCCTCTTTTCCACCTCAGCCCAGGGACTTCAGATCATTATGAGTGCAGCATGGTCCAAGTAGAAATGTGTCTGACAACATTATAAGACAAACTTTATTAAGGCAGTAGGAAAGATCAGCAACAATGTGCCATACAGCAACTCATCCACTGATATCAAACACAGGATCAAAAGCAATGCCATGGCTCTGGCAGGCCGCTGCAGACACTTAGTGTCCTGGTCATCAAGGAGCAACCGTCAATGTTTAAATGCCCTTTAAATCCAAGTAAGAGTCATACCACTCCTTGGCTCCATCAATGTTATTGTGACTTGAGAGCATCACACCTTATATCAAATGTGAATGGCACCCTGTCTACTCTGCCAGAATTGGTCAATGGTCAGAGTGTCAAGAGGCATGGTCAGCTGTGTGTTCACTCTGACAATGTTGGTCAAGGAGCAGAGTGTCTGCAAGCAGGTGTCAGGTGGTCAGATGCTGAAACAGGTTGCCCAGAGATGATGTGGGATCTCCATCCTTGGAGATATTTAATATCTGACTGGATACAGTCCTGGACAACCTGCTTTTGATGACCCTGCTCTGACCAGAGGCATTTGACTAAGTGATCTCCAGAGGCCACAGTCAGCCTCAGCTGATTCTATATTACTATAAATACCTAACGTAAGTTAGAAGACATGAGCCATGGTTGAGTATGAAAATAAGAAGAAAAGCATGGGTGAGAAATGTAGCAAAATATGAACAAAATACTCCCAGGGCTATTAAAGGTATAGTCATATCTCCAGAGGTTTTTAACTTCTCTGACTGCAACTAGCATTTATTAGGTGCTGTCTCAGGTTTGGCCTAGTTTTTTACCAACCCTGGACTTCCTCCTCCCAAAGCCTTCCCAGCAAAGGAAAAAAAAACTGCAAAGAAAAGAACTCGAAAGAAACTGAACTGACTTAAAAAAAAAAAAAAAAAGAAATTATATTTTTCTAACATCCACAAACACGTATGCTATTTACACACTATGTGGGGTCCCACCCCAGGGAAAAGAAGGGAAAAGGTCGGGGGGAAAAACCTGGTTAACAAGAAATATGGAGAGACAAACCCAAACCAAAACACATGAAACAGACAAATACAATTAAAGACTTCAGGAAAGGAGAACGGGCATGATACAATCTCACCCGGGTTAGGAAGACCAACAGAAACAACAGGACCATACAGGCACCTCCCTGCTCCCCCCAGCTCCCGGAAGAAGGAAGACTAAACTCCTCCCTATCTCCCCTCCTCCTCTGTTATGTGGAAAACACATGTGGAATACTTTGTAATGTCCATTTCCTTAGTTACAGTGGTTACTGAGGAAGCCATGGATCAAACCCATTACAGATGCCTTGCGCTATTAAGGCTCTGACCAAAGCAGTCAGTGCAAGATTAGTTGATGTCACTTTCTTTAGTTTTATGACATCATTTCCACTCCTTATTAAGACATCTGTCTCTTTGTTATTTGTAAAGGCAGTTCACATCACCTTCCATCTTTCTTTCTCCTGTGTTGACATCCCAGTGCCATGATTTACTGAGCCAGAAGAAGATATGCCAACATATCACAAGATGCTCTTATTCTGCAACAAGAGATTTTTATGCTTATGAAAAGAGAACGTAGATGAGTTCAGTAGTGCCAGTTATGTAAGAGGATTTTATCCCTAACATGCCTGTATGACTAAGGGGATGCTGCTAATTCAGTCCTATGTTGCTGTTGGATCAAGTCTGCTAAAAGGGAATTAGAGATTCTGTTTCACTGTTGTAACTAAACTGTGAAAAATATCGTCACTTCAACCCACATATTTCAGAATTTAAAGATTTGTTAGCCCAGAAAGAAGAATATTGTGAAGATACTTCAAATTGGTCCTTAGGAGAGTTACCAGACATTCAACAAACTAGAATAAGGTTGTATTTGCTTTCAGAGGGTATGGCTCATGTTTATTTTTGGTATGAATGGCACCGGATTCTCTCTATCACATTTCTTTTAGACAATCTTATGGGTGCTTTCTGTGAGACTACAAGGAAAATTTTGGTCTGTGCATGACTAAACATTTATTTCTGAAGTTCATTTCCTCAGCAGTACACGTGCTCTACTTCAGTGTAATATACTGCTATGATGATACAGCACATACCCAACTCTTGCAAACAACAGAACATGCAACACAATTAAAGGCATCAAATATTTTATAATTTGCTGACGTAAATCAGTAGATAGTGCAGTGGAGGTGCAGTACATCACTTTGTGACTGTGCACTGAATAGCAATGCTGCAATGTTTTTGAATAGCTAATTTACCCAGACATGGCATGCTACAAACCAATGGAATGACATTAAATATAAAAGGGTAATTTGAATGTGGATTCAAGGCAAGAAACCAGCTTCACAATACCATTCTGCATGTCTCAGCTGATTAAATATCAAGGTTTGTCCATTCACCTTTCCTCAAATCCTATTTTTCTCTCATTTAAAGGGCCAGTATTTCATGCTTCTGAATTTCTTCTTGATGTTAAACATAATTTCTTATTATTACCACCCACCCACCCCCGTTTTCATCAGCTTGTTCTTTATCTATTATAAAATACAATTATCTTTCATATAATAAAATGGTGAGCTTCTATAACCTTCTGTCCTCTAGCTTACAACACTAACTCTGTAATGGAAGAGATGTAGTTCACATATGAATACAAATCTTTCACAATATTCCTGCTATTTCAGATAGTGCCACCAAATTTTTTAATTCCCTTTTATTAAACGTGATTCTCTTGAGTTCCTTGTTGGACCACAGAAGGGGCTGAACCACTTTTTAAGGAAAGAAGTTTTCCTTCCATCTATTCCTTCTGGTTTTCACGGTTCTTTCATCAGGTAAAATTTAGGTCTGGACAGTTGCCTTGCCAATCCACAGCAGTTGCCTTTATGGCTGACTTTTTCAGACACACTATCATCAGAGCATTATGCCACATTGTTGCAGATGGAAGGCAAGATGCAGTCCTGCTAAGGGAAACACTGAAAGCCACAGGAAAGTTTTGATTACTTCTGAATTACATGTGATCCAGAAGAACTTTGTGATGAAGAAAACTCTCGGACTGAAAAAGGATAAAGATCTCATCTCATCTATTCTGCAGGCCCAATATAAGATTAGCTGTCCTCAACTATTCCTCACAGCTGCACTCTTTAAAACACAGCCTTCCTAAACTTAGTGACAGGACTCATAGATTTTCTTTCCTTACAGTTGAAGCTGAATGTCTATTGAACCAACTTAAACCCATTACCCTTGCTGTAACCACAGGGGACCTGAACAGTCTAGTCCTTTACACTCTACAGCTACTTTTTACGTTATTATGTGTGCTCTCAGTCTTCTCTTCTATAAACTAAACTACTCCAATTGTTTCAAACTCTCCTCATCAGTTTTGCTTTCTAGATCACTGATAATTCCCGGTTGGTCTCCTTTAGTTTCTTTTGAAACTGCTCCACGCTTTTTCTGAAATGCAGTTCAGAAAATGAAGCACAGTGTGCTTGCTGAGACTGAGCACAGTATGCAGCACTGAGGAAAATGAAAGAACTATTTCATATTGTACAAATTATATTGCTCTTTACACACCTTAGTGAGCTGTGCATCATTTTTTTCAACTTATTTTTTTTAGACCATTGCTCTCACTTCTTAAGAAAATTCTGATCTGTCTCTCCGGTATATAAAACAGGGAAAGAAGTTACTGAGTCAGGACCCACTTGGTAGTAAAGGATCTCGGCCACTTAGTAGATTGCAAGCTGAACACCAGACAGCAGCTTTAGATGGTGCACATACACAGAAGGATACTCTCCAGCCCAGTCACCATTGGAAGACGGAGCAGCAGCAGACCCAGAGGAAGCCCCATAAGAATATTGTTTGTCATCTAATCTAGTCTAGGTCTGGCCAAAAAAATAAAAATTCAAGGTTTCATCTTGACTGTGAGACAGGTCAGACATTGTCTTTGATTTTGGTACCCACATAGTAGAAAGCATCCACCTTTTTTTTCTTTATTCTTTTTTTTTTTTTTTTTTAAATCTGGGAAACATAAAGCAAATATGGTCTTGTTTTGCTGGCATTTTGAACAGGTTTACGTTTGTTCTGGTTGAGGTCTGAAATCATGCCAGACCTGTGATGATGTTTTTTGCAGAGTTTTGAAGCCAAACTGATAAACCATGTCCAAAGTATCAGTCTGGACTGGGCACCCCTCTAGCTCCTTTCACAGTTTTTAATTGGTTCAGTGTGAAAACCAATTCAGTTTTGCCTCTGCTAGGAAAAAAGCCAACAAAAATCCCCACACGCAGAAAAAACCCCCAACACTCTGATGCCTGTCACAGGGAAAAACTCCTCAGTTCATGTAGTTAAAACAAGAATAGGATTGAAGCAGTTTATTGATTTATTAACAGCATGTAATTAACTTGCAATCAGTGAACTATATATTCAGGATCCGTATCAGCAAGAAAATCAACAAACCACAATACTAGATACAGAATGTTAATGGACACCTACAAATTTCTAAGTATCCTTATAAAACATATCCTGAGAAGTTCTAATCACACGTATAGCACACAAACACATGCACATTCACATGACTACATGCAGCCCTCCAAGACACTCCTCATAGGCTTTGTGAGTGACCAGCATCCCTCACTCTATAGGGTGTAGTGCCTATCTGCACCCTACTTCCATTGGAGATGCAGATGCTCCAGCACTACATGGGCCTGTTCTGCTCCTTGTAACCCCTGATGTGTGTGATAGGGAGAAACTCCTGGGAGGTTGCACATGTGCTCTAAGGATTCCTGCTTGCTGTTGTTCGAGTGGACACACATACCTGGAGGTCCCTGATTGCCAGCATCCAGGCCATTCGGCCAACAAGGATTTTGGGGGCAATCCTGTAGGGGTTGGTTAGGGTGCTGATGGTGCTGGAAAGACTCCAGCACCAGCACTCCGAGTGCCTGTGTTTGCACTGGAAAGGGCTGTGATGACACCAGATTTAAATTTAGCTGATTTTCTCTAGTGGTCACACTTCTATACTGTGATCATTTGTATTTTATGCATCTGAGCAGATTGCTCACTGACTATTTTTTCCAGTCACTGATGTTCACTGTACTAGGCTGGCCCTTTTGGATTTCTTTTTGAGATATACTGGAAGGGAACTTCTTTATGGTATTCAAATGCATGTTCTGGGTGGGATGCTTTCTATTTTGTGTGTTTGTTTTCTTTTCTTTCTTTCTTTTTTTTTTATTTTATTTTTAAGTGGGAGAAGAAACTGCGCGGTATTTTCCTTTTAAAACTGCTTGAAATGGTTCAGGATCTTTTCTTGTCATTGAAATAAACTCTTCTGCTAATTCCATTAACTCCTCCCAGTTGTGTTAGATCACACAAAAATGCCACTGTTGACTTATACTTTTGTGTTGGATTATCTTACTGCAAATCTCAAGATTATTCATCTTTTAAATTTATTTTTATTTTTGATAATAGAGGATTTCCAGAAGTATGGCAAATTTTCTGTGTTTTTTTGTTTGCTTGCTTGCTTGCTTGTTTTTTGTTTTGTTTTTCTGTTTTGTTTTTCTGGTGAAAACATATGTAGATACATATTAAGGAAAGGAAGCTTTTTTAAATGTGGGAAAAAAGTAATTAAAAGCACTCCCACCTTCACTAGAGCCTTCTTACCACACAGCAGCACACCTGCTTTTGTAATATTATTTCCAGATTTTTTGTTTTCTAGGTTTTCTAGTTTCAGCAAATATAATTTCTGCAGGTGCACTACCTGTGAATCATCAGGTTTTTACTTTTGCTCTGCTGATCTATTTTCTTTTCATTCATTATCCTTTGAGGTCAGACAACTTTACTGGCAACTTGCTGGACGTACCATCACAATTATTTTTAATCCTTCAAATCTACTTTTTATCAGCATTCTCCTCCCCAGCAGCACTTGAGTTGGACTTTTGTCTACCAGGAGTCAAAGAGATACCTACTGGATTTTTTTTAATATTTTGGTAATGTTATTATCCATATGAAGAGCAACCCAGGGAATATAGCCTTGGCTTAAGGCATTGTTTCACTTCATCTGTTATACTACTCTCAGCTTGTGATCATCTCACTGTATAATTGACAAGAATCATGCAGGATCACCAGGTGAATTATAACACTAGAATTTACTGTCAGTGAAAAACAAACACAATAGTGTGTAAAAGAAGGAAAGCTATTTTAAGACCTATTGAGTATTTGATGTCTACGAAGAGAGGGAATCTCATAGATAAAAGAGGGTTGGCAGTGGGCAGATGTTGAAACTACTCTAAAAGAGTATATTAGAAAGGCTAGTACCCTGCCAACCAAGTGTGACTGGAAGTAATCCTCTGAGATTAGAGAAGTGAAGAGGTCTAAACCAATAAATTGCTCAATGATTTCAATCCCCACTTTCGTCATTAGAGTCAAGAGGTCAGTTAAACTTGGTATTTCTAAAATTCAGGATCAAACTCATGCAGAAAAATGCTGCCATACGTAAGATTTTTGTATATGGCACTCTCTGAGACAAATTAACAGCTTGGATATTTAGGTTTGGTGGTGAAAGGATATGCTGGTGAAGATCAACAAAAAATTATTTGGAGAGGCAAGTCATCACTATAATATTAGTATTTACTTGCATTAACACAGAAAATATTGAAAAGAATTCAAACAAATGCACATAATTGTTAGAGATGCAAGGGAGTGTATGCCTATAAAAATGCTTGTACAAATGCATGGTAAGGATTAGTCTCAAATATAAAGGTTTCACAGTCTAAATAGGTGTACTGGTTTTTGTGGGAATAGGGTTAATTTTCTTCACAGCTGCTTGTATGGGACTGTGCTTTGGATTTGTGATGGAAGCAGTGTTGAAAATGCAGGGATGTCTCAGCAGTTGCTGACTAGTTCTTACAGGGCATCAAGGCATCTCTTGCTGCTCTCACTGAGGCTGCACAAGAAGTTGGAAGGGGATACAGCTGGACTTCAGCCGGCCAAAGGGATATCCCATAACATATGTCATTGTGCTCAGCAATAAAAGCTCAAGGAAAGTAAGAGGAAGGAAGGATGTTCAGAGTTACCAGCATTTGTCTTCCCAATTAATGCACAATGGAGCCCTAATTTCCTGGGGATGGCTGGACACCTCCATCCTAATGGGAAGTTGTGAATGAATACCTTATTTTGCTTTGCCAGTGCATGTAAGTTTTCCTTCATCTGTTAAACTTTGTCTCAACCCACAAGTTTTCTGATTGCTGGCCTTCTGATCCTCTCCCCATCTCACTGGATGGGAGTGAGTGAATGGATGTGTGGGGCTGAGCTGCCTACCATGAGTAAACCACAGCAATAAGGCACATTAATGAAAGTTTGATTTATTACTCTTTTAGAGACAGGGAACTGAGACCTAGAAGGAGTAAGTGTTTAATTTAAGGACCTAGATACTTTAGTATGAGGATGAAATTAGCAATGTTGGATTTCATCTGGTCATGTGAGAAAGGAGGGAGCCACAAAATTTAACCTTTGAAGCAAGGAATAGTTTAAGATATTAAAAAATACAGAGGTTAAGACATGGAATAAGAAATGATAAAGAGTAGGCTGTTTCTTAAGCATTATCTCACACTTTTTCAGCAAAAAATTCACTAAATCAGTGTGGGACATATGGAACAATTGAGTGCCAGGATAACCACAGTGCATGAGTAAATTCCAGTTATCCTACAGACAGAAAAGCAGCACAGCAAGGAGCTGTTGATTTTGGGTAGAAGATCCTCTGAGAACTATAGGTTTTGCCTTCCACTTTTGGTACTGACATGTCATGACTAGTCTGAGGCTTTCACATTTCATTTACAGTATGTAATCCAGTCCAAAGAGTCATTAGTTTATATCTGCCTTGGGTTTGGGCTCCTCTTCAGCTTTCAGCAGTGTACTGCTAAGATAGTAAGCTGAATGGGGACATATGTGAGTACACCTGAATGGTTTGTGCTTCTCATAATCTGACACAAGCCTAGTTCACAGACACTGTGGAGCTGACTACAGGTGAACCTTGGTCAATGGTCTGTGCTGCTGCTATGTGGTTAGATGGTGCTGGGACGATAGAAAGAACAGCCCCAGACAGGAGGATCCACGGCCTCTAAGGAGAGCATCCACTCCCTTCCACTGAACTGAGACACAGGCCTGGGCAAGCCAGGGCTCTTCTGAGATGGTGTTGGATCTCCAGAGAAATTTTCATTTGTTCATCTATACTTCTGAATATGCTTGCTAATCTTCTGGGGGACTTGGAGACTTAATCATCTCAGGCAGCAGAGTTGTTTATTTTGAAAGGAGGATTCACAACTCTCAGGAGTTCCCTGAGCTTTCCTATTCTTTCTCTTTAAAAAGCTAGAGGTAACAATTTCTTCAGTCAGCAACCTTGTGGAGATACTGCCCCTCTCTGTCATCCAGTGTTTCAGGTTAATGAAGCACTGAAGATGTCTAAGGCCTACATTCAATAATTACCTTTCTCTGATCGGGTACAAGTTCCATTTTAATTGATAGTTCCAAACAATAAGTCATTGCTTAATTAGAAAGAAGTAAGAGCAAAACTTTTCCTCCTTGAGAAGCTGTTCCTTTTTATCTCTGAACTCTGCATTCATTTCAGAAAAGTGAAAGTGAACTCTTTCCAAAAGGGAGTAAAAGTTTCTTCCATTAATAAGGGAAGGAGGAGAGCAACTTTTCCAATGTTGTTGCTTGTGTATTTTACATAAAACAATAAACAAATAAATTAGTTAACACCATTTCAGAAAATGGATTAGTACCCAGGTGTTCAGGCACAAAACTATACCATGCCAAATATAATGACATAGAGCTTGCCATGGCAGGAAATTTTTCTTGGTCTTCTTGGCCCCTTGAGTGACTAATTCTTCAGTGTCTTCCAAGAGAGACTGAGAGACTGAATTCATCCCTACCTCCTGGGTTTTATATATATAGTTAATTTTTTTGAGCACTCTGGTAGTTAGAACATTTCAACTCTTCAGACATGGAAGCCCACATCTTCAGTGACTACTTTAATACCCAAGCACAGAGATAACTTATTAGGGTAGCAACAGTCTGAAATATTGCATCTCCTCCTCCTCTCCTCCTCCTCTCCTCTCCCTCTCCTCTCCTCCTCCTCTCCTCTCCCTCTCCTCCTCCTCTCCTCTCCCTCTCCTCTCTTCCTCCTCTCCTCCTCCTCTCCTCCTC
>JAWWEV010000115.1:108528697-108569762 GCA_035583235.1 Hafferia zeledoni | reverse complement strand
CCTCTCCTGATTTTCTTCATACTATTGCCACCAGGTCATCCTTTCCATTTCAATTATTTAATTATTGTTGACCCTAGACATAGCTAGACTAAATATGAATGAATTCAATACACTGAAACTCTAGTTCCAAATTTAAGTATTAATCTTGTTACTCATTCTATCGATTTATTTTTTTGTAAACCAATTTGATATTATTTGCCTAAGAATAAAATACCAGAAAAAAAACAAAAGGAGCAGCAGAAGAAGGGACATTTAGCCCAGACTAGATTAGCATGTATTATTTTCCTTTGGGAGTAAGAATAAAATAATTGTAAAATAGTGTTTATAATTACCACATTGGATAAAGGTCAAATAAAAGCCAAACTTTATTACAATAGCTTCATTTTACAAATTAAAGAGAAATCAATACAATTCATTAATAGTGATTTAGGGCCCTGGATCTCTCTGAGGCACTTATAGGGCCCCCATTAACACAGTGTATGAGCACTTACAAATCTTTAATGTATTTATCTTTCCAACACTGCTGCAACTAGATTTCTAATCCTTATTTCATTTTGCATTGGAGCATATCCCAAAAAGTGTGGGGAATTGTAAATGAAGGAGAGAGATTAAACCATCCCGTGTCCTAGGACATTGTCTTCAGTAAGTCATTGAATCATACAACAATAGAACAAAGCAAGTTGGAAGAGGTTTCAAGAAGTCCAATGTCCAGCTCAAAATGGGGTCATCTTTGGGTTCAGACTAGGTTCTTCAGGGATTTACACAGCTGGATCTTAAAAATCTTCAATGATGGACACCACAAGGCATCCTCTGCCAAAGTCTGACTATCCTAATGCAGGAAAACCTTTACCAGTACTCTGCTCTGGACTGAGGACATAGTGTATGACATATTCTGTATGAGCTCTAAAAGTTTAATGTTTTTGTCTCAGGGAATATGGGCAAAACTTACCTATATAATTACATAGAGCTCTGACTTTTAATCCTGAAGTTAGAATTACCCATGTAGAAAGCTCAGATTCCCAGCCTGAGAAGTAAAAGGATCAGTTTTAGCCATCACTGTTGTAGCTCCAGTTCTCCTAATCCCAGGGAGAAATTTACAAGTGTCACAGCTATGGGAATCTACATCTCTTCTATGGCATTTCACTCTTCAGTAGTTTATGATGGAAAGGCACCTGCCTGACTTCTCCAGATCCCTTCTACAGGCACTTTATTCCCCCAGTCCTGGCCTTTCCAAGGCATGAAAATGACACAGAGCAATTACAATTACTGAAATTAAACACTGACCTGAACAGTGCTGAAGTACCCTGAGCTTTGTGCGAAAATTGGAGCACTGCCCACCAAAGCTAGTTGGAAGACGATGCTATGCTGTGCAGAAGTTCACATTTAATTGCAATTATAAGTTGAATATCTGACTGAGCAAAGCCAGATTTTGCCACATCATGAAGGCAAAGAAACTTGGAAACATATGTATGTGATAAGTGTAAAACATGTAGACAGTGTTTCTGTTTGCATCCCCAAGTAAAGGGTGCAATAAAGAGGAAGGTGGTGAGGATTTATGAGAATAGCTTATGCTGATGTTTATAATTTTCAGAACTATTCTGTTACAAAGCAAAATGGAATGAAAACATTATAGAATTTGGAGGAATATTTCTATTTCAAAATAAGTGCCTAAATGCATGCCCTTCTATTTTGGTGGGGGTTTTGTTTGGTTTTGGTATTTTTGGGTGGGGTTTTTTTTGGTTTTTTTCTCTTTTTTCTTTTTTGTTTGTTTGCTTTTGTTTTGTGTGTGTGTTTTTTGTTTGTTTTCTCTTTTTGATATTTTCTGGGGGGGGGGGGGTTGGTTGGTTTTTCGGTTGGTTGTTTTGTTTTGGGGTTTTTGTTTGGTATTTTTTGTTTTGTTGTATATAGAATAATTTGTAGTATGAGAGCCAACCTTGGAATCTGTGGAGAACTAAGCAAAATTCTGACAAAATGTCACACTGTGATTGATATCTAGAATGAAAAATGTTCAAAGATACACTTGAAACTAAACCTTAACAAATGCAATTAGAATTTGCTAAGGTAAGTAAATCACATGGGTCAAATTAAAAGTTAGATTTGATGAAAGAAGACACAAAGAGCTCCAGGGTGGAGTCTGCTGACAACTACAGACAGAGCAGCATATACTACACCTTGGCAAATAAAGGAATACAGTAAAGTGCATTGATTTTTATCAATCATAAGGATATGCAAGGAACAGCAGAATACACACAGTGTGGGCAAAGGATGACAATACTACCTTTAGCTCCAAGGAATTCTTTACACAAGAATGAGGTATACCTTAAGATGGATGGAATAGTTGTCAAAGAACAAACAGAGGATTTATTAACTTTAAGGTACATGGGTTCATAAGCCAATATGTCACTGAAATTGTAATAGCAGTCCAGGAATAAATAAATAAAATAAATAATAATAAAAAAACACACACAGCAAATGTCAATAATAAGAGGTGAACATAAAAAACATAGGATTTAAAGTGAAGAGCGTCTCACCAAGAAGGCAAACAACAGCTCTGTGTAAATAATAAACTTGAGAAAAATGCAGTACAATTCAGGATTTCACCAAGAGCAAAAATACTCAGTATACAAGGAGAAATTATTCAATTCCTATTTTGTTCTCAAAACGTACACTTGTTGGAGGGATAAAAACAATAAAACAAAAGAGGAAGCATGGGATAAAATCTTGTAATACAAAGAAGCTTTCTGGAGCATATACTCAGAAACTTATATTTTGAGACCATTTATATTTACTTCAGGAATTTATTTGTGTTTCAAATACAGATTGGTATGGTTTGCAAGGAAGAAGTGTTTAGCACCTAGTTCAATGCTGTTGGCCAATATTGGAATTAAGATGCACTCACAGAACCTGGAGCTAAGATGATAGATAAGTATCAGATTTTGGATACAAAACAGAAGACTAGCCCAACTGCCCCAAATTTCACATACAACATGCTAGGAAACAGTCACAGTTGCTGCTCGAAATAGAGTTATTATCTGTGTCATCTGTGAGATCACCACACTTATGCCCCATTCACTCAACCAGCAATTCTTAGCAAGATTTAACTGTTAAGAGCTCAGTTCCTAAACCATAGCCTTGGAGCTGGAAAAACTCACAAGACTGCCTTCAGAGAAAGCTACGTTTGTTAGAATACAAAGATTTAAATGAGACATAACTAGATCTGTGACAATTTCTGGAAGAGGAAAAAACCCAGAGAAAAATCTAGCAGTTCTTCATCCAACCCTAAAATTCAAAACAGAATAAACTCTGATGCAGAAAGTAAATGTGAGTGATCCCAAATATCTTTCTCTTCCTGAGTTTGCACATATTTGATATTCATTTGGTCTGTCAGCTTTTTAGGAGACAGAGGTCACATATTTTGTTCTACAGACAATCAGTTGCACACAAATGCAGTAATTTTTTGATGATGCAGAAGATATTAAGATTAAGACAGATGATTTTTTTGCAGCATTGAGGGTGAAAAGTAGTAGAGGAACATAACTGGGAGTTTCTGTCAGCTCTGACAGGGTCAGACTTACTGGAATAGCACAAAACAGGGAAAAAACGTAACATGTGAAATACACCTTCAAGAGATGTTGACACAGCAAGGTGCACACAGAGATCACAGGTAAAGGTCAGATAATCATTAATCTTGTCTCAGTAGGCAATGGAAGGATGCAAAGACTCCCAGAAAGTACAAACAAAACAAAATGCTTGCTCTATAGCAGGGCACCACAAAAATGTCCACGGGAAACAGAATTTAGTTCTAAATCTAAGGAAGCGAAATGAGTTGATTAATAAATCCACAGTCATGAAAGACCACGAAGTCTTTGTTGTCGAGACTCCACTGAGAAGAAAATTGACATTACCTCTTCACATCAATACAGCCAAAACTGGAAAGAAGTGATTTATGTATCTTTATTGAAACAGGATGCTGCAATTCTTGGGAAATGCAAAGCTCTAGTATATTGAGAAAAAAATTATTCACTTACAACATGGTGGAGTCAGATGGAACTGACCATAAAATACTAATGATTTGGTAAAGTGGATTGAGGCAATAGCCTATGTTTATGACCATATTAAATTGATCATTTGGTTGACATATGATGCATATCTTACAGTATGCAAATATGTTTTATAAATATTCACAAACACAGAATAGTTTGTGGTTGGAAGGGACCTCAAAGGGACCTTAAATATCACCCATTTCCAGCTCCCTGCCATGGTCAGGGACACCTTCCACTAGATCAGGTTGCTCAAAGCCCCATCCAGCCTTTCCTGAACACCTCCAGGGAGGTATTCTGCAAACTCTCTTGGCAGCCTGTTCCAGTGCATCACCACCCTCACAGGGAAGAATGTCTTCCTAATATCTAATCTATACCTGCCTTTTGTCATCCTAAAGTGAACTATTGATTGTGACAATGGTTTAACAGCTCTCATCATGATTTTTTTCTTTTCCTTGTGGCTAATTTAAATTTCCCTTGTTGCATCTTGTTCTCATCACCTTTTTTTTCATCTACTGTGCACCTCTGAGAAGAGTTTGGTGCTGTTTTCTCTGCAATCCATAATTAGGTAGCAGTGATTAGACTTCTGTCTAATCCATTAGACTTCTGTCCTTCAGACTAAAGAGACTCAGCTTCCTCGGTCTCTAGGTCATGTACCACAACCTCCTAAACACACCGCCTACCACACATACCCAATTTTTCCTATGAATTCTCAAGTTGCAAACTGAATTCAGACCTGACTGAAACTTGGTGATTACTGACAGGCACTCACTGCCACAATTGACTGACTTTCTTATTAGCAGCATACACTCTACTAACTATTAAGATAAAGAATAAGATACTGTTTAATTGCATTCATATGGCATTTTTAAGGTTTTACAATCTGTCTTGGTTTGAGCTGGCAAAACGCCAACTGTCCAACACAGAGTGAAAAGGCAAGAAAGGGGAGAAGGGAAAAAAAAATCTAAACCAGGTTTATGCTTAAACTAACGATATGTATTTATACAGAAAAGAGAAAATTAAGAGAAAACTACAATATAACACACACTTACACAAGTTATATATAACAAGAAATAACCTCCCACTCCCCAGTTAATACAATTACAAAGCTTATTACTTTAGATCTATAAGTACTTTAAAAGACATTCAGCAAGAAAGAGAAAAAAGTAACAACAAAATATTTCTACTTCCCTGAATTCAAACAAAAGGCAAGCAGCAGCAGGAGCAGGGGCCTAGCACAGTAGAAGAGAGCTGCAAGATGTTCTCCTCCTAGTTCAGCCATGATGGAACTGACCAAGCCACACCTAAACACCGGCTCTTACCCCTTCTGAGATGATGTCGCAACATAGTATAGAATACAACATTACTGGCTAGAAGAAGTCAGCTGTTAGCTAGCCCAGCCCAGCTCAAGTCAGCTGACGATTCCAGGCCTAGTCTGAACTTTAAAGCCTAAATGTTTGGCCTACTTGGCTAAACCCATAACACAATGACAATACATTTGAAGGACATACCAAGATTGTTATAAACTGACAAGCCTTAAAAACCTGTGTTTCATTTACAGTAACACGTTATTGTTAGAGCTATTAACAATGTTATAATGCTCTTAACTCTGTTCAGGCTCATCAGAAGCTAAAAAAAACCTGAAACAAAACAAAATTAAGACTCCAGAAAACTGGTCCAGTAAGAAATTAGATTTTTTTATGTTTGGAATTTTATTTTTTTTCCTCCTTGTCCTGGATTTTTATTCTCACTTTCTTGATAAAATTTAAATAAAGATAATGATTTCCAAAGCAGTGATCACTATGTCACATCTATAGTGGGGGAAAAAAATAAAATCTGAAAATGGCCCATGGATTGCAAAACAACCACCTCTGTCTTGTGTGGTCTAATGAACTTGTGGAGAACAATAAAGTGTCAAAAAAAAAAAAAAAGTGTTTCCTAATAAGAAGGTTAAAAATTAGTATTTACTATTTAGATGTTAGTGCAGTTAAAATACAGAATGTAAATAATGATGTTGTTCATTAGAAAATTGACAGCAAAAACAATAACATTCTTAAAGCTCATATTAAGTCTTGCAGACTAGGACATGGCATGGGTAAGATGCCAAAAATTATGTTTTGAGGGCATGAAGTTGCTGCCAGTTCTTCAGGATGATGTTAACCTATTGACAGAGTTAACCCCCAATATCACAGTCTATAGCTCTGATGTGATGTTCTTTGTCTAAAGAGAGACACACTGTGGAAGGACGGGTCTCATTGTCCCAGAGCTATGGAAAAGAAATCAGAGGCTTTAAGCCCTCTTTCCCAGAAAGCTGTCTGTCAGCAGCCCAATAGCCAGAACAAGTCAGTCCCAGGTCCTTAATTTATGGAGAATCAAATGACCTGGGGCTGCTTGAAAGCATCATTGCCCACACATTGGGAGAGCACCAACTATATTGCCTCAGCTCCAACTTACAGTAGAGAATTTCTGAATATTATTAAGTGGGTGTTGTGTGATTTTGAAATATTTTCTTTCCCCAGTGGTTATTGCCGTCTGGTGACAGCCTTTGTATAGCTGGTGAGACAAGAGGCAGGTAATTGCACCTTCAGGTAGTGCTCCTGAGTCCTGCCTGGAGCTACTTTCTATTGCAAGGAGGCTTGCATTACACAGAAGCTGAATTGCATCAATCTTGGCAATCTTTAATCATTGCTAGAATTATTCAAGAATGGAAACAAAATATAATTTAATCCAAGTCTTTGACCAATGCCTAAACTGCTACATAACTCTTCCTGCTTTTGGACTTTCAAAGTGCCACATAACTGGAACTTGCTAGGAGAACACTGCTTCTGTGGATACTTCTTTTATTACTCCTTCTTATGAAATGAACAGAAATATAAAATCCCTGCTTTTCCATTCATACAGAAAAAAAGGTTTTCCAATAAACTGTGGTGAAAGAACAGGAACAATGATTCTACTCACCTCTTTTTCTCATTAATAAGAGAATAGATTTAGGACCTTGTCTAGTCAAACACAGTAGTAACAGAAAACTAAGAGAAAACAAGCACAGAACTGGCAGTTAATTAATTTTTGTATATCCAGCTGAAGTTTCTGATGGGAGAAAATAACTAATCATTATTGTTTTGTTGTTTTGAATTAGAAATATGTGCAAATGCTTGATTTAGGGGTGAAATTTTTTGATTTATGTTGTACTGAAGATAAATGTTATAACTTCAAAATTAGGCAGTATTATGGAAACAGATGGGATTTGAAATGAACAACAATAAAGTTTACTTCCAGCATAGAAAGACTGCATGTCAGCTCTCTAGCTGAACTTTTCAGGATCATTAATAAGAATTACAACATTCTTAAATATGCAATCTTAATGCATCAAAGTTTTCTATCGGCATCTTCTGCAACACAAGCTTTATGAACAAAGTATTGATTTGTGTAAGAACTCTACTATTATTGAACAAAAAATACAAGTGAAAAATACAAAATTATACCTCTTTTGAGCCTAATTGCAAGCAAGATTGGGTCTACCTAGGAACATGGGGACTTGTCTTTCCAGTTGACTATGTTTATTGAATTAAGCTGAACCCACAGAATGAAAGGATCTGTACACATGACATGATGATTTGATTCACAGGGCTGGAAGCAGATCAGTCCCACTGGATTATCAGATTTATTTCAACCCTGATCCTAAACAGCAGAATTACTCTTTAGCTTCAGTCACACAAACACTCTCAATATTTAAAGGTATTGTTCAGGCCTCCAGGGACAAAAAAAGGAGAGTCTCTTTGTGGAGAAAGGTTGGCTAGGTTCTCAATCCATGCAAACAATTGCAGGTCATATTTATCAATTTTCCAAGCACAAAATTTGCAAAAGTATCAAATCTGTGTTTTAAGTGTCACTTTAAGTAGCTATCGGACATGATGCAAATCAGTTTTAACATGAGAATTCACCCTTGGGCTTCCCCAAAAATAAAAAATCAGAAGAAAGCATTATTTTCATTGGATTATATCTTTAAAATGCTGGAAAATATGAGGATTTTGTTCTTTGCCCCTTTTCTGACAGTAATAGAAACGAAAGCCTTTCAAGAATCTGGTATCATAGATACAAATGTCATCCACGTTACAAAATATTACAGTAACATTACATTTTATGGAGAAAATAAAAAAAAGACATCTAACAATTGCTGGAATTATGAAAGATTAACAAAAGAACAACATAAGATTTAAAAAAAGGAAAAAGGAAAAGCATAGTTCTTTAACCTATTTATATAAGAGCTATTTTTCAAAGGATAGAATAAATGTAAGAAACAGATCAAAACAAGTATCTCTGAAAGAGAACAACATTGTAAACGCAATAATCCTACTGGTAAACCAAAGTAAAAATCTCTCTGAATCACTTAACAATAATTTCAATCTTTATTTTCTAATCATCTTGTAATTTGAAATATATCTCAGCTAGATCCACAATGTGAAAAGCACCTCAAGGCAAAATACCTACAGATACTTGCAAGACAATAGAATATTTCATCTCTCTCTCTCCAGTTATATATATAAGACAGGTTAAGAAAATTTCAGTGTACTCTTCATGGCACAAGTGAGTGAATCTATATTAGTTTTCAAAAGCCTTAACTCTCCTTGCTACATTTCAAAATACACTTTCATCATCAGTGAGTTCATGAAGCTTGTTCTGATTTCTGAGACATTCTTTTGGAAGATTTTTGCAAATCAATTTTTGTTTCTTTTTCTTCTGTTGTTATCAGAAGTGAGATTAAGGCCTTTTGTTTCTGTTTACTAGTTTTAATGCAATAATGTCTAAAAATCCCAATTATAAACTTACAAGAACCAATAATATTCTTCATGTTGTATAAACACATTTTTAAACATTATGCCTGACCCAGAGGATTTACGGTACAGGAAATTCTATTGTACTTAAGACATTTTTTATATATTAGCCAGCAGATGATATTAGTCCAGGTTACGCTATTGACTGAAGTACAACATAGAACAAATAATTTTATTTTTCTATTTTTTTTTTAAGCCATGGAATGAGGATAGCATAAAATTAACTCATTTTTCTCAGGAGAGTGACAGAAATCACTACTGAATTCCTGTGTAGAGATTTAAACTTGCTAAAAATGGTATACATTTTAGGGCTTCTGACTATTAAGAGTTAATACTCAGCTGTCAAAACAAATCATATGAAGCATGGATGAAAAAATAACAATAATTATATTTTGTCACATATTGAGGTTTTCAAATTTCTTTTTGTTCTGTGTGTTTGTAATTTCTTCTTTTCCTCATATAATAGAGCTATTCAAAACCCATGGGGTTTGAATCTCAGTATGCTATGATTTAGGTAAGTCTTGCTATTTCTCTTTTTCACCATTTTCTTTACCTCAAAACCACACATAAGAACCAATATTACCTCCTGAAATTACATTATTCTGAAGTATTTGTACTCATTTCATTTATGCATTTCTGTTAATTTTTTCAGTTTATCTCCTTGACTGGACAAAATTATGATCTAATCACAAAAAATACTGTCAAAGTCTTCAGCTGACTCCAGATGCTTAAACCCCCCCCCAACCAAATAGAAAAAAATGTCTCTGCTTTTCTCACTTTGTTTATCTCCCTGTGTATTTCTGTGCTACTGCATTTATAAAAAGAATCACATTTGTATTAAAGACAGGGTACAGTGTGCTTCATTTTGAATAGGTTATTTGTAGCATAATAATCTTGTGAATTACCAATATGCTGCAGAGCAAGGGGAAAATGTGATTGTAAAGGGCATGATGATGATTCAATCGGGTTTGTGGCCATAATGCATCCTTTCCAACTGCCATTTCAGCCTTTGTTCTGCCTTTGTATGTATTATCTACTTGTGCTGTATATTCATATTCTCTTCTGTGGCAGCTGTGCACTTTTTCTTTCATAAGAATGGTAATTGCTGAAGTTTGGAGTGTGCTGAGGACTATGTATGTTAGCTTTGTTTGATCCCTCTCCTGCCAGCAGCCTCATGAGGGAGTACTGAATTCACATCCATCACACTTCCTCAGCATGAACGAGTTGTATGGTCCCACCTCCCTCTATTCCTTACTGTGCTGGTGCTGCTTCCTGTAGTTTGTATTTGTGGACAGCTCAACTCACCTCAATGCATATTTTCTGCCTTCTCCATCCAAAAGTTTATGTTTCTGCAGTTAGTTTCTTTCTGTCATATCATCTGAATTTAATAAAAATGCTTAAATATTGACATAGTCTATACATTTGAGGGATAGAAAGGGACATGTCCAAGCAGTGGTTCAGCTAATATATATTAAAACAGAACTCATCCTCTGGCAATGCCTCTTTCCTTTTACTGACTCTGCATGGAGTCCAAGAACAACAGTGTAAATGAGCACAGCTGATTCACATCTTCTTTTCCCTTGTGGTACCTCAAAAATGCATTTTAAATATTGGATTTAGGGTTCTTTTCTGTACGTCAGTCCCTGAGGCACAGTTTACATTTTTAGGTAAGTTGCTACCTGAACATCAGAATTAAGGATGCTGAGTTCTTATGGCCTTTAGCCTTAGCTGCCTTCCTCTTGCCATTTCATGACACCCTCTCATTTTCTGTACAGCCTCATGCAGTGGAGATGAAGCAACTCTAAGCAGAGAAAAGTCACTTTTACATCAATGTGGCTAAGGGTGTCAAGAGAAAAAAAAGCAACTGAATAGGGACAGTCTTTCATTGCAGTTATGTAGGAAGCAGAGAGGACATCCACCAGTCAATGCTAAGATGTCAATTTCTCTGTTGAGGGGATTATGCTTTGTTTTATTTTATTTTTCTTGAAATGAGTGATTCAATACAACTTTAAGTTCCTGCATCAGGTTTTGTATGATCTGATAACTAGATAGAAACTGCCATGTTGCAGTGCTCCTATCATTTGCTATCAGATATTTCTCTTTCCTTTTTTTTTTTTTTTGGTTTGCTTGTAGATCCCATGAAGGCTTCTAATTAGCTCTTCTCATTGCAAGAAAGTGCCTAATTACAACTCAATATTCATCAGTACAATACTTGAAAAGGTTTTTTAATAAATAGCATATGATGGTTTTCATCATTTCTAGTTCATCCTTTCAATTAGCACATCTGTGTGGACAAGCCAAGGTGAAAAGCGACAGACATGGAACGAATGAGGGAACTGGGTTAGTCCTGCAGCTTTCACTAGCTATTTTTAATCAAACAAAAATGATTACACAGAGGCACAAAACTCATTGATTTTATCAATTTAGTAGTTAAAAGCCTTTACAACTTATACACCATGGCACAGTAAAGTGCGAGGAGTAAATTGGCTTCCTGTTCTTTGCAAGAGGTGAAAATATGAATGTTGAGTTTGAGCACAGTGTTATTTATGCACTAATATCAAAATTACAGCTATGTGCTGCTTGTGTCACTTCACAGTTGGAAATCAAATTATACTCCTGCTGGAATATTGGCACATTGGTATCAGCTATAGCAGCTGCTTTGCCTTCTCTGACTTTTCTTACTGTTGCTGCTAATGAAAAAGGAGGCTGCTGTCACTGCTCTCAACAGCACTGTTTTTCTCTTCACTTGAAAAGCAAGCAGACAGTCTGGGTCTTCTCATGGCAGAAAAGGAAAGGAACATTTAATTGCTGCTGAAGCGCTTGTACAAAAGGTCACCAAACAATATAAGTTCTTATTTGGTACTGAACTTTAAAATGAAGAATTAAGGATTGTTTGAAGGGATCCAGCAGTTCATTGATGTACCAGATCTTCAGTATATAGGAAAGAAGGAGAAAAAAAGCTAAACTTGATGGGAGTTTCCTAGTAGGCCACAAACAAAATTGCCAGCCATCTATAAAGGAGGTGCTCATGAAGCCAGTTTAAGGAAATCACTACAATTTCTCATCCATGGCCTAATACAAGCACAGAAGAAGGAGCACTGAGTGACTTATTATGCAGAAGCTGTTGTTCTTTAACCCAAAGTAGTTATGTATTGACAAAGGCACAGATTCTCAAAGGTGGCATGAGGTACTAACTTATAAGTACCTAAATACTTGTAAGTCTTCCAAACCCATCCTGGCCCTAGGGAATAGCAAATATGAAGAAAGTCTCTGTCTCATTAGGTAAATTCCAGACCTTCTGGTGTTAAATCAATGATTAATTTAAAACATGGACTAACTTTGTCTTGGAAGCAATGCCAAAAGATAAACTGAGTTTCTTTACAAACATGCAATTTTAAATTCATGTTGAACATAAAAAGAAACCTGCTCCTTACCTGAGGGATTTTGCCTGCTTCCCATTAATAAAAATCATCTGTGTAATCAATATCATGACAAGACAAATATTGTCATTTGACATTTAAATTTTCTCTTGAATTAAGGAGGGTTATATTACTATTATTTTACTATTATTATATTTCTTTGTCTCTGAGACTCCTTTATTGTATTATCATTGCTCTTATTTTCCTCAAAATTCAAGAGATAAGTGACACCGCATGAGGAATGCATGTTTGTTATAGTGAATAGGTATTTTCAGAAATAAAGGCTTATTTTATTTCCAGAGTAAATCAATTCCTTTATTTCCAGAGCAAATCAATCCCACCGCCTCTCCAACTCACATACTTTTTTCTTGCTTCTTTAAGTGTTTTCCCTACTCAAGGATTTTGCAATATGTACTGTATCTTGGCAACATGCAGTGAAAGAAAGGCAAGGTCTTAACTTGGTAGGAATAAAAGCAGAAATCATTGGCAATGTTGTGATATACACCAAGTAAGTATTTAATATAGGAAATTGAAATGGCTTTTACTATTTATCCACCATCCTATCCAGGCAGGATGATATAATTCCTGCTTTTAAAGATATCAAACATGTTTGGCAGCAATAGCATGTCTGCTTTGTACTAGTGGACCCAAACCAAACTTCAGGGAAAACTTGCTTCTGTTTCTTGTGTACTGTTTCTTGTGTACTCTATTGTGCACCTTTTCCTTTGTGCTAGATCAAAAAATCTGAAAAAGCACTTGAAAATATTTGTTCCTTTAGCTCAAAAACTCCAGCAGGTTCTGTCCTTGTTCATAATCAACATCCCAGTCCTCACATTTTTATGACTGTATTGGCTTCTGCCCTGTCCCATTTCACAACCCCATTTCCGGACATTCTTCAGTGCTTGTAACCTGACAGGATCATCTAAGCTGATGTGTCACATTATCCCACAGTATTGCATCAGTAATTACATCACCAAACATAGCCTCCTGAGTTCAACTTTACGTATATGAACTCATATCCTGTCTACAGATCCTGGGATTTCTGTGGTCTCAGAGGAGAAATCAGCAATTCAATTTAACAGAAATTTATTTCTCTTTCAGCCAGTTACATGTCTGGAGTTAATAAACTATTTACTTGAAAAAAAATCTGGGAAAATTAGCCACCTATATGTAAACTATCCTCAACAAAAACAATGGCAGGCATGACCAGTCTCATGAGACAACCACATGAAAAACAGTTGTTTTTTCTTCTGTTGGGGTAAGTATGAAAGGAATCTTATGGAAAATGTGTAGAAAATAGGACAAGGATGGATTTTAACTATGGTGAGGAAAAAAGTTTTCAAATGAATTCACATTTTTCCAAATCTTAACATATGATCTAAACCAAACTCAGTCCTTACAACTGATAAAAGTGTCTATACTTCTAGAACCCGGTGAATTAACCCTGCCCACAACATATCTTTTCCTCTATTATTATTCTCTATTATTTCTGTCTTCCTCAACTTGAATAAACAAAGTTTCCAAGCAGAGAATAGTATTAAAGCACCAGCCCCATAAATAGCTTTGTCAGCATCTCTTTCCCCTTCGACTCATGAGGATTATTCTAGGTGTATATTCTAGAAAGTCTGTTGATCTCTTAATGCTAATTAGCCTTTGATTGGAATCTGAGAATCAAGATAACTGGACCAGATTTTCCCACCATATATTGATGAATTAAGTAAAGGCATCTAGATGGAATTTAGTGATGTAAGTGTACCATGTTGACGGTCCTTTAGCATTTTGCAGGAACATTTTCAGCATTATCAATCTAACATTGTTGTAGAAGATTAAGTCTTCAGGACTTGGTTTAAGTGGTGGGTAGGTATCTAAAAAGGCAAGTATGTCTGGGGTAAATAGACTCCAGCATAGTAAAGAAATAAACTGCAGACCCCCTTACAGTGACCTGATTTTCAGAATGGATGAAAACCCACAGTTCTAAGTGATTTTAGTACTGTGTTGTTGTATCCTCACCTAGAGTAAGAAGCACATATGCTAAAGCAGGATTAGAACGAAGTTTGTGCAGTCTTACATAATGGAAAAAACCTATAGTGTTACATCTTTTGAGGTCTCAGGTCACATAATTCCATCAAAATTATTAATACTTTGACAATTTATACCAAACAATGAACCTACTTTTTCAGTTTTCCTGTTTGTAATTAATCTATAGGTATTTCATCATTGAGTAGTACCTTTTTTTATTAAACCTGCTTTGACACACTGACAAAGTCACTAATTGCCTCTAGATAATCAAAAAAAGAAAAAAAGTTGTAAATTCAAAAGAACTCAGGAAAGATTTTTTTTCAAAGCTGATTGAGACAGAATAATTACACCAAGAGAGACAAAACAAAAGCTGCAAGACTGTTTTTAAAATTACACATGTGGTTTTTCCATTTTAGAGGAAAAAGGTGTATCAGCAGGTGCTAATCTTGTACAAATAGCATGCATCTCACCACAATAGGATTGCTTTGACTGGCATGGATAAACAGTCAGACCTAAATCCAATCTTATAAAATAAATGAAACCATTGTTAAATGATAGATGGATACATCATGGGTTAAAAAACTTGCTGAAAAAGGTTCTTCTGCTGCTTTTAAAAAACCATAATATTCCATTAAGTTGTCAGAAGAATGGTACTTTTTCTTACTTAATTTTGTCTGGCTGTGACAGAGTCATTCTTGGTATGATTACACATTTTTTTTAGTAACCTCAAAGGGTATTTTAAGAAACTGCAGTGTATTTGCTATAGCCATAAAAGTCACATATTTTTTATACATGAAAGGTAAATACATCCCCCCTACCTTTATCAGTAGGATTAATCTCCACTATCTCTAAACATCTTCAGTGTAGACATCCTGAAAACGTTACAGGAGGTGCCAAGTGTAACCAAAGAAAATTCAGCACTGTTGGAATTTTTCATCTTTCTCGTTTGTCCTGTTGTAAAGAAGCAGTGGAGGATGGGATGAATTGTCCCTCAGGAGAGAAAGGTGAGATCCCAACCCAACTGCAAATGAACAGTAAGGCATACAGAACAGAAAGGCAATAGTCTCGGTTCAATTTTTAAATTACCAAATATGATCGAATTTATGTAAATCAACCCCATCACTGCAGGTGAGGGATGACCAGTGCTGAAGTAATTTAGCATAAATATGAAAAACTTGATTTTTGGAAAGTGGAAAGAAAATAACACACGAGTGTTTAGTGTTTTCTTTATGTTTGTGAAGAATTTTTATACAGCTTCAGCTATTTAGCAATACTTTAGTCTAACCATATATACAACTTTTTATTTAAAAAATACCAGTCAAATGTTGCACTTTTTAGTTTAGTGGTCAAAAAATTTGGGAGAGTGGTCAGTTTTTATTGCAAAGAAACCAAAACATATTGAGTTTGATGCTTTCAAGAGACTAAAAATAAATGGAATAATGAAAGGCATTGTTTCTACTGAATCAAGATGTCTCATTTTATATGGAGTTTATACAGATTTTTTTTTCCTTGTTAATCAGAACTCTTTCTAAGCAAAGTATATACCTTTTTAAAGGTATATCCTTTCAAAATGGGAAAAGGGGAATAATCATTCTTAATATCAGCTTTAAGGAAATTTTCTAGGCAAGCTGCAAATGCCTCCATCGGCTCCGCAGTTACTGCGTAAGACTTTCATATACTCAAAGTTGAAATAATATTATTTTTAGGTCTAACTGGTAGCCATTGTGCAATTTGTCTACTGAAGAGAACAAGAGGAGGGTTGTTTCAGAAAGAGATCACAGAATGACTGAATGGTTGAGGTTGGAGGGTACCTTGAGGAGTACCTGAGTCCAAACCTCCCACTCAAGCAGAGCCACCCAGGCCCCAAGGAAGATGACCCCACAGGCCCTTTGGGAAACCTCTGCTATTGCATGGTTGCAGAGTGGCAGCAGGACCCCCTCGAATATAAGTAACTGCTCCCAATTTTGCATAATCAGCATATTTGCTGAGGTCCACTTTACTCCAGTATTTATATTTAATGTTTAAATGATCACAGTGTTTCAATGCTTATGTAAGTATTTTCTGTATCATCATTCCTGAAAATATAAATATAGATTTTTTTGCATCCCATTGAATAAGTTGTTTGGGGTTTTTTTAATGTTTGGTATTATAAATAGCCCAAATATGAAATGCTATATAATGTAAGAAAACCTAACAAAACAAAAATGGGGGAATGGAACATGGGGAAAAAACCTGAAGCTGAGGTTTGGACTCCGTTTACAATTCATTCAGTTATTTCTCTTTCAGTTTGTTGCTTGTTTTTTTTTTTTTTTTTTTTGCATGACCATTAGAGACGCCTTGTTACCTTATTGAAAATTGTCCAGAAACAGTTGTTAGAATCTGTATATTTTATACTACTATTTTTGCAATAGAACTCATTCCTAATAAAATCTTCATATTGCATAGTAAAAGACACATTATAAAGTTTCATATATTAGATATCGTAAGTATGCAACAGATTACAATGTAGCAGCAGTAGCAATTTGCAATATAAAATGAAAGATAGGTAAAATAAAAAACCTTTACTCAATGAGATGATAGATATCTCCTTTCTGTAAGGACAGAGATGAGGAAGTTCACCATTTGTCAAAATATTATGCCACCTAAATTTATGCTATATTACTTTTTAATACAAATATATATTCACATGTATACTATAATCTATGACACTCAACCATTGCATGAAGGGTTAACTACAAACATTAAATACCTTTTACATTTACTTGGCTCATACTGCTTTTTTCAGCTGTACATTCTCACTGAAACTGAAGTCCAGTGTGTTTGTTCTTTTAGAAGAGCCGTACTTGGAGAAGTGACTAAATAAAGTACTTACAAGTTCCCATTTCTGCAGTTACAGAGTACTTCACAATTGTTAATACTTTTAGTATCAGCAAATCTCGAAGGACTATGAAAATCTTGGGGTTTATATATATATATATATATATATAAAAAGACAGATCATAAAGGTGAAAAGGAAAAAAAATGTATTTAACTACACTAAGAAAACTTTATTTTGGGACTCAGGATACCATTTATACATCACTGAATCTATCAAATTCCTGTGATGGGTTGACCTGAGTCTTCTTGCCTACTTTTAGCAGTATAAATATTGGTTGTCTGAAGTTAGTTACTCTAAACTTGTCTTACAGTGAATAGTGAGAGAAGTCATTTCCAAAGAGCACTACTGAGCTTACACAGATAAGTAGCATAGGTGGGATGAAGCAGCCTGTGATTGAATCTATAAAAAAGAACCCAAAATATCTACTTGTGATTTTAATAGCTAGATTTCATATATGTAAGAAATTATTCAGGTGCTTGAGCAGAGTATCCGCTACCATTTTAAATACCTGAAAGCATCCAAGACCTCTTGTAGATACAACACAGGGCATGCAATAAGTTTGGTATTGGGGACTGGAGCCTGAGATCATCTCCCAGAAATGTGTTCAGACATCCCAGCCCCAGCTCTGGAAGGGACTGCCTGAACTATCCACCCTCTCAGAGGCCTGTGCAACTGTGTCCCCTGCAGTGGATCATTACTGGACCTCTCATTCTGTAGTGCAGGTCAGCATAAACACTGAATAGGATTTGGTATTGAGGTTCTGTAGGTGTGTATTCTATTTTTTCAGGAACACACAAAATTCTGTAAAGCAAAACACACACAACAAATGCCCACTTTGAGTTTACATTATAATAAGAGCTCATGAATTATGTAAGCAACACAATAAGAACATTTGAAATGATGTTTGCATCTGCTATGAGACTTAAAATTTAATGGATTTTTAAGTAATTAGCATGAACTATTTACCACACTGAGTTATACTGTATGAGTAACTGAATATAAAAGTAAATATGATAATAATATGCATAAATTGCTCATTTCTTCCAGCATTATATTTTATTTTTAAAAGGCAGCACTTAAGCAGACTATCCAAACTGACAGGGAGAATATGAAATAATGTCTTTCCTCTGTTGTTCTTCTTCTTTTTTTTTTTTTTTTTAAAAAAAAGAAATCTTTTGTCTTTTACAAGATGACAGTCTAGTTTTATAATAGCTTTAATGTGACATAAGGCAGCACATCCATAATCCGGCATGTCACAGCCATTTTTAATACTTATGGTATATGCTCAGCTAATCTAAGAATCTCAATGAATGATCCATTTTGTGTATTTTCTCATAGGAAGCCCACAGTTCTGCAGTTAAGGATCAAGGGTAGTAGTCAAAATTGTCTGATCTTTGCGCCTCACTCTGCAATGGTCTGGTTTAAAAGGACTCTGTGTAGAGACAGGAACAGCAAAAATCCACCAAATAGAAAAGATCATTTCAAATCAGAAATATTATGTAAATAGATTTTTAACTATGAAGATGATAAATTAGCAGGCTGATCTAGAGGGCTGCTAAGTTCTCCTTGTCTTGTAATAAGTAATTCTTTAAAAATATCTCTTTCCTATGATGGGCAGTGATGTCTATATAATAAATGACCTAATATATGATGAATCTACCCAAACCAGGTGGAGACTCTTCTTCTTCATCATTTAAAGATGGGGACTGTGGCAATGGATCTGCAGTATCTGGAATGGAAAAAGTCTTGTCAGAAATGGTCTTGTGAAGAAGATGAAGAAACTAGTTCACATGCCTTAAAAACAGAAGGCTTTACTGTTGTATAAATATATGTAACAAGCTGGATTCTTGCATTCTCTTTCCCTTAGTCACTGTCTCCTTCCCAAAATCCCCCAAGATAACCGTCATCCCATCACTCAGGAATGCATGTAGTGTCTGTGAAGAAGCTTCAATAAGTTTTCTTATTGGCCCTTATTTACTCTTTTCTGTTGGTTGTTATCCCTGGTTCCTTATTGGCAGTAGTTTGAATCTCCTCTGGCTCCTTACTGGTAGTAGTTTGAAGCCCCTCTAAACATTTATATGCTCTTACCCAGGATTAATAAATGCTCTCTTGTTCCTCTTCTGTGGTCTCTGTGTGGCTCTTTTTGGGCACCTAGGGACCACATGGTGAGGAACAAAGGGAGAGCACCTCCCTTCCAGGTAACAGGTTAGCTCCCGGGACTTGGAGTCCATCAACTGTCGCAGGGAACTTGTCAGAGCAATGTCTTTCCAAGGAAAAGCAGGGAAAGACATCTGGGAACTGAAAGGTCTTGATTCTAGTTTGACTGTAGTCCCTTAAAATTATGGTAAGTAACTGAGTTGTCACTGATATATAAAATAAAAGCTAACGTATTGGGTAGGAATCTAAAATATGAGGATCTAAACCTTTTCCTATTTTTACAATCTAGACTGGGGAATTCTTCTCTAAACAATCAAAAAATAAATCAAGTCCCCCTGAGACCACTGTGATGCTTTTTTCCTCTAAAGATTGACAGTCACAATTTTAACAGGAAAAGAGATGAACCATGACGTGGTGCCTTGTGGTTTGCTTTTAGGGCACCTGACTGCAGAATGAATACTGTGAGTGAAAACTCATTGGGTATGAGGCTGCTCCTCTTCCAGGAATTCCAAATGCAAAGCAAACATGCTATGCTATTCTGCAAGACACCAGTACCACCATGTTGTATGAAAACCATATTACCTAATTAATCAAAATATGAAAATGATGATTACAAAGCCTGGGCTTGTCTAACAATTTAAGTGAGGGTTCTTCAGCTAGGGATGTTGCTAAACTTTCAGAGTTTTCTAAAATCTTTTGAAAGAATTAAGGCAAGTTCTTTAATTACTGAGGTAGACAAATATAAGTTTTCTGAAAAATTGTCCAGTTCTTGGGCAGGTCTTGAATTAATGAATACTGAAATAATTCATTTATTCAAATTAATTTGAGTGAAAATTTATCAATAGAATTAAAATACAAACCAAACCAATGAAATGTGCACTGAGCACATTCAAAGAAGTCTTCGATATGAGTTCCAGTCTTCATCGTTAAAAAGATTATATAATGAAAATTGTCCTGATGACAATGGGAGCAGAGTTAGATGAATTCCAGAAGCTTTAAAAAATGATTCCCATCATATCAGAAGATAAATTCTGTTTCTGCTTCTATCTAGTGCTCTACAGGTTCCAATAAAAGTCAGGCAAATGCTCATTTCAAGGCATTTTGGCACATGAGTTTCCAATTTTGCAAGGTTTATGACTTAATTTTTTTTATTTGTTTGTTTATTTGCTTTTCCCTTGGGACAACAAGAATAAAAAATACAATGGAAACGTGCTGGCACCAGAGGACTAAGTGCTTTGCACTCTTCCACAAAGACCTCCTCTGAGGGACACTTACCGTGACACTGTTGGGATCCAAGAGGAACTATTTCCAGCTGCCTCTCTTGAGCTGTAAATGTGGAGCTGCTCTGTTATAATAACTTTTGTGGAGAGAATACGAAACATCAGTGATGTGTTTGTTAGGGTGCCACAGACTCCTTAAAATGAAGACGTATCCTCAGTATTTTCTCAAGTGCTAAAGATAGCTTTGTTGACTTTACCTTCCATGGACAAATACAAAATACCCCTGGAAATAATACAAAAAATGGTTCACTTATCAAGGTTTAATACCTTTGTCTGACATGTAAATTAAAAAGAAGGCATAATGGTAAGAATAACTATTTCAGATCTTATTTTCTACATTATTGTATTTTGAATTTGACTGTGATTTAGATGTACATAATTGTTTAGAGAGGCAAGAATATCCCTAATTGTCTTCCTAGCAAATTTAGATTTGGGTGTTCAGGTTAGGCCTATTGGGAGGTCTGAAATGGCTCTGAAATGGCTTTTTGATTTTAACATGTTTTAATTCATCAGCAATAGAGTTTGTATCTTATACTGAAAATAAGTGTTGGAGTTAAAAAAAGATTATCGAATTGTCTCCAACACCAAAAAGGTGTATCATCACACAAAAGCCAAAGTAAATGAGTGGTTGAGGGAACAGCAATATACATTTTATTGTCTCTACCATAGCACCTTTTTCCCCCAGGCAAACAGCAAACACCCCAAGCAGTCTGTTTGCAAGATGCTGCAACTACAGCAAGGTCAGGTGCATGTTGTACGTGAGTGCCTATGCACTTAAACATATTACCAGCCAGAAACAATGAATTCTGACACTTTCAGATTATATTTACAGAAGCAAATGAAACAAGTCAGGGACAACACTGGCATGTTATACTTTGACCAGGATCATGTAAATTGTTCTGGTTGTCTGCCTCTGAGGTCTGCTGTATGTTGGATGGGAGGGCAGGGAGTATGAAAAGCAGGGAAAGGGATATTTATGCTGCTCTGCAATGTCCTCCTTTCCTGAAATCTGTTGCCTTCTATAAAAGGATTTAATCAATGACCAAACATCCCTTTTCTTCTTTATGAAACTGTCTTCTCAGAGATCAGCTGATATTACAATTAGAGAATATATTAATTAGCTAAAACCAACCTTTCTTCTCACTCTGCCTCTTTCCCACCATAAGAGGCTACAGAGCAGAGCTCAACACTTTCTGTTTGTAAACAAAATTGCAGCATCTGTCTTGTCACCTTGACTGGGATTCTTGGCAAATTTTTCTTTTCTTGATTATTACCATAGTTGCAGGCTGATGACTTTTTGACCCATGAGGAAAAGAGAAAGTAACACAGTAGCATGGAAGTAACTCCCAAGCTGAGGATTTGATTGATCTACTCTGTATTGGAATTAATTCTTCAGTTTATTAATGTTTTCTGTTGAGCTGAAACTCAGAAAACTGAGGATTCTAAATTAATTCAGATTGAACACAAGACATGATTAAAACTGTGACAAGAAGTCCAGGAGAAAGAAGATAGCAGCTGAACATTCACTAGACAGGTTCACGCACGTCAGATGATGAATATGGGAAATCTACTCAGAGAATACTGTGAGCTGTTTATTGTTTCGGTGTTTTTTCCACCTTCACATAGAAATGGCACTATGAGGAAGAATCTGATCCCATACATACAGTTTTCTTCAAAAGCCTTGGACTGTGGCAGCCGCATCAGTTTCAGCCTGAAAAAAAGAACCAAATAAAGCATTCATTAAGGAAATCCCTCTACATTATACAGTGCAAAAGGCTGAAATACTATTCAAAGTCATAATGCTACTCCCAGTAAAGCCCTCTTCAATTCTTATTTTTGAACCTGTCCCACCAGATTTTTGCAAGTCTAATAGTCCCAAAAATAGTTGCAAGCATTCAAAGAAGTAATAAACTAATACTGTAGGGAGCCTACTTGGCTTACCTCTTCTCTTTCTGCCTGTTGTTCAGTACCAAAGGGTCAGTTCTTTTGATAGCTGCTCACATCTACTTGCTAGATTTCAAAGGAACATTCCCTGTTTACCTCTTCAGTTTGGGAAAAGAGCTTAATAAACAAAGACACTTTGTTGTTCTCCTGTGCCTCTGGGGCACAACAGATAATTTGCCTCAGAAATTAATACAGTCTGCCTTGACTTCTTTTTTGATGAAGAGTTTTGAAACCATCTATTTTTCTGAAATCTTATTTAAGTGCAACTGGTAATCACTGAGATTTTCTTCATACACAGTTCTTACTGCTTTCAGAGAGAGTCATTTCAGAGAGAGATTCTGGCTTTAGCATTCACATGGTTATATATATATATAATAAGTTGCCAAGTTTCAAAGCCTTTTTGCTGGGTTCAAAATGTTTGGAAGAAGCAGTCAGCTTAATGGAGATTCCTAGACCTATCAAGTTAGAGGTCCCAAATTTAAGCAAAAGTTACAAAGGAAGCATCAATGAAACATTCAGTTCAAGCACTGACACTGGGGTAGGTCTCTGTTCCTGCAGACATATGAGTAAATTCTGCTAATGAATGTTTAAAGTTCTGTGCCTGATTTCTAGAACCTCTTATGGTGACAGTTTCATAGTTCAACTTTGTATGGTTAAGCTTTGAGCTCACACTGCAGTAATTCATGCTAATGAAGTAAGGAGCAAGATGGTGGTTAATGCCCTCCCTCCCCCCTTGCAAAGCTACTGTGCTAACCTCATTACCAAATAACCAAAAATTCTTGAGCCTTCCTATATGCCTGACTCTCATCATGGTAACCATGACAGTCACTCAGCAGTTGTAACATTGGCCTTTTTATTCTTGTTTTATCTATTTGAATGTGTCTCAATAAACTTATTATGTTTAGTTATGGGAATCCATAAATAATTAATATGTTAAAAAATAAGGTGTTTCCTTGAACTACTTGCAAGATATAAATTTTTAGAGGCATTTTTTTTTCTGAGATATCAGGGTGCAGAGTTGCTTAAGTGTGTTCCTTTGTGTGAAATCCTAGATTTTCATCATACTATTTACTCTAAGAGCACACCTCGGTAAGGGAAAAAATGATGTGAAGATTCAATATCAGCTGCTGTAAGATTAAATAAAACAGCTCCTATAAAAGAAAAAAAAAAAAGAGAGCAAGCCTACATTGCCAGAGCAGAAGGGGTCAAACAATAAAATACCCATCGTCTCCTGTCAAAGTAAATCACCCTAACAGGTTGCTATGGCACAGGCCTTATGAGATACTTGATAGCAATATTTTTAAGATGGGAAATCTATATTATCTAACAATAAGGGAGGCATGGTGAGAAATGTTTATCTCAGGTTATGAACATGCATCTAGAAGAAAGCAGGTGACATGTATTGCCTAGCATGTGACTTTAATTTCCTGTGATCAGAGTTAGGCCTGTATTTTTCTCCTCAAAGTGTCTGATAAAAACACTGTTTGATAATGTTGTCTGCTTTGATCCATAAATTTAGGAAATACTTTTGACTGGTTCCCACAGGCCTCGTGTTAGCACAAGGGTGGTCAGTATGGCTTGTCGCAGAGCTGAGCTTCCAGCTGGACCCCACTGGTTAGACACATGCAACCCCATCAGTGCACTCTTTGCTTCCACAAATTGTGTGCTGAGTCATGAAAAAATCCTGCTCTCTCTAACCTGTTCCATGTGATAGATACTCTCTGAAGCTGTGAATTAATCAGGTCCCATAGTCTTAATCACAGAGAGTCCAACTTCCTCTCTGTTTCTGGAGGCATGTTTGAGTAGGGGGAGGAAAAACGCTATCACATTTCCCTTCATTCAATTGCAATTTGGCCTTATGAAGCCCAGCTCAGAGGATAAAATACCTTTTTTGTGGATGCAGTGGTGAAGGTGCTGGAATAGGGATAGAACAAAATATACGAATTTCTGGATTAGATTCAGTAACCTTCTGTGTTGCTTTTCGGGTAGTGTTTATGACTGACCTTAGTCTGCAAGGGGCCCCGGATAGTATTTCCTTGCTGCCATATAGGTTTGACATATAGTTCCTGCTCTATAACAATCTCACAGTCCCTTAACCCAATAAGCTGGTTTAGTCGTTTGTTGTCTCTCTGTTTTGTTTCTACATACTCAGCACAATAAGAATCTGATCTGGTCTTTAGGCAGTAATTTACCACAAATAATAATTAAAGTCTTTTATTACTCTTCTGCGAATTACTAAGCTGAGAACATCTTGCAAGGAAGATGTTGTGTAGGGAGGAAGAAATGACACACAGGAAATTTATCTGTTTAAATATGATGAAACACAATGTCAGCTTTAGACCCAGACCATTTCATTGTCTTGATATTTATATTTAGAAGTAGACTAATAGTAAGCAGGCAGTGAGTTTGCATGTGTAGTCAGATTTTTAATTGTAAAATTATGCTTTTCAGATTTTGCTCTTTGGGATTTTTTTGTGGTTTTTTGTTAGTTTTGGTTTTTCCCCCCCCACTTTCCCATTTTCACATCATATTTTTCTCTGCGTTTCTAAAACTTCACAGAAACTTCTGAGATCTCCATTCTCCCATTCCACACCTCTTGGAATGTGCATGTCTGAGCAGAACTAGAGTTTGCAATGCCAATAGAGCAGACATGGAAATGAAACATATCTGATTTCTCTCACCCAGAATTTTTTAACTAGAGTCCATCTGCTCACCAGTCCCTATTTAGGAATGCACAACACCTTTTCCTTCTTCTATAGCAGCGGAACTGAACAAGAGTGGGTGGAAATATTAAAATGACACTTCTGAACTAAACTGTAACTTTTTATTAAATGAGAGGGGGGAAAAGTGACACGTCTCATTTATAGTTTCTGAGTTAGAGCTGAAGAGGCAAAATCTATGTGGCAAAATGGTTGTGACTATATTTTCAATAGCAAATATAATTTTGTCCCTGTCACCTCTGACAACAAGAATAACCCTCTGAATAAATATCTCTATTGACTGTAGTCCATTGTTAGGAAAAAGGGATCATTTAATGACAAAAATAGTTTGTACATGGATTGCAAATTTCTGCTTAAAGATGGAAGGCATGACGTAGTTCTGCTGAAGGCTGGAAAAGTGGTGTTTTAGAAGTTAAGTTTTAAAATGTTCTCCTCAAAACTATTGCATGTGATGTTTCACCCACAGAAAAATGTGAATGAACACTTTGGTACTGGTTATGGCTTGGGAGTTAGAAGCAGCAATCAAATCCAAATGCAAACACCTTAAAGAAAGGAAACATTACTTCCTGTCACGTTTTTTCACCAGTCCGTTGTACCAGAGAATTCAAGCATTTCCCCACTTCCTATAGTGAACATTTTACTCCTCTTACCTAGAACAATATAACGGACATTACAGAAAGCAGCTGCTAGACATGTTAATTTACTGTTGCTTTCACTTCAAATTGCAATGGCTGCTGTCATATTATGTTGCTTTTGAACATGTATGGATACTCTACTGCTGCCATGGCTGCACTTCTCAGAAGAGATGCAAAACCAAAATCCCTGTTCATATGCGGTATTAAAGAATTACTTACAACCAAATACTTACAGCCTTCAGCAGTTACTGTGAATGCCACAATAAAACTCTTATTGCTGTAAAAACATTTTCTAAAGTTCAAGGAAGAAAAAGAAAATTTTTACCTATCAACTGAACCATGTTCTCTTCAATTCATCATGAACTACAAATCTGAAGTTCAATGCACCCCAAATCACTAATTATTTTGATGGTGGATCTTGGAGATCCACACTGATAGAAAAGGAAGCTAGATAAACACATGAAGCACCTGTAACAACTATTAATACCAACAGTAGCTTTGCGAACAAATCACCACTTCAAATGAGACTATTTATCTGACTATCTGCAGTTTCATCTTGAAAACTGCATCTGATAAAACTCTGTAGTCTGTCTATAGGCATCATAGCATCATCCTTTAGGTTGGAAATAAAATAAAATGGCTGCAATCAGTGATTCCTTCTATAAAAAATTTATTTCCAACACATCTCCATATAAAGAAACATGTTATGTAAGGAATCTATATCTGGAATTTTAATTTGAAAATATCTGGAAAAATATCTCTGATTTTCAAGAATAATGCAGAGATTTATTAGTAAAGAGAATCAATCTTACTATGTATGTATTTGATTTGGGTGTAGAGATGTGTAGTATTAGGTATTTGAGCATAGATGGGAAGTTCCATTTGCTTAATTGATTTCCACACCTGAAGTAGTCACTCTAGTCTGCTCTTACAGAGTAAGTGTTCAGCACTGGAAAGATAGGTCACCCTGTCATGCTTCTGGGTCTGCTCATCTCCCTCCACTGATTAGAAAAGAAGACCATCTTGACTCATTCAGACAGTGATGTTTCCAGCTGTCAATGGTGAAACTATGGAGGTCAACCACATCGACAATACTTGGAGTTTCCAAATACATAAGATGGCCCTATTTATCTGATAGTTTTGTCCAGTAACATAGCTTTTCTTTGAGATGTGAACACCATTCGGGTCTGCCTAGCATATGCCAAAATTTGGTCTCATTGTTTACTATTTGTACTTCTTCAAGCATCATTTATCCACTGACTCACCATATATATATGCAATATAGTTTTATGACTATGTAACATCTTTTTTCTTTCAGTCACAGCTTGATCTTTCACCAAAAGAAGATAAAAAAGGGAAAGGATTGCATTTTGTTTCAGTGGACTTCAGAGACCTCAAAGCACCCAGAAAAAGACACTTTTCATATTGAGCACACAATCCTTGCTGTTCCTGCATTATGCAAAGTGATGGTAGAATTGTTTGTTCTGAACTGCTCTTTATTTTATTATAACCATTCTTTTTATGTGCTTTTCTGCATCAAATGCCAGATGACAACGTGCTGTCATACTTGACATTAGTGACTAAATGATAAACAACAGAAGCCAAATGATCTCCAGTCGTTCATTGTACTTAGAGTAACCCTTTGAATAGGATGTTTTGCATAAGATGCTCCTTCTTAAACTGCCGGGTTGCCATTTTTCTGGCAGGCAGGACATAATACAAGTAATTCCTGTGCCTCTTGAGCATATGATTCAGTGAGTGGCTGGTGACACCTTTTTCTATATATAAAATTATATGTTATCATAGTACCATTATGCAGAGGCTTGGAAAAAAGCCCTTAACTCTTCCTACAGGTGTCACACTTGACTGCTACCATAGGTAGCACTGAATCTCGAACTCACCAAAGTGTGTTGGATCAGAGATGCAAATGTGCATCTCTGCATTTGGTTGCTACAGATTTCTGGACAGAGGAAGTTTCTGATGCCTTGCCTTGCAGATGTTACACCTCAATCACTATCCTTGAATCATGGGCTGACTACTGGACCACATCTGCTGGAAAATCTAAGTTTTCCACTAATGAGGCTTTTCAATCCCTAATATGTCAGAGCTATTGGGTGACAGGCATTGAAAAATCTACACTTCTAAGCAGAAATTCCTGTTGCCTTGGAAATGCAGGGAAACTGTTGAAGCTGAAAATAGGTCTGAGGGTATCAGAGACAGGGTTGGTGTCCATTAAGAACTTGTAGTAATAAGGCCATTTAACATTTATACCATGTTCATTTACAGGTGAGATATGTCAAGACTACTATTATTTCTAACCCCATCTTCCAGAAGAGAATATTGATCCTACAGAGTTGAGAGACCTAAAGTGAGGCTTTAGAGTACATAGAAATCACTGCATATACAAATTAAGACCATGCATGAAAAACTTGTTCTCTGAAACATTCAATAAAATCTAACATTACATGTTACAAATTAAAAAACAAAACCCAAAAACCAACAACAAACTAAAACAAAACAAAAACCCCAACATAGCTAGACTTAAATATCAGTATTTTACAGATGGTGCAAGGGAAAGGGAGGGAGGAAAAAACCTAGAAATGGAACTTTGAAATGGCAATGTTTTCATATTTACACAGAAGAAAAGAAAATTTAAAACAGAATATGATATGACATGTATATATATAAATGTGAAAAGAAATAATAACACCTTCACGGAGTCATTCAATCTAATAATACAGATTCCAACCACCCAAACCCCCAGAAAACCTCCAAAAACTCTTCCAGAGAAAGCCCCCAGCAAGAGAGGATAGAAATTAACAAGAAAATGTTCACCTCCCTAGATAACAGAGTGGGGATGGTGGCAAGGCCTGATCTTGGTAGAGGCAGGGCAGTGCGTCTTCCCAGGTCCAAGGAGAAGAGCAAAAAGAGGCAGAGGCTCTTTTCATACTTCTTGATGCTTCTTGATGATGTCAGATGATATGAAATACCTCTTTGGTTTCTTAAGTCAGGTGATGCTTGTCCCTTCTAATCCATGTCACATCCTCTGGGCCTGCTGAACTGAGGCCTAGCTGAGGCCTAGCTGAAACTAAAGCCAAAACTACCACGGACCCTCTCAGGAAAAAATAGAGTAGTATGGGTGAGAAAAAAACAACTTATCTGAATATGCATTCAGGGGCTTAATGCTGTCTGTGTGTTTAAGAAGGAATATAAGAAAAATGGTGCAGAGTGGATGGTTCCTGTAGCTATCTAGAGCCAAATATATGAAGATATGTATTTAAGTATTCTGCATTTGAAACACTCAGGGACAAGAGTGGGACAAAACATAGACAAGCTCAAAAAAAGGTATGTCTCCTGTCCTTTAGTTTGATTCCTACATACTCTCTGACAGATCCCTCATCTTGATAATAGGTGGAAAAAAGCAAATTGCAAGTTCTGTGGCATCCCTTCACAGGTCTGTTTAGATGCAATGCATGGGATTTCAGCAGTTTTATCACTCCTTGATTTCTCACCTATCATTTTGAGTGGAATTAAACTCAGTTTAGATACCTAAAACCCGGAAGTCTAAATCTGAGCTAGTCTCCTTAGATTGTCTCTGTAATCACTGGGGAAAAAATAGCTCCAGTGTAAAAACCAGTTGGTCCTAGGAAATGTGTATAAAAGAGACAAGATCCAATAGAGGATCCCTTTTTCTACATTAACTATAAAAAGGTCAGAGAATGACTTGTTGAAATTCAGTTATCATGTACATGTCTGAAAGTAATTGCAATGAATCCTGCTGCTTAAACTTCTTAATCCAGCCCTGATACCTCAGTTGGATAAATTCTGGAATTGGTGTTTACCAAAGATACAGAGGTTATAGCAGCTGTTGTTTCAGAAAATATACCTCAAATTTAAGGACCAACAGACTTTTCTGAGCTCCACCGTCACTCTAATTTCCTGCCTCTCATTCTCCTTCTGGATCTTTTTGGTGCTGCAAATTCCACGATCTCAAGATCAAAAGGCCACAAACACAAACAACAAATGAAGATAGGATGGTTTTGAAACAGCTTTGCTCTAATAGATCAAAAAACTTACTGGCTAGTGTTTTCATCTATAGGATAGAAAACTTATTTCTGTTTCCTCATTTGGAAAAAATGCTTGAATTTGAAGGTAATGTTATTCTCTGGCAGGTGACAGTATCTTCTTAAAGGCTTTCTGTTTAATAAAAATATCTACATGAAACAGGTCTTCTTTTACTTAGTTTAAAATTTTACACAATAACTTACTGATTTCAGATGAAAAGTGCTGCCATGTCTACTCACAGATAATGTATTTTCAAATTGCTTTAGTAGTTAGCTATCCACAGAAAATCAAGAAAGTTTTACTTAAGCTACATAAATAAAAATATTTAGTTCAAAATTTCAAGTAGACAAGAATAACACAAACATATTTTGGAAAAAAAAAAAAAAAAGAAAAAGATAAACTTTTTCAATTAGTTTCAGGTTATCTTGTCCAATTTTTTCGTTAGTTTTCTCTTGCTGGTCTTTTTTCAAGAAAAATGTCATTTTAAGAAAAGAAGTATAAAAAGTTTCATTAAAAATGCCAAAATGAAATGTTATGACATTTTGAAAATTAAACATTTAATTGAGAATAGATGGAAGTAAAATAATTTCCTTTTAAAAGTTCCCCTTTATTTGGAAAAATTATTCCCCTGAGTTCATCATCTTTTATGCAGAGAATCTGTTATTCATAAAAAAAGGTTCTCAATTCTACAAGATCACCTTCTAGAGAATAGGTGTAGGCCCTATATTTCTTTTTCACTAGTTTTGTCATTGCTAGCCCTGATGTTTCTCTACATATCTCAGTGCTTTCTGCAAATCTCACCCTTAGCTGTCTAAGTTATCCATCTGTCTGGAGTGTTGCTGTTTAACTCAGAAGGGATACAAAACTTTCCAATTTTACTTGCTTAAAAATGGGTGTAGAGCTCCACTCCAATTCATTTATAGTTAACTTTTTCTGAAATGATAACTATCACCATCTTATTGAGAAAATGCAGTTAAAAAATATTCAACCAATGCAGAAGTTCTAGTTACATGAGTATACAATGCTGAGAATTTTGCCCACAATTTCTGGTGTGAGAAGTCAACCTTTGAAATAACTATGTCCCTGTAATGAAAACGTTGCTGCTCACTGGCAATCATTTGCAAGTATTCCTCTTTTCTAACAGTGACTTTGGAATGCTGGGCCCAAAGTTTTCGTAAAGCGTTTCTCGAAATAACCATTCACCTTTCAGTTTGCGTTGGAGAACTCTGTGTGGAGGATGACATTTTGTTTTTTCTAATAGCTAACAGATTTTTATTCACATATTATTCCTGTGAACTTTCAGTTCCTTGTCCTCATGGAATGAGCTGCCACTCACATTTTTAAATGACTCATTCTCTTAGGTGAACTGGTCTATTTCTTACACTGCTTGGTGCATTATAAGAATACAACCCCCTTTTTTTTAGCTACATGCCACCTAACCTTTGCAAAGCTGTCAGTTCCCTGGCTTCTCTTAGCAAGAAAATTCAGTACTTATTTTCCCAGTAAAAGACTGTTGCTCTATCCCAGATACATTATAAGTGACTTTATACTTAGCTTTAGATGTGAGGGTATGTATCCAGCTGCAAGAAAATCATCAGATAATTTTGATTCTCTAATAAAATAGACATAGTTTGTAGTCAGTTGAGTTTTTGAATAGCTGCTTTCCTTTTGTGAATGTTATATATTATTCATGAAGTAAATATCTGCAAAATGAAATAAGTACTTACACTGTTTATACAATCCACCTCCTCTTCCTGGACTGCTCTAGTACACTTGCAAAAAAAGAGCATGTGTGATTGATGTTTCCAGAATTTGTTCTCTATGCAGCAAATTTTGAACTAGACACTATACCAATATCATTAAATTTATAATAACAAATGTATTCTACTTTGAAATCAAGTGGTGTAGTCTCAGTGCTGTTTAAACAAAGTCAGTAGTCATATAGCTATAAAGTGGTTAACAGTACCTTCATGATATAAAATCTTAACAAAAGACATAAATTAATCTTGATAATTACATCTATATGAAGATAATATCAATAGAAGGAAAAGTAATGGGAATCAGGACAAAAGGAGATAACAGCCATGGAGAACAGGAAGGTGGTTCAATAGCTTCACCAAGGGCATGTCCTGCCTGACCAGCCTGGTGGCTTTCTGTGAAGAGAATGACTGCATCAGTAGACAAGGGAAAAGTTACAGGTGCCATTTATCTGGGATTCTGTAATACTTTTGACATGAGATCTCACAACATCCTTCTCTCTCAGTTGGAAAAAGATGGATTTGATGAGTGGACTGTTACATGTATAAGGAATTGGTTAGTCACATTCAGAGGTTTGTGGTCGATGGCCCAGAGTCCTGATGGACATCAGTGATGAGTGGTATCCCTCAGGGACCTGTATTGAGACCAATGCCATTTAATATTTTCAACAATGACATAAACAAAGGGACCAAGTGCACACTCAGCACACTGGCAGATGGCCCCAAGCTGAGTGGTGCAGTTGCCACACCCGAAGGATGGGATGCCATCCAGAGGGACCTAGGCAATCTTTAGAGTAGTGCCCATGGGAATCTCATGAGGTTGAACAAGATCAAGTGCAAGGTGCTGCATGTGGGTTTGGACAAACCCAGGTATCAGCACAGACTGGAGGATGAACAGATGGAGAGGAACCCTGCCGAGAAGCACATGGGGATGTTGGTGGGTGAGAAGTTAGATATGACCTAACAATGTGCACTCATATCCCAGAAAGTCAATTGTGTCCTGGGTTGCATCAAAAGTGTGGCCAGAAGGACAAGGGAAGTTTTTCTTCCTAACCACTCTGCTCTGTTGAGACGCCACCTGGAGTGCTGAATCCAGCTCTGGGGTCTCAGCAAAGGAAGGACATTGACTTGTTAGAGCAAGTCCAGAGAAAGGTCACCAGGATGATTAGAGGAATGGAGCACCTCTCACATGAGGTAAGGGTGAGAGAATTGAGGTTGTTCAGTTTGGAAAAGAGAAGGCCTTAGGATAACTTAATTATGGCCTTCTAGTACCTGAGGGGAGCCTATGAGAAGAATGGAGAGGGACTATTTACAAGACCATGTAGTGACAGGACAAGGAGAAAGGGTTTCAAACTGAGAGTGAGCAGATTATATGTTAAGAAGATATTTTTTGATGTGAGGGTGGTTAGGCGCTGGCACTTGTTACCCAGAGAAGTTGTGGATGCCTTATCCCTGGAAGTGTTCAAAGGCAGGTTGGATGGGCCTTTGAGTAACCTAATCTAGTGGAAGGTGCTCCTGCCATGGCAGTGGGTTTGGAACTAGGTGATAAGTAAGGTCCCTTCCAAACTAAATCATTCTCCGATTCTATGAAATATTACAAAACAATGTTGAAAATTCAACCTGTCCGAGCTAGAATTTCACCTTATTCATTCAAAGAATAGGGTCAACTTTATTCTCCATCCTCTGAAAAAATCCATCTTTAGACAACATGCAGACATTGTTCTTTGAGGAAAGCTCTAATTTCCTCTGGGCATCACACTTATTTGTTAATTTTGTAGGCAGTGAGGGGCAAGGACAAAGGAAAGGCTGCCTTTTTCATAATCAGCCCTAGTTACAACTCAAATTAGTGCTTAGGCAGTGCTGACTAGTCCTGTCCAGACCAGCTGTGCAAGTAGGGAGGCCTCCATGGAGTTGCCATCTCACCAATATGTACGCTAAATAAAAATAGAAAAAACATTATATTTTTAAAGGATTTCTTCAGCAGCATAAAGAGATTGTGGATATGTTGTTAGTCTAATAAAATAATAATTATGTGATTTAAACTAAAGAGTTTTCTGGTAAGATATCTGCATAGCCATACTTTGTGCTGTGATTCATATAGATTTTTAGTTCTTTACAGACAGAATACATTATTATCAGGACAGAAGATGTGGGGACATTTGGAACCCCTAGAGTTAGGCAGTAGCTACAAGGCTTCTGGTGTTTGAAATTTTAGATTCAGGTATTAATATCCTTTTGTGGTTCTAATGCTCTATCTATATGAATCCTGCCACCTTGACCCCAGATCTTGGCAGAGGCACACTGATCTGAATTCAGTTGGGTAAAAACATTGAGAATCAACAAATATGTGGTGTGAAGATATGGAGAAGGGCGGCAGCAATAGCAAAATTAGTATAGCAGAGATAGCTAAAATAAACAATACAGGCAGGCAAGCTGTTAGACATGATACACCTAAAGGGCTTCAGATTTGGATTCTCCAGTTGTCAGCACCAACTATGTTTCTTTACCGCCTTACTCAAAAGACACTGGAGACATGGAGACTACAGATGACTTGTTAGGACTGGGTTGATGGAAATTAAATCACCTGCAGTCAACAAGAAAATGAGGCTTAGAATCTTCACTGAATTAATATTTCTGTTGAAGGTAATACCAATCCCTGGAGTGCCTTTCATTAATTTGAGATGTGTAACTAATCCCATTCATTCCAAAAAGTGTATTTTTGAAGTTTTTGTAATTCTACTAGCTTCTGTGGGACTACACACCTGCTTAAAATGAAACACATGCTTCTGTGCTTTGCTGGATTTGAGATTTGGATTTAGTAAAAGCTTAAAGACTGACAATAATAATAACAATAAAACTGCTATAATTAAGACAGTGACACTAAGATGGTTACCGCTGTGGCTACACTGAACGATATATACCGTAACATACAGCACAGTAACAGTAATTACACACTTCGCTAGTTTTTATTGTAATGTATGCTATAGTGTAACTTAATTTCCATCTTGTGCATATTAACCCAAGATACATTTGGAGTGTTTACTACCTGGGTTGTTTTAACAGGAACGAGGATTATGTGTTTAATGTGCGTGTAGAATAAAAATAACATTTGCATTACGTATAGAGAACCGGAATTTATAACAAAACCTTGCACCTTCGAACCACAGGATTTTTGAATATTAACTTATTAAAACAGCCTGTTTTCAGACTGTATTCATGCAAAATTTTCACTTTATAACCCTTCAGTCTTGAGCTCCTAAAATACTGCTTTTATTGTCAGACCCCCTTCAGGCAAAAGCTCATTATGTTCAAAGTCTAATCAATGTATATAATTGCAAGGCAAACAATGCTGAGCTACAGCGTTGTCAAATTAAACCCAATTTCACATACTGTAACTAGTTAAGTACTTGAGTGCTTCAGCAATTTATGTTATGTGGAGTACCCAAGCAACTTGGCTGCATTTAAAAGAATATCATTGCTGCAACCCCCTTTTCCATCTGTGGGGTTTATAACTCAGTTGTTTTAATGTGCTTTGGGCTGAGCAAAGGTGGTACACAAGATCTTGAGCCAAATGCTATAATTCTCCCTCCCTTAAACACTGCAAAATTAATAAGATGTGGGTTGGGCTGCTTTTGAACAGTTTTTCTTTACAGAATAGGAATGGATCTTTTTTGCCAATTTGGGAGGTTTCGTTCCTGCCCATCAAATGGAAAAGAACACTCATTTTTCACTCTAAGGTTGTGCAACTTAGCAGTCCTACTTAGTATCTGGCGCAAAAATTAGAATGGTAAAACATGTGAACCAAGCTCTTTGCTGATACCAATGGTGATAGCTGCATTTCGAGCTGAGTTTTACCCCCTGTCAGCTACAAATAAACACTCGTCCATCTTTATTTCTTCAGTCTCCTCTGCTTCTGCTTTCCAAAACTATTAATTTCTTTTATAAGAATCTTTGGATTTGCATCAGGTATTTACAACCTTGCCATTGCTCTCAAACCTCTTCTCATTTGTGTGTATTGATTAGGAAACATGAATGAGACCTTCCCAATTAGGACCAGGGTATTTTTGCATGTGTAACCTGATGACAAAAAAAATTTTTTCTGGGGTTGATGTTCAATGATTTTCTCTCCCCTAAGTCACATTGGAGGCAGATATTCCTGATAAAACTGACAATTAATATACTTTTAAATGCTTGTCACAGGCAAAGGATGTAAGGTCAAAGTATTATTTCCTACTATATAAATTCTAAATTTCAAGAATCCTGCTGAAAAGGGCAAATATCTCTCTCTTTTCACTTCTTTTCACAATATTTTTTTTAGGGAGCTATGGGGAGTCACATTACCATGGACTTTATGTATTTACTTTTGAACACCTTCTGATTGGTTCATTATAAGTAATGGAGTAGTTCCTATACACAAATTTACATGCTGTTAATGTGTAGTATGCCATCTGGAACTAATCTTGTACAGACAGCTTACTTGATAATAAATCATTTTCACCTATACTTACACAGGTTTAAATGTGGGGGTTTTTGTTGGTTGGTCTTTTGGGGGGGGAAGGGGGAGATTTTTGTTTATTTTGTTTGTTTACTTGTTGTTGGTTTTGTTTTTTCTTATTTTAAAAAAATCACTTTTTAAACCAATTGCTGCTTTTCCCATCTCTTTAAGATCTATATTGGGGCTCAGTCTGCAACTTTTACCCATGCAGAGAAGACCTAACTATAGCAGTACCACCCCTGAAATCACTGGATTCATGTAAAAGAAAGAAAATTCTTCACTCGATTTGTGATTCCATATTTGAATCCATACAATTATCTAGGTTTAGATAAGAAGCAAGCTGTTCTTACTTTGACAAAACCCACTGTATTATCATTTAAATATGTTTAATCTTAACCTTGAAAATTAGTAATACTGTTATGACTAACCATGTTCTTAAAGGGTCTTAGTAGATTAAGTATTCATGTATATATCTTAAAATTTTAAAGCACAATTTTTATTTGGGATTTATGCTACTAAATTCTATGGTAATTTTCCTCTTTTTTTTTTTTTTTCCTTTCCTCTTTTTTTTCTTCCTCCACCCCGTGGAGCTGATAAAAACATCCATATATTTATTCTAAGAGTTTTAAGGAACTACCTGGTTTAATTTTGGTTTGCCCTTCATGACAACATCTTCATCTTTTTTGTATAGAAACATATCTTTCAGTGAATGCAATATATGGTCCCAGAGATGACTGATCCAGCTGAGGGACTGAGAACAATGTGGTCTCTGTGAAGCAGAACTAATTACTGCAGCTATAAAATTGTACTGAAGTTTTCAGCACCCAAATGACCATCTTTGTAGGCTGCTGCCCTGTGCCATCATGTTCAAGGAGTCTTTGACATGGTGCAACACCACACCAGGTAAACACATGTGCTCTGCTGAATTTGAGATTTCAACACCAACAGATTGCAAAAGGTTGCAAAAGGATGTTCATCTCAGTGTTAGCATAGTACAGAAAAATAATGTTCAGGAAGCAGGTAGATGACTAGGTTTCTGACTTTGTCCTGACTTGAATTTGGACTAGTTATATAGAAGAAGTAAAATTATTTAGGAGTGACGTGAGTGGAGAAAAGAAGACATACAAGAATTAAAAAGTTAGTCAAGAAATGGAAAAAGGATAAATCGGATTTTAGAAGCACATGTTTGATACTTCCTGAGGGTGGTGCTGGGAAGCCCTTGCCCTTCAGCAGTGAAGGACAATAAAGCAAACCTGTACCACACAGGTCAAATATGCCTCAGTGACCACAACTGGGAAAGAGGAAGGCTTTTCCTGGGTATCTGGAAACCACTGGATAGAAATCTTCATTCACAGAATTATCTGCTCATATAAAACATGTATATAAGGTCCAGTAGTGCTAATGCAGGTTGACAGAGAGGTAATAGATTTATATTGGCATCAAATTTGATCCTTAAGTTTCCAAAAGCTAGGGATGAAGTAAGCTTGACATAGGGATATCTGAAGTTTCAAACCGACCTCTGTTCTTTTCCCCTCTCTCATATATTTGACACCATATTCATTTTCAGTGTGTCTTATTTATCCTGTGTAGACCAATTCTGTAGCCTTTCTTCATGCTGTCTTGCATTCTAGCCTGGTTTCTCCTGTGGAATTAACTAATCATATTTTTTCTTTTGCTAAGGGTAAGGGCTTGTTCTCTGAGACTGCAACCTTGTAATTAAAGAAAGCTTACAATGCCAGTGTCAATCACCCTGCTCTGAAGGTGGATAACAATGACCTCAGCTATGTCTCGTCATACAGCATCTTTCAGACTATGATCAGGAAAGTAATCCTTTAGGGACATGAATCCGACTCAGCCTGTAACTAAGGGTTTAAGGATGCTCAGACTTCTGCTCCTGACCCATTCTTTTCTGCTTTATAAGGTAATAACCACATATGAAGAATGCATAAAAGACTCTGTTTTTCTACTTCTGCTCAAAACATGCTGTGCTAAAAATGCCCCTTTAGGACCTGAGTGGAAAGGAATCATAGAATGCTTTGGGTTGAAAGTGGTTCTTTAAAGGTCATCTAGTCCAACCCTCTTGCAATGAGAAGGGATATCTTCAACTAGATCAGACTGCTCAGAGCCCCGTCCAGTCTGACCTTGAATATTTCCAGGATTGGGGCATCCACCACATCTCTGAGCAACATGTACCAACATAATAAAACATTTGTTCCTTATATCTACTTTTATATCTACTTTAAATCTATCTTCTTTTAGTTTAAAACTGTTACCCCCTTTCCTACCGCATCAGGGTCTACTAAAAAATTTGTTCCCATCTTTCTTATAAGCCTCCTTTAAGTATTGAAAGAATATTGCAATAAGGTCTCCCTTGAGCCTTCTTTTCTCCACATAGAACAGCCACAGTTCTCAGCCTGTCTTCAAAGGGGAGGTACTCTAGTCCTGTAATCATTTTCATGACCTTGCTCTGGACGTTTTCTAGCAGGTTCACATCATTTTTATGTTGAGGGAGCCAGAGCTGGAAACATCGGGTGGGGTTACCTTCTTTGATCCTCAGCCTGCTGGCCACACTTCTTTTGGTGCAGCACAGAATACAGTTGGCTTACTGAATAGTGAGGGCACATTTCCGGGTAAATTCCAGCTTTTCCTACCCCAGCAGCCCCAAGTCCTTCTCTGCATGACAGCTCTCAATATGCTCACCTCCCAGCTCAGTATGATGGGTGTTGCCTCGTTGTAGGTGCAGGTTCTTGCAGTTGACTTTGTTGAACCTCATGAGGTTCCTATGGGCCCACTTGTCCACCTTGTCCATCTGAATGGCATCCTGTCTCTCGTGTGTGTCAACCACAGCATTCAGCTTGTCTGCAAACTTGCTGAGGGTGCATTTGATCATACTGTCTCTGTCATTGATGAAGACATAAAAAAATACTGGTCCCAACATAGACCTTTCAAGGACACCATTTTTAATGACGTCCATTGGACATTGAGCCACTGATCACTACTCTGGATGGAATCATCCAACTAATTTCCCATCCACTGAGCAGTCCACCCATCAAATCCATCCTTCTCCAATTTAGAGAGAAGGATGTTGTAGGGGACTGTGACAAAGGCTTTACAGAAGTCCAGATAAGTGACATCTGTAGCCTTTCCCTTGTTCACTGGAGCAGTCACTCCATTAGAGAAGGCCACCAGGCTGGTCAGGCAGGACACCCTTAGTGAAACAGTGTTACCTGTCTTGAATCACTTCCCTGCCATACATGCAGCTGTATCTATGCAGACTCTGCACTTAGGGCCAGAGAACAGTTCTTGAACTATTTTATTTACAAATAAAGACCCAGCCTCGAATCCATGGTTGTTTCTGATGCTCTATTTGTCGTACTGTGGTTGTATGTATGTTACAATTATGGTTTTCAGCCCTGTGATACAGATGACTAAAATCAAAATAATAATTTAATGGAGCTTTCTAGAAAAATTAAAACAAAAACTCCAAAACGAAATAGTATCAGCAGGTATTTTAATTTGCTCTTTCCCCTCCCCTTATTCTAGGATACAAAGAAGCAAAAGAAAGCATAACTTACATGGGCTGTCTTTCAATATAACAGGTACTTCTCTCCCACTTCAAGTGAATTTCATCCCGAGTAGTGTTGATCTTGACTGTTGTTGGTACAAGTCATAGCTAAGGAAACATTATTTCTTAATTTCTCTTCCCACTATGACATTTTTAGGACACAGAGTGTGATTTGAGCTTGGTGTAAAGACAACTAGGTAGAATCAAAGCCACTAAATCTGGCAATTTATTAGATTGGGAGTGAAGACCATCTAGTCATGTTAGTGTGATAATTATGTGAAGCCATGTTCTGTGTCTTTTTGTTCAGTGTCTTTGTGTTCTGTTTCTGGGCTTTCTGCTGTGGGACAGGCTTCAGTTGCAATGTAAATATGATATGGGTTCTCCCTAAGAGTCTTAAATTCATTCTCCACTACATACACTATTTGAAAAAATTGTTTCTGAACACTTTTTTTTCTGAATTGTATCAATTTCTTACCAGCTATATTTATTGTGTAATTTGATCTATCAGTTCAGTCCTCTCCAAACACAATTGGAGATATGATTTTCTAAAGGAAGAGAAATTAAACTGGTTTCCTTTTTTGAAAATCATATAAAGATGGGATCTAAATGCCTAACATAGGGTAGCTAACCTAGAAGGACTGGATTTTCTTTCAGAGGTCTTCAGAGACACTTATCTTCCCCATTAACTATAAGGGAAGCCTTTAGTAAAAGGCTTTAATAAAAAAGCCTATTATCCACTCATTAGGCATAGTGAATACAACCCATGAACCTTTGAACTTTCCTACTTAAGTATAAAATACTAAGTGGGTCACAGGTTAGATTTCTGACTATATGGTAAAAATGACATCCATGTTTTCTTCTCTGTGCTCCATCTTTAGATTTTTAGATGATTATTAATGTTCTAGGCAAAGTGTCAATAAAATATGTTTTAATGTTTTCAAAATTCATCAAATTCCAAACATTCCAAACATTCTCTGTTCAACATGACCAGAAATTTCAGTGTTATGGCTTAAGATATCAACACAAAAAAATCAAAGTCTAGCTTAAATACTTCTATATTAAGTCACTGTTTATAGAGATGCTAAATATTTTTGTCATCATCATGGCTAGGCTTCACGAACGAAGATTTGGGAAGGGCACTACCCACGCTTGCTGCAAGCATGATGATGGCTAAAAAGGCCAATACGGGATAGGCAGGTCCGGTCACAAAAGGCACAGCGGAACGTCTCTTTAGGTGATATTGGTGAGGAACGGTTCTT
>JAWWEV010000115.1:108477767-108515174 GCA_035583235.1 Hafferia zeledoni | reverse complement strand
AAAATAGAAAGCACATGGTTTTCTCACCCCTACATTGTTCCAAGAGGAGCTGCAGCAGTTACCCTCACAGAGACACTGGCATTTCTCTCTCTCTCTACTGGAGTTTAAACTCCAAACACTTTTTATACTTTTTTTTTTTCCTTTCATGTGGTTTGTGTGTCTAAAAGTCAATCTGCTGGGGGGTGATGGTGATGCAGATGCTTGAGGCGAGGTGGGCCCTTGAGTAGTCATAGAAGATATCACACAGGGAGGCTGTGCTATTGCTTAATACTCCATCCTATGTTAATCTTATCAGTTTGAAAGCCTTTGTCCTCAGCCAGGAGCATCCCTGCAGGGGGTTGAGACATCTCCTTCAACCTATCAGGCCTTATTAGAGGGGCCATCACCCCAAATATACTTTTTTAGTTTCTTGGGATTTAGAGTCACTGCTAATTTTATGAACCCAGAACTTTTCATTTTATAGTTTCTTACTAACTTTACAACAGCTTTCTACATCATATTTGCACACAAATATGTGATTTGGAGTTCTTATCATATTAAAAATAAATGTCATTCCCATAATTTTTTTAGGCTCTAATCTACTAATCATATGGGAATGCTTAATGCAACACGAGTGCCGTGGTGTCCTCAGAAGCATTGCATTAGTTGCATTCAAGGTAAAGGTATGTAATACCTACTCTATTAAGTTAAAAACTTCTTAATATAACTTTCCATGACAATATAGTCCTACTGGGTATTGATGCTGTAGTGCTGCATTCTAAATATTTTTAATATTATGCACAAGCATAACCTACCACTGCCACTGATTCCATTGCCCTTATATAAGTCTGTAAAGGGACCATTAAAAATCCATTATGCTTGTTAGTTTGCAGAGCTTTCAGGGAATCTTGCTGCAAGTTTTGCTATTTCAACACTTACAGGCTTTTATTAAACACAGCAATCTTTGAGCTATAAGGGTTTACTGGAACGGCCCATTAAGTGAGAGTTTTCTAGGGGGGATTGTGTCTGGGAGAAGGAGGGGAGATGAGAGTTGTAATTATACAAATGGATTTTGCTTTCTGCATTTTGTTTTTAAAGTAAAAATGATTTCTGTTATCTCAAGAAGCCCAAAAGCAAAACATTAAAGAGTAAATGGATGGTGTCATGATTAAAGTATTTATAAGGAATTCAGGAAAATAGTTTTAAGTATTTGACTTCAGATATCACAGAAAAAAATCACTTACAAACTGGTGTGGAAGTGCTGAATATCTAAAAAGTTATGTCTATTTAAACCAGAACTGTAGCTGTCAGGATCTCTTAGAATCAGACATTTTTCACTTCTGTAGTACGGAGTTAATAATACTTCTTTTTATCCTCCTGTCTATTTGGGTATTAATCTTTTTAGGGTAAGGGCAGGCTCATTTATGACCTCTAGTTTCTCATATGATTCTAGAAAATATTAATAAGGAAAAATATGTCTGTCTGGAAGCTCTTTTCACTTGTTTAATTGTTATTCACATAGGAGTCTGTCCTAAAGAATCATTGGATTCTCCTTCAAGCAGCATATGCAGCTGTACTTGTTCTCTCTGACCAGCTAGTCTTGCATTTTTACATGAGTTCATTGCCTGGCAATCACTGCCCTTGCAATTCGAAAGGAGATTCATAAAGACTCATTGCAAGCTATTGTGAGGATAGATTGGTTCCTCCCTATGATGTCTAACTTTTGAATTGTTTGTTATTTCTGGGAAGGCATCAAGTTCTTGAAATACGATTGGGCTGCTTATAGAAATGTGTGGTACTTGTCAGGAAAAGTAAGGTTTCACATAGTTTTTGTTTGGAAAGTGGCTTTTATCTCTGACTTTAGCATGTATAAAAATCTGGGTGATGTTTTCCAACTTTAAAAAGAAACAGAGTTACTTTCCTCTGATGTTTTCAGATGGTTGAATGTTTCTCTGTTTTTTAAAAGGAATTTGAGTCTTGGCATGAGTACAGTCTTGGGGTCAAAAAGATGCCTTTTACTCACCTCATGCCTACAATCCATTCTAGTTTGGCTCAATCGTTAACTGCCAAAAATCCCTATTTCCCATCTGTGCTTTCCTCACTAGAGCTTGCTAGAGGCTGTCTGCTAAAATCCGTCAGCATCCTATCAGTCCTCCCCATGCACCAACCTAGCACCTCGTTTAAGTATGCCACAAGGATGGAGCTCCAGATGGGATCATGCAAAACTGGTTCCCTTACAGCTGCTCTTTCCTCATTTAAACAATACTGTGGGTTCATATGGAAGGGAGACCGGGCTGATAATGACAAGACCATAAGTTCAAGTTTTACTTTTTTCCTTAAGTTGCTTCTCTTAAATCTGTGCCTTTCTCACTTCTTATTATGCCTCCTCGAAAAGTTGCACAATCTGGAAAGTGATCTCTAATGTGGAGCAGCCAGGACGAAGCAATGCTGTTCTGTAAAAAGGGTCCGCCAAGTCTCAACATAACTCTTGAGCACTGTGTTGTCTATGTGGTGAGACAGCTCGTGCATATATAACCTCAAGTGCAAATTTCAAATCTTCAGGTTTGACCATCTTATTAAAAGGGAGATTTTTTGTTTGTTGGTGGTTTTTGCTTGTTTGTTTTTTTTTGTTTGTTTGGGGGTTTTTTTGTGTGTGTGTGTGTGTTGTTTGTTTTTTTTTCTCCCCTAAGGTGCAAAAAGCAGGCAGTGATTTATTATCTTTTCACGTTCAATTGCTTGTAGGCAATTCAGAGACCTGAAGAAAACTTAAAGGAGGGCAGATTTGTGAATGCAACTTTAATTTTCACATGCACTGACTATTGAATGCTTGATGTTACAAATGTGGTGGCACTGATTTGATGTCTCAAGTAATATGCAATATATTCTAGGTTTACTTCTGCCTGCAGCTGTTTTTGAATATGATATATACACCCTGAATGATGTCATCTGTAAGGTTAGTGTGTATATATTGCCAACTAACATTATTTTTATGGCAGAACAGCCAACCATCAGGCCTGGTTTGTTCAGCTGAAGGGAAGCTGAATAACTCTGAGGCAATAGAGAGTAGAGGGAAATATTCATATGTTCAAGGGAATATGCAAGATGACTCAGGAATCACCTCCATCCTTTCACTTCTGCACTTCCATGAATATAAGTCCTGCTTGTGTGTGAAGTCGTGCCTTGTTTTACACCTTATTCAGTTACAAAAAAAAAAAAAAAAGGGAGATATATTTTTGTGGGAGTGGTTTGATTTCCCATAGCACTCTGTGGTGCACCACACTGTGCTGGGAGCCTGATAGATCTCAGAAACTGAAGTAATGGGAGCTGACAGTGATGGATAGTGGGAAAATTAAGAACCTCAGGACTGATCAGAAGAGGGTGCTGTTATTCTGGTATGGTCTTGCATCATCCATGCCAAAACACAGACTATGCCTCAGCCTGATTCTGGTGGATGCTGCCTTTCAGCACAGATGTAGTATTAAGGACTTGGCTGTCGGTAATGGTAATTAGAAGACAATAGCACTTTTCACAGTAAGACAAAGATTTCCTGAATAAACCTGCATTTGGCCACTTGTGTTCTGAGGATAGAAGCTCCCCTACCAAAACAAATTATGGAATTCTTCCCTTTCCTTCCCTGCAGCAAAATACTGTGTATTGCTGCTCTACACTACTGAACAGCTGTTCTTGTTCATCCTACAGGCAATTGCATGTGAAAAGATAATAAATCACTGCTTTCCTAATCTTGAAAACACGTATGCGTATTTCAGCCATAGAAACCATACTGGGTGAATCCATGCTGCTAAGTAAGGGAGAAAAGACAGACCACAAGGGAGAAAAGACAGTCTTTTCCCCTTGGTGATTTATATCATGTAATTGTTCTAACTCTCACCAAAAAGCCTGTTTTTATCTTTGATTGTCTCTGTCCAGAGATTGCTCCTCCAAGGCAATGAGGATGCAACTCCATCAGGTTTTATGCTCTCTGCCCAGGTCATTCTTCAGTACTGTCCCCACAGTCCTGGCACCTTCAAATAGCCACTGTCATACAATGTCCTAGAGGTCATCTTCACTATTGTGCAATAAAAACAGCGTGCTGTTTGGCTGAAGCAGAACTTATGTTATATCTGACAGTCTGTAAAGAAAAACACATAAAATCATAGTTACGTCTTAAGGCTACACAGGCACCACTGGAACCAAAAGGTGGTCCAGGGACAAGCGCTGCAAAGTTAGACACTGCCAATTCTGCTCAAGAGAAAGTCACTGTGGCAGTGAATCAGTTTAGCACTGTTCTGTGGCAGTGTGGCTACATCTACCCCTCAGCAACTACTCTAATAGTAAGCAAAATGCCCCAAAGATCATTCTGACTGAAATAGTAAAGGATAACTCACATCCATAAGGCTAAACTCACTTATCCATATCCAAAAACTGTTTGAGAGTTTTAGGTGGCCAAGAGTATTTTAGAGTCCCCTTACAAATGTACTTACAGTCTGACCATATGGATAATTGTGGGGTAGTCCATGGGCCTAGGAACTTCTATGTTTTGGTAGCACAGATGTAGGCATTGAAGTCAATGTCTGCCAAGAGAGGGACTATTCATATGGATAAAGTTATTCCAGCAATGGGTTTTTCAATTCTGGGAGTTATATGTTTGAGAAAATTAAGGCTGAGATTCACTAAAGAAAAAAATGGGATTCAGTGTAATTCACATACCCATAATCTTTAATTAATAAAATGTGCAAGGCAATATTTTCTGGTCTGAAGTTTAGTGAAACAGCACAACTTGAACTGCACAATAAAATACCTCAAAAACACTGCTGGCATAGTACTACCTGTGCCAGACTTAGGTCTTGCCCTAATGTTGAGTGGGAGTCTGCTTGTTCATCCTGTTCAGAGTTGAGCCAGTGTGGGTTAACAGTTTAGCAGGGTGAACAGTCAGGTACTGCTGTAGGGGCTGTGGGCCTTAGCCCTGACCCTATTTAGTTTGCTAGTATAGGCATACTTTTACAGGGTTCATGATCTCAACATTGGTCTGATTAAAAAAAAAAAAATTCTAGAAATAATAAATCTAAAATTTGTCTTTTATGTAATACTATGTTCATATTCAAAGTGAAATAAAAAATGATTTCATGAATATATGTGTACTATTTACTGGTATAGTATGTGGACTTACTGCTCATCTACTTTCCTGTAGCATCATGGGCAGAGGCTGGCACCAGGTATTTCAGAATAAACAGTGAAAAGCCTTCCAGAAAAATGCTACCAAATCAAATGAGGTGAGTTTGTCTGAAGCCTGGTCTTACAAGTCTTTTGTTAGTTCAGAAAATGTTGTTCTTTTTATTGTGTTTTTTGTTGACTTCACTGTTCATTGACTGATTCAATATTTGCTATTATAATGCTACTTCTGTTATTTGTGCATATTTACAATTTAGACCCCTTTAGCAACAGGTTGTTAGTCCTGACCAATAACAGGTTAGTTTGCTCTGTGTTTTTTTCTTAATGTGAAGCATGATGACCTCTTCAAATTAGCTCCAAAAAACCTGCTTACACAGGAACATATGGCAAAGTTCATCTGAACAAACCAGAAGTTTGGTTCCAAATTGTATTAAGAACCTATATGAACAATTGAAAGTCAGCATTGAATCACTTTGTTTACCTGTGTCTTTTCCTGACTACCCCTCATGTAAAAAGAAAATGTCTATATTAAAGTTTTTCTATGCAAATTTCCACTTAATTACCCATGATTGATGCTTGTGATTTGTTCATAGTAGGTGGAATTTAAGGTGTTAAAGCTGTGATGAGTCAATGTCTGCTAATTGACTCTGTAAGGAGATCCTTGCTAGCATAATGGTATCATATGACTTAGACTTGAATTTACTTCACAGTAACTTCCTGGTGAAGGCCAAACCTTCACTGACATCTATTAAAGTATTATACATCATTCTAAAAGTTGGTACTAGGCACAGAATTGAATAGCAGCCAAGCTGGAGGATATGGAGGATGTCCCCAGACAGTGAGACCACAAGTTATGTTCTAACATTTTGTAGCTGAAATATTTATCCTAACAATTTAATTTGGATTAGGAGAGTTGGTCCTCACAAGGAAATCAGAAATGAGACTACTCTTGAATTAAATGAAACAGAAGAATACATTCCACAGGTAAGCTACAACCAGTTCAAACATAACCCCTGAACACCCCATACGGTGTGGACAGATATCCTCATCACCAGTTGCCTCACTTGACAAACCCATTCGTGCTGCATTGATAATGTAGGCATAGCCATAACAAGGCGATTAATGCTGATTGGCAAATATACAGGGAAAAAAAGGTTTTACTCGGGACTTTCATGAAAAAGCCCACAGAGAGTTAAATTTAATAGCAGTTATTTTAAACATCAAGTAGAAGAAACTTGCCTGACAGGCATCTTCCAAACATCCCTAGTTCCTTGAAAACTCATATGCGTCGCTATTGGTTTGTTTTACTGAAGAGACCAGACTATGAAGCTTTGTGTCACTGAGGCAGCCAAGCAGGGAGATTGCCTCTAATCCAGAAATCCCAGGGCTTTCAGAACTGCAGGCCTGCTTCGGTCTCTCAGAGTGGATTGCCTTTGTGTTAAGAACCCTTGGACTATTCCTGTCACTGAGTATTTTGGGGATTTGTTCTGAATCAAAACTAAACTAAGTTTTGAATATCAAAACCTGACAATATAATTAAATCCTCTGTGAAGCAGAACTGCCTTTTTCCTAATAATTCTGATTTAAAAAATGTGAATAGAAATAATGATTTTAATTCAGGTTAGAGAGAGTTGCATTAGTAGGGCTGTGCAAAGAATAATACCTCATTTATAGCAAGTTCTGCCTGTGTTTCAGTTTTGCAAGCATGATATTCACATACTAAATTTGAAAGATTCCCACTCCTCCAAAACAGTATAAAAATATCTGATAGTCAATTTAAGCTATTCTTTTCACATCTCCTCACAAACATATGAGCTTTGCAAAGCCTTTTGTCTCAGCTGGAAGATGCTTCTGTTTGCTCCACCTCATGTTGAAGCTGATTGCCTCTCCAAAGTGTCTGATCTCTGTATATTAAAGAAAAGAATAGATTTAAAAGATGCTTACAATTCATTTAATTTCAATTACTTTACTTTCTTTCATCCAATATTCTTGATAAACAAATAAATGAGGTAATCATTTCAGTGCCTATATCAGTTTTATTTTCTGTTCAGTATGTACAAAAGCCAAAGCTATTTTTCTTTAACACTTGTTTGGGGGTTTTTTGTCATAAATTGTAAAGCAAGAAGATCTGCTCATGTTTCTTTGATAATCTGCATCTCTTCCAGACAAACCTTGTTGCTTTAAGGGATATCATGAAGGTGTATTGTTTTCCAAATATACCTTCCAAAAAATAAAAATTAACTGATAAAGTTAATTCTGAGCTTTGGAATGTTCAGCTTTGGGACCAGAACATTTTTCTGTTCTTTTCTACACATTTTCTGACAATGGAATATAGGATTTGATTCAACCCTGTTCAATCAAATGTTAGATTTTGACTAACACCGATATCTGAGAGAACTTTAGGTTCCCCCCAACACCCCTAATGGTTCAGGGTCCTTTCCAACAGCTTTTCTGAGCCTACAAAAACCAGCGCAAGATAAATCAAAAGGCTGACTGAATGACTCTAATGCTGTGTTACAATATTGATGCTGTCTGTGTCACAAAATGTTTCAGACACTCCAGTCATTACCACAGGTCCATTATGGGAGGGATTTAAGCAAGCAGGAGAAAAGAAACAATACCTGCCTTAGAGAGCTGATAAACTTTCTTGTCTCCTTCCCACACATGCACTGTGATCTAGATTAAAATATGTGTTTATCTGACTCAATGATAGTAGTGGTTAATGACTGTAAATAACAGGCACATTGTTTGCTACAGACTTTAGATTTCTAAAATGTGAATTAAATCTCCCCTTTTTTTCAGAATTAGCAATCAGAGAAAAAAACCCTTCAAGCAATCCTTCCCCATTTTCTCTCATTTGGAATTTAGTTAGATTTAGAGGGTTAAATCTATTCCATTTCAAAAGAAGGAGAAAACAGAGGATTTGATTGTTCATGACATTTTGTTCAGAATCAATCACTGTCAGCCCAGGTTAGACTGATTTACTATGAGCCTGCCATAGAAAAGATTTGCCACAAATGGCAAAGCTCTGAGCTGTTTCCACTGCACTGAACATAATGATGGATTTATCATTGCAATCAAGATGGTAAAACAGTATGGTCCCCAGAGTCGTGCACCAGGCAAATTGATCACAACAGCCCTGAAGTTATATAAGGGCTTTGTTTATCTGGTCTCAGTGTGCAAGTGTAGTAATCCAGGTTAAGATCAGACACTCTGATCTTTACAGAAGTTTGGACAGGTTTTATCTCCTAAACCAATGTGTAGTAGAATTGTCTCTGCTGAGAACTAAAAGAACTACCCATTAAATAGATACACATATATTTTTAAAATAAAGTAGTCAAACATAAACATAAATAAGAAATACTGTTATTGTTAATATTATAATCCATCAGTATTGTCTTAAACTGTAATGGAATGAATATATTGTAATAATTTATTGAGAAAATTAATAATACGAGAACAGGAATATTTGTTTTAATACACTGCCTTTTCATTACAGGTATTCTTTTATAATTCTATGAGGAATTGGCAATACTAATCTTTCAGGTTCAAATAAATGAAAGGGAATTATTAACCTCTCTGCAACACCCCAATGACAAACCAGGCTTTTACCCATACAGGAAAATGAAATCAGCCTGTAGCTTGCATTTCTGAAACCATGTTTGAAAGGCAAGAAATTATTATTACTTGTCTTTGTCTGATGAAACTTGAGGTTTGGTGAGAGGAAGTGATGCTATGGATAAAGGAGATGAATCACTGGAATCTACTGATGGGATGTCATCTGGGAAGGCTCCAGCCTGTGGCTCAGCCCTGCAGACTATTGCTCATTTTCCTGAAATTCATATATCTGTATCTCTACATACAACCTGAAATAGAAACTGAGAAAAGTGGGAGCATATATATATATAAAGTGGGAGCATTCTGTAGATTCATAAGGCAGAATTAAGATAGAGTCAACTCTCAGAAAGAGCTGTGAATGATTATGATATGCACCCAGGTTTAAAAGTCCTGACATCACATTTTAAGTTCTCAGGAGCAGGGAATGTATTTTCTTATTTATTTGACAGTATCTTTGTTGATATGAACAAATGAACACAATTAGTATCCCTATCTTAATTTTGGATTTAAATTAAGTTGATTAAATACTTTTCTATTTTGAAGCATGAATGTATCTTTATAATGTTTGCATAACTGGCAAAAAGACCTATTGCAAATTATTGATTTATTTTGGATACAAGTTTGATATAAGCTATAATTCATGGGCAATAATGATTATAAAATGGTTATTTGGATTTACAAATGCAACAGCACACCATCTACAAAGTAAAAAAAATAAAAATCAATTCAGGCATATTGGGTTATTCAGGGATTTATTTTATGCACTAAGAGAGGGACTTTTCTCTCTTTTCACACAAGTATTCTCTTCAAAGCACTCTCACACAGAAATTAATACCACTGTTTGAAACAAAGTGCATTAAGGCAAATTTACTGCCAACTTACAGAGCTATAGTAGCAATATATAAAGTGGAAGTGAAGTAGACATGGTTTTCACTATTTTGATAAACTTTTTATTATTCAAAAGCAGTAGCTTAAAAAAAGCAAAACAAAAATGTAAAACAATTATATTTTTAACCGAAAATTCCCATTAATAAGATCAAACAGAATATTACAAGTCCATTTCTTCATTAGATTATATTCAATTAGGAATTATTCTCTTGCTTTTACAAAAAAACCTGAAAATTTTGTGTTCCAACTTAAAATCTGGAAGCTTTTCAGAAAGGTGAATTCTACCATTTCCCCAAGAGCATAAAATATAAAATATGTTTCTTTTTTGATTCACAGAAAATATAATAGATGAAATTACTCATAATTTTATTTATTGAACATATATTTGTAGAATTTATCATGCAAAGTCCTTGGGACTATCCTCTAAAAGTTTAAAACAAATTATTTGAGAATTTATCTAGAATCTTAGAGTAGTTTGGTTTGGAAGGGACCTTAAAGACCATCTAGTTCCAAATCCCCTGCCATGGGTAGGAACAACTTCCACTAGATCAGGCTGCTCAAATCCCCATCTAACCTGGTCTTGGACACTTCCAGGGGTGGGGCAACCACAGCTTCTCTGGACAACCTGTTACAGAGCCTCACCACCCTCACAGAACCTTAGCTTCTCTGTGACAAACTCATTTGGCACAGTGTGATTAATTATGCAAGAAAGAAAGAAGAAAATAAAAAAAAAGTGGCATTCTGGGTGAGTGCCTAGTCCTTCATCTGCAATCAGACTTGGTTAAAATAGTCCATTTATCTCCTTCTCATATAAAATCAGGTAATATTTGATGTGTTAAATTAGGAAATAAGAATCTAAAAAGAAAGAAAAAAATAATCACTTTCCGGAGATCCCTTGTGCAAACCAGTTGTTTTCTCAAACCATCTTGCCATTTTTGAAGTTAGTGAAATTACTGACACAGATTCTTTCTGGAATCATTTGCCTCTGTGGTTTTGGCAAGACTTATCTTATGCACAGATGAGAGCAAAGCTGATTTCTGGTGTGGAGAGGCAAGAATGTGGTCACTAGGAGGTTACTGCCCTAAGGTTTACTGGGACAGCTAAATATTAATGCTTTTGCAACCCTTTATCCCAAGACTACTTCTGTAGCTAAGCAGATCAAGTATATGACCATTATAATGTATTTCTGCTATTTTCTTTATCAAACACAGCTGTTACTTTGAAACTTCTTTTGTCCCCTATTTCTCTTTCCTTTTCTTGTGTCTCCCTCTTCCTTTGGAGGTTAATAGGATGTAGCTCATCAGTGATCTCGGGTCAAACCGTTTGGCCGTCCCTATCTAGAAGTCATCTAATGAGTGAACCAGCTCTTGATGCTGTCAACCATAGGTCAATCTGATTCGGTATTAACTTGAAGAAGGTCAAATGGTCTCTAAATTTGATAAATATCCCGTTTCTTGAACTTCTGATGGAGAGCATAGACAAGGTGAGAGTTAATACGTTTCTGGACTTGTACAGCCACACAAATAGGTACTGCAGCTTAATTTGCACAGGACAAAAGTTAGACTTGGCTTGTGCTCCAGAAACTAATTCCCATGCATCCCAAATAAATAATAACAAATAATAGCAAAGAGTATATTTGATATGTTTAGCTTCTTTTAGTACATAAACAGTCCCTGAAGAGCCTGATGCTTTAAGCTGCATGTCCCATTCTAACCTTCCTTAGAGAGATGATAGTCTCAAATTTTTAACTGCACAGTTCTTTCTCGTTGATGGATTAATCATGAAAAAAAAGAAGAAATTAGAGAAAAGTTTGAATTTAATAAGCTAGAAAAACCTCATACATGGTTTATCTCTATGAGACTGGTCAAGCACGCAAACTTTCTGGCATGAATATAGTTATGAATATGAAGTTTATGTTCTTGTTTTTTTCTGACCTGCCTTATGCATACATGGAGCAGACAAGGGGCTAAGGTATGTTAGAGGTATATCAGAATTAGAAAAAAAAAAATCAGTGAGACGTTTAGAGAAAAAATAAGGTTGTGGATTGACAAGTACTTAGGAGAACACTGACAGAGAAAAATGAAACCCAAAACAAGGAATCAGAAAGAATAAATACAAAATTTAGTCCCAGCAGAGTATCCCAATGTCTGGATCTCACTTGAAGAATGGGAAGTTTGCAACTTCCTGTCCTTTATACTTAGAACCATCTCACTGGAGATGTGGTATCTTCTTGTGAAGTTTCTTGTATCTTTTTTTTTGCTACAGCATGAAGGTTGAATAAAAGTAACCGTAAAGCTTTGAATTCAACAACATTGAATATATTTAGAATTTTGGAGGTTTTTTTAAAAAATATCAGCTTCAATTTCCAAATATACATATATACACACTTTTGGGTTGCAAGAAGAACCCTCATAATATGTTAGCTAATCCTACTCAAAAGTTTATTGTTATTTGTTTTTGTTTTTTTCTTTGGTTGGTTGGTTTTTCCCCACCTGATGCATGTGAGGGAAATAATACTGGGTTTACTCAAATTTTTAAAATTCACAGGTAGTGTCTAAAAAGTGCCTGAAGGTTGCTGTCAGGACAGAAGATTTCATACAAACATAAAATTCCTTGGGAAATGAATTGTCCACGTTGTGAGACAGGAAGTTTCATCTACCAAAGATAAGAGAAGGTCAGAAGTATTTTGAAACTATACCGGTAACACATAATTTAACATTAAGTATTGATAATATAGGTTCATTGTTAATATCTCTTTCATTAATTCAATCTCAAATTGACCCTTTTAGATGATCTGCTTTTAAAATGAATAATAACATTTTCTTTTTAATATAGCACTCATACATGTACAAAGCGGACTTATAATGCGATTTAATCTGTATGGGGGAATTCTAAACCCACAGGTGCAGAATTTCAACCAGCTGATAACAGTAGGCTTTGAAAGGTATGAAACTGGATGAAATCAAAAACATGATTATTGTTACTGATTATTACTGTCATCCTTATATGCCCTGTGGCATACAAATATAAATTACAATCACAAGATTTGTAGAAAATAACAGAAATGTTGTGATTATGTCAAGTAAAGCTTTTGATGAGAAAGGGATTTAGTGATAATGTCTAGAGTTTGGTTTTTTTCATGTTTGGTTGGTTGTTGTTTTTTGGTTGGTTTTGTTTATTTTGGTTTGTTTTTTTGTTTTTCTTTGGGGTTTTGGTTTTTGTTTTGGTTTTGGGGGTTTTTTGTTTGTTTTTTTAATTGAAAGCTAAATTTACATTGGTGAAATATGTGATTTCCATCAAAACAACAAAATATATTTTTTTGCTTCATATGTTGATGCTCCTCTTTCTTAAAAGGTGTCTCCTGGCAGTAGTTAGAGATTTTAATTTCCTACATTTCCTGTGTCCACCAACTGAATGTGGTGAGGAGTGATGAATTACAATAGGAAGAAATTGTGAGAGGGCCATAGTGTCTCAATGGGTGGGTTATCTTACAAGGACACCTAGAGAATTTTCATAGGAAATGAGAACAGATACATCAATAGGTCATGACTCATGAAACAATATAGAGATATCAAAACAGTTCATACTGTGTGTGGAATAGACCTTTTTTCAGCAATTCATATGAAACCCAATATATTCCCCCAATTATTTTCTTATAAACACAACAATTAAAAAAACTCTTTATATGTACACAATAAAAACCAAACAAACAAACATAACAAAACAAAAAAAACCCAAAAAACCAAAAAACCCCCCAACCAACCAACCAACCAACCAACCAACCAAAGTTTTAAAGTATATTAGATTCATCACGTTGACTCGCATACTTTTGGGTGCAAAGTGCACACTCCAGCTCTGTGTGTTGAATGCTACTCCCAGAATGAAATGACATGCAATTTGCCAAGTATGTGTTTTGAAGGAAATGGGTAGAATTTGCTATTTAAGAAAGGAAATATATTCATAATGCAATTTATGGATCTTCTACTGCTCTGTGTTTACCTTAACTTTTCTTCTCTCAGCAGTTCCCTGTAAACACAAGTGGGGCTGCATTCTCAGGAGACTCTCAGTGATGTCTCTAGGCAGTTTATTGCTTGAAGGATTTAACTGAAAAAATACCAGTTGTCCAATGCATTTCAGGAAACAGGAAGGCTGAATGTCTTAAGGAACATAGACTTTTTGACAGTTTCTGAACACATTGCCTAGTCCATAGAAATACAGTAGAAAAAAAGAAAAAAAGAATTGTCCACCACTCTGGAAAAGTCAAAACTTTACTTGCATGATTTTGAACTTCCCATTCCATTTCATAGCAAGTAAATCTTGGTAAATTTGAGCTGACTTGAGAATGACCTGGAATCTCACAAATTAGAACAAAATTTTGACCACAGTCAAATCTAGGGTTAGTGTAAAAAGGAAAACGACAAGCCCAGAAATGACTCAGAGCAAACAGATAAGCTCAGGAGAGCACTGCTTCATGGACAGTTCTTTAACTTTTCAAACTTTCTTTGAACACATAAAAACCAACCAACCAAAAAAAAAAAAAAGAAAAAAAGGCAAGCAAGACAGGATGGAAAAAACTAGAAAAAACTTATGTACTAGAAATAAAGAGAAAACTCAGCAATAAATAATACTCAGCTTTATGGTCCTGGGTGTTCTTCCAGTTTACCAAATTTGTAGTATCTTCCCAGAGTCATTGAATGGGCAAGGTTGGAAAGGACCACAGTGGGTCATCTGGTCAAACCTCCCTACTCAAACAGGGTCATCCCGGAGCACAATGCACAGGATTGCATCCAGACAGTTCTTGAATATGTCCAGTGAGTGAGAGTCCACAACCTCTCTGGGCAATCTCTTACAGTGTGGTCACCTACACAGTAAAGAACTTCCACCACATAGGTGGAGGTTCTTGTGGATCTTTTTTTGCCTGTTGCCTCTTGTCCTATCGCTAGGAAGCACAGAGTAGAGCCTGGCTCTATCTTCTTAACACCCTCCTTTCAAATACTTTTACACTTTGATAGGGTCCCTTCTCAGTCATCTCTTCTCAAGGCTGAACAGACTCAACTCTTTCAACCTGTACTCAGAGATGCCTCAGTCCCTTAATCATCTTTGTAGCTCTCTGCTAGACCCACTTCAGGAGCTCCATGTTTCTCTTGTACTGAGAAGCCCAGAACTGGACACAGCACTCCAGATTTGCCTCACCGGGGCTGAGCAGAGTGGAAGGATCACCTCCATCTGCCACACTCTTCATAGTGCTCCTCAGGATACCCTTGGCCTTCTTGGCCACCAGGGCACACTGCTGGATCATGGACAGCCCGTTGTCCATAGGACTCACAGGTCCTTCTTTGCAGAGTTGTTTTCCAGCAGGTCAGTCCCCAGCCTGTACTGGTACATCTGGTACATGGGGTTACCCTTCCCCAGGTGCAGTACTATGCATTTTCTTTGTTGAACTTCAGACTGTTCTCTGTCCATCTTTCCAGTCTGTCCAGAACCTTCTGAAGGGCTGCACAGCCAGCCATCTAGGGTGTTGGCCACTCCTATCAGCCTTGTGTCATCAGTGAACTTGCTGAGGAGGGATAGCACATGGTGTAGTGGTAACCACTGCTGAACACATGCTATGATACAGGCATGTGCAGAGCACACATGGAGCATGGGATCTGATGTTGTCTACTCCAGACAAAAGTTAATCCTTCACAAGCATTTTAATGAATCTTTTTTATGTGAATTAACAACATGATATAAGCACATGTTTAAATCTACTGCTGTTAATCAAAGCACTTTACATACACCTGTACCTCAAGCAAATTTCTAGCAAATTAAGCAGGATTTATGCAAATTATTACCACCAGGGCCCAGAACTACCAATCAAGCACCTTTGGTGAGACAGTGTAATATGCCCCAGATGGAACCTTGACCTAACATGAGTATATATCCCCTGATACCTGAGATAGCTTGTTTAGCACTAGCTCTGATATCTTTCCATAAACTATCATTATGTCAAGAAGATTTATACTAAATCCTTCACTTGGTCTGTCCCTTAAATACAACTGGAATCACATTAACACTTTCTGAAATGATTAATTCCAAGGTCAAAACGAGCACCTTCATTCTTAGCTTTACATTCACTCATCTGAATTTGGTAAATCAAGGTGTAGAGTATAACTATTGCATTAGACTTGATCTAATTAGACCAATTTTACAGAGGGAAAAATAAGTGGATAGCTAAATTTAAGCTTTATATACTAGTAATTGCTTTTAGACTCCTAGAAGGCAATAGGAGGTTGTTTTATTTTTCTTCCTAGAACCACAAATTATTTTTAAAAAGCATTGCATCTCATACTAAGCAACACTTTATTTTTCTGATTCTGATGCAGGAACACGTGTTCTTTGATTGCTATTGTTTTAATTTGTGCTACTCTGTAGGGAATGCATTGTCTACATTGCAGCACAAAATAGGCAGCTTTAAGAATGCCTTTTGTTGGCACTGTCAATGGTATGTTGAGTTAGTCTTCTAGTTATTACTCTGCAGTGTGCCCCTAGGATAAATTTTCTTTATCATTAAAAGAACACATCTTACCCCAAATCTGAGCTTTGTTTAGTTCCACCTTCTGTTCTTGCTTTGTCTGCTCTCTTAAAAGCCTTGCAGTATCACTGCTTTAGCCATTTCTCAAATTTTGATGAGCTAAGATTCAAAAGAAGACATCTGGACCAATAATAGTTTTACAGAGTCATCCAGCCAGACCTTGGTAATGTATGCAAAGTCAGGAACCTCATCAACAATCACACCATGGATGGCAGTAACCTTTTTAGGCATTGACTTAACAATTTAATAGCATGAATCCACATGTTGAGTCTCTGTCAATCAACAACATGTGCACTGAATAAGAGATGCAAGGTAAAGCTAATGATGCTGACTTTATGTACACCAAAGTGTGCTCAGGATTTGACTCTCCCTATTGCAGTTCTATTTCCCATCCTTTGTTTATAAAGAGCAACATGTTCCTTTCTGAAATGGAATAAAGCAGTAGTTTCACCAAATTCTCATGACCTCATCAACCCACAGAGTAGGTACAGAGGCTTCACTGGATTTCTAAATGCATCTTGATTTGCAGGAGGTGTAAATGCCTGTGCTGAATCTACAGCATCTAAGACAGGTTTGTTCTCTTCTGCTGTGGTTTAAACCATTGCAGGGTAAGGTGAAATATGTTTTGTGAAATTATAAAGGTTTGGTTATTGATGGAATGTTTTCTCCTATTTCGTCCTGGCCTGTGTCTTCACAAGGCAGCATTTAGACAACAATGTACCAAAATTTAACATATAAGAATTTTGTAAGTAGAGTCATGAGTTGCTCTGATAGAATGTAAGAACTATGTTAATTCCCTGAAAAGAAGAAGACAAAATGAACAGTGAATTAAAATCACCCAATTAAAAACACTTTGTCTTTTTAAGTGTAGGTTTACAGACAGCCTTGTACAAAGTTCTGCTACAAGATTTAGCAAATAAATCTAAACAGTAGTTTGTAATTTTTGGAACCCATAATGTGAAGCTACACTTAAATTAGCTGTCACTCGAAATTTCAAGCAGCAATAACGGGTTTATTCAAGATGCAGGGGAAGGGAGAGCATAACTAAAGCGTCTCTGATACAGACTACTGATTAACACTACTTTTTAGTGCCTGATGAAATCACTCGCCTTCATAGAGCTAGCAATATGAGACACTTCCTTCTGAAACATTTGTTAGATATTGCAGACCTTATTTAATAGTAGATCTGCTCTTGAAAATGTCTGAATGACAAATTTTAATACATACACATAAGACCTTTTCTTTAATTCTCTGATTCATCCTTCTTCATAATGGATGACATGGGTATTATTTAGATATTATTCGCAGACTTTACACTAACTTTTAGAATTTTATTAAATACATATAAAGTAGTTCTGAGGAGATCTCAGAAAAAAATAAAAAACTTCTCATTTTAACTCAGTTGTTAATCTTGCACACTTAAAAAACTAGAATTGCTGAGGTATAACTTGAGAAGAAAACTGAAAATATGTTGGTTTTCTAAAGGGTCATTTATTTTCACATTTTCTCTTCAAATCAGATGTTTCTTATCTACTAGAATCAAGAGTGAGTTATCCTTTAGCCCTAAAATGAGTTTTACATAAAGATTGTTTTAAAGTCATAATGACTGTTATAACAATAACAAGGACCCAACAGCCAGACTGCTTAAGGGTCTTCCCAGCAAAAACAACCTCTACAAACCTGTTGACACCACCCATTCGATGTGAATGAAAAAATATCCAGGCAAGCTGCAGCTCCTCTCAGGCACAGAGGTTGGATTTGGAATTTAGCTTTTTCTGAAGGACACTGGTTGAGCTTCTATTTGTCCTCTTAGTGTAATATTATTCCTTTTTTGTCCCAATGAAATGTGAATGTGTTTGGCCATCAGCTGAAGCTTAACTGATAAATAACCCTAGGCTAAAACAATCTTTTGAAAGGCTAAAAAATATTTGCTCTGTTTTTTGTAGTTTTGCAAGTTGCATAAACTTAATGATATGATTGATAAGCAGCCTCCTTTTAGACTAATGAACAATAATTTTTTAGTCCCTCATGGCACAGATATGAGTCTATATGACATATATGACATCTGATTAGATTCATATCTCAAAAAAAATAGTTTTTGCAGAACTGGATGCATGATGCTATAAATCATTGAAAAAGTGTCTGTATTTAGCATGTAAGTAAACCAAGCAATTAAAGACTTAATGAAGAAGGATCATGACAAACAACTGGACACTATATGATAAAATGTATAGCTTCTAATTAAATTCAAATTATGAAAAGTCATGAATTCTATTCTTTGGATTCCAGCTGTTGGACAACTGCATTCTATTTATATCATTGGATCATAACACCTTCTATTTTTCATGCTATTTTGGGTAAAAAAACATGGAGGACAAATCCAGTGTAAGGTTGGGCCCTGTGGCTGCCCGAGGCTGAATGAAACCAGTGTTGAAGGAGGAGAAAGAAAAAGCAAGAGCCTGAGTTTAGTATTCATCCAGTGAAGGAATAGAATATGACACCAAACTGAAGAGATAAATATCATTTTGGAGAAATAAGAATGACTCATACCTAGAAAGTAATAGTACATAAAATAGTTTGCAATCAGAGCATAGGCTGGAAGACCCTTGCTTAAAAGATTTACTTGTAAAAACAATGGCACTTGTAAAAATCAAAGCCTGCTAACAAGTAATTCAAAAACCTAAAGGGAGGCCAAATTTATCAAGTAAATTGTTTGCTGCAAATAGTTTCCCCAGTTCTTTCGTCTGTACGTAATTGGCTATCAATAATGCATGGAAATGCTGAGACACTTAAAGAATCATGTAACAGGCATTCCATTATGTAATTAAGGATCATTAACTATATTAATGACTTTTCTAATTCTCATATTGTTAACCAATGAGTAATGCTTTATTCCATGAGTATACTTTCAAACTTTCCAGCACCAATGAAAAAGATACATCTTGCTTATCTAACTTCTGCAGGTAATTCACACAAAAGATTTGGTCTGAATAAATCTTGAGGAAGCTCAAACAAAAAGTGGATGACTAGATCACACCACACTAGAGGATTAAGAAAAATAGAGATTTGTAAACCTAATATTTTTAGATAGTGACTAGAAAGCTTTTAGTGGCTCGAGGAGAAAAATGTAGTTATATATGTGTAAGGGCACAATACATATGAGATGATAAACCTGCTGCAGAAGAACTGTAGGAATGCCAATATGAAAATTGCCGATTTTAGCATCTGCCATGTGAAAATGCTGGTCACATGAGTTAAATCTGTCAAAGGCTGACAAAACCTGTGCAGTTTGCTATATATATAGCACAATATTCCTTCAGAAATATCTAGAGAAGTGGTGAATGTCATCACTGGAAGGGTTCAAGGGCTGGCTGGCTGTGCTTTGTGTAACCTGGTTTAGTGGAAGGGGTCCCTGCCTAAGGCAGAAGGGGGGAAACCAGGTCCTTTCCAACCTGTTGTCTATAGTGTGTTTTAGAGGAGGACTGGGTCTTGAGAATCAGACACCTTAAATTATGGGATGTAACATAGCCTGGGTTTTGAATCCCAAGTCTTAATCTTCTGGCTTTGCTAAGAAGGAAGTCTTTAATTCAGATATGGATAGACAGAATAAATATCCTTTGCCTAATAAGTAGAATTTTTAACCTATTCATGCTCAAGTAAGTTACAAAGGAAGATAAATATTTCTATTTTATACATTGAGAAGCAGAGACCAATGAGGCAAAATGGTTTGTCAATAGTCAGTAGGATGGAACTGAAAGGAAAAAGTATCACTTCCAAATTCCATCTCCATGGTATTAAATTTACAGCTTCTCAATTTTTTTTTCCTAATATCATGTTTTTTGTCTGCCATCTTCATAAATATATGATACTACAACAACACTTTTGCAGTAGTGCTTATCAAGAATATTTCTAACAGTATTTCTCCTCTAATGATGACGTTGTAGAATATATGGCAAGCCTAGGATTTGGGCTTTTTTTTTTTTTTTTTTTTTTTTAAGGTAATTCTATCATCTCTTTCAGCAGTTGTCCAGTGTGATTTCTTTATGATGTCTTATATTTTCTTAGTGGTTGAACTCCTTTTGCCTGAGACAGGAGGTTTCATGGTTTCATTAACATTATGTTCTACTGATATAACTATCACATGGATGTGGGTTGTTGTTTGTTTTTTCAGCTTTCAGTGCAGTGTTCTAAAGCAATATCAATATTCCAGAGTTACTTTGCATCATTTACAGCACCCATGTAATTTGTTACTCACCAATGCACCATACAGTGTTAGATGTTATTTCTGTGAGTTTGATTTTTTTGTGGGAATTGCTCAGATACTACAAGTTTTTCTGAAACTTATAATACTGTCCAAAAGTAAATCATGCAAAGATGTTGTCATGTTTCAGAAAAATCCTTAAATATGTGCTTAGTATTATGAACATGCATAGATCCCCTTGACTAAACCCTCACATGTGTCTGTGTTGATACATTTGTCATTATTTGTCTTTAACAGTGGCATTTTCACAGGAGACCTTGTTGCTGATTTTTAAATGTGAATCAAATATCTACCTCCTATGGTCCATCTGAAAAGAAACTCTCCAGTCCATACTAATACAACAATTTTTAAGTTTTATTGAAAAATATTTATCATAAAGTCAGTCAGTATTATTCAAAAAATATTTCTGAATATACAATCATGGACCTTTGCAAATCAAGTCTAAGATGGATTTTAGATATCAAATACTGCTGTGAATCTCTAAACTCTTTTGTGTTGTTTTCTAGATATGGAGGAGCAGGGAAAAGTAAATGACAAGTGTGGATTTCCTACCATCAAGAAGATGCTGATAATTCCCTTCGACATTAAATTTTTTTCGCACTCACTTAAGTAAATAGTTGTGATCACAACAACAGAAGTTTTCTTGTGTTGTGAGTGAAAGCAAGCTTACGTGGATGCATCTGTATTTTCACCAATGCACTTCACGGTAGGTTTCTCTGGCATGAGTGCAAAATGAATCTGCTTTAAGACACATTTTATACTGGAACCATCTGCATTGCAGCTTCTGGTTTGTTTTCCTTAACATTCTCTCTAGCTTACAAAATATTTTTAAGTCCTCTGAGAGCAATGTCATTTTGTGTGCATCATCCAGATAAACTATATCTGAACAAGTTAATAATATTCTAACAACAGTGTGAGTATCTGCCCCAGGGATGCAGGAAAAGGCAAGTCTCATTTGGACAACCTTATGCCAGATAAGAAAATCTGCTGGTAACGGAAGAACTTTAATTCTGAACCTGGGTGATAGTCAAACATTGAGAGTAGGACACAAGAAATGGAGTAGCCTTTTTGTTTACTATTTCCTTGTTGAAAGTAAGATCTCCATCAATTACTTATAGCTTTTGGTACAGTTTGAGCATGGAAAACTTGAAGAATAAGAGACATTTGAGCATTGACTCTTTCCAAATGGACTTAATTGAGTTTATTTCCAGTGTAGCTGGAGGCAGAATCATTCTTTCACTGACTACCCTCACAAAAGGCAAGACATTCTGAACTGACAGGATCTGATTTTTTCTGAGTTTCATTACCACCAAATCTTTGATACCAGAAAGCAAGTAACCCTTCAGAAAGGAGTGGAAAAATATAGATTGGTAGATGCAGAGTCCTCTTAAAGCAGGGGCCAAAGATCAGAAATGTTTTGCAGGGCTGGGAAATAAGTGCTCATATAAAGTGGCAGCTGCTTTTGATGAAATTACTGAAAGTTGGTGCACAGACGAACAAGAAAACAGATTTTCCCTTAATGATGTCCCCAGATTCTTAAATTAAGTCTAGCAGGTAGCAAGATCCTTCCTGGATTTCAAAAGATATCTCACATCCAGGTGCTGAAACACATTTTTTAAAGCCCTGGAAAAAAGAGCTTAAAAATTCAGCATCAAAAAAGTGCCTGTAATTCCTCCACAGGTACCTCATTCTCAAATACAGCGCAAGAGCATTCGTCTAATGCAGAGCTAGTTTTTTGTGTGCAGCTCAGTGTGCATGTAAGCGCGTTACAACTTGGAACTAGTCACATAAGACCTCAAAGGTATAACATCCACATCAGGTGGATTACTTTAGGACTTGGAAAGTAGGTAAGATGGCAAGTATTTCTAAAGAAAACAGCTATACTCTAGGAGATAGCAAAAATGCATAATGAATTCTTTCAAAATTGGCAGTTGGTTGACTTGTTGAAAAAGACCCTGAGGACTAAATTTTTTTCCCAAGTATTTTTTATTTTTATCTTTGTAGTCCTTATTGACAGCAATGTTCCTAATGTATATCTTCAATTACAGTTTAAGGAAACCAGAAAGATAGTATTGTAATATCCTTGCTTCAGGAATGTGAAGCTGGCAGAGCTGAGTCTGTGTCTTTTGGCTTAAAAGCTAAGTACAAAAGAGTGGGATTCATTTACCTAAACTGCTTAAATGATATCTGGTGTAACTTTAGAGTCCTTCAAGTACTTAGGCCGACCTTCAGAAGGATGTAGGTTTATCTAAAGTGGTGTGTCATATCTGCCAAACCAGAGCAGATATTTTGGACAGCTTAAGGTATCTCAAATGGTATTAGATATCTCTGTTTGGCCAAATTAATCCCATCCTTCTCCTGAAAAAAAGCAAGCTAAGTTTGCCAAAGTTTATTTAAGATTTCAGGTAGGCTGAACAAATTTATTTTGCATAGGCATAGGCAACAAATGTTTTTCTGAAGCACTGACCTTATCAGATCTGTGGAGATGCAGTTCCTTTGCAGCCGTGTTATAAATCTGTTGGATCATAGAGAATTCAGTGCATTGTGTGTAAACTGTCCAGCTGGCCCATTCACACCCAGTTGCTTTTGCATTCCTTGAAGGAATTTGCCTCACTGTACAGAAGTTATATACTGCATATGTTTGTACTTCTGTCTTGTAGTTTTGGGCCTGGGAGACCAGAATATGTATCTTAGCAGTAACTGAAGCAAGAAAGACTTTCAGTGCCTTCACTCTATCCATGGCCTTTTCCACTCACTGGGTCTCTTGCTCCACTGAGCAGTGAGGACCCCTGCACTCACCCTCTCTTTTTTTTTGCTGATGACATAACTATAGAAACTCTTTTTCACTCTCTTGAAATCCTTATCTGGATTAATTTCCAGGTGAACTTTAGGTCTTCTAACTCCATACCTGCATGCTTGAGAAGTGCTTTTGTACTTCTGGGCAGTCTCACTCTGTTTCCACTTCTGTGCATCACCAAATGTGTTTATTTGGGGTCAGAGTTACCTGTTCATCTAGACAGTTTTCTGTTGCACTTGTGTAACTTCCTGCACTTCAGGATGGACCATTTTTGTTCTCAGTGAAGACTCTCCTAGATCAACTGGCTGTCCTGACCCCTTTGACCTCCACAGCAGTTTTTCATGGAATCTTGTCAAGAAGATTCTTCAAAAAACTGATTGGATCCTGGAGTCCACATATTTCAATTTTTGGGTCGCAGTTTCTCTCTGAGTGTTAAAGCTTACCATCTCACTTTCACTGCTGCCAAATGTATCTTTAGATCTTTGTTTGTGAGTACCAGATCCAACAGTTATCTGATGAGCATTAGCACATTTGCCACCTGCATCAAGAAACAGGCTTACACGCACATCAGGCCTCTCCAGCCAGCTGTGTTGCCTCTCCCAGAAGACAATGGGGTGTTTAAGGTTCCCTCTAATACCAGAACCTGCAGCCATGAGTACGCTCCCAGTTGTCTAAAAAAGTCTTTGTACACTTCATCCATCTGTGGCAGGCACTGAACCATGACAGAATATACTGGCTTGTCCTTTCTAACACATAAACCCTTATCTCACAGAATTACAGAATGGGTAAGGTTGGAAGGGACCACAGTGGGTCATCTGGTTCAAACTCCCTGCTCAGACAGTGTCATTCTAGGGCTCTTTTCACTGGATTGCATGCAGACAGTTCTTGAATATCTCCAGGGAGGGACACTCCACACCCTCAGCACAACCTGTTACTTCACAGTCACCCACACAGTAAAGAAGTGAAAAGTGTAACCTATTCGGCCTGCTCATTAACTAGTATTTATCAAAAATATAACACATGAAACTAGTACAGACTAGTGGTGTGTATTTATATGTAGATAATCAAGAATCAACATCTTTATTTGATCCTTATAATTCTTCTAGTCATGTAGTTATATTAATAGTATAAAGTTTCTGTCAAAAGAAAACCACTTTTAATTTTTTTTGTCCTTTCTTCTACAATGAGAAAAGGTATTTTTGTTAAAGAGACTGAAATGGAATAATTAGTGCCTCCTTACTTTGTGTATTGCTCTCTCTATGCAGAAGTTACACACAATTTAAAACATCAATAAGAAGTAAATTGTTGCAAATTACTATTCTTTCCTCAGTATCCAACAATTTGCTAGAACCAATGACAGTGATGTCAGAATGTAACCTTGGATCAGTCCTGTTCTGTAGTGAACCCATTAACTGTTCACACAATACTAATCCTTTAAGAATACTCAACAAGCCCAAGCTAACTCCTTGAACCTTTTTTCTTACCTCTGTTTATAGACCTGAGTGGTCTATTTCTCTTGGTGTTAATGCTCCTGAAAAGCAAGCTAAAGAGAAAGAAAAGAATAACAAATGTCGACAACTCAAAGCTTGAGCTAAGTGAGCTATTATCACAGCACTGATATAAAATTGACTACTCTGCTAGTAAAATAAAATTATGATGAAATTCTCTTTCAGTTCTTCTGCCTTACTGTTTCTATCAGGGATATGAGAACTCCAAAATTTGGGATAAATGCACATAGGTGCGTTTTTCTGAGAGTCCTTGGTTGATATATCCTATGAGTATATGTCTTCTGCCAAGACTAAGCAAACTTTATTTTTGTAGGTGAATTGATTTCTCAGTTCCAGGAATATACATGGACCTGCTCAAAAGTAGGTAGGAGAGAGAATGAATAACTACACCTTTGCTTTCCAAGTAAATGTACTAACTAACCACAAAGCCAGAAACAGCATCTCCCTGTATTGTTCTGAACCATGAGGGAGATCTGAGATATCTCAAATGGTCTCTCATTTTCTGTGAGCTATATACATGCTCCCAGACAGCTGCTGTGAAGCTGCTGATATGCAGTAGCATGCTACCCTGCAGTAACTCATTTGCGTTTTGAAGCCATGAGCCAACAGACTTAAATCAAGCTGTTGTGCCTGTAAATTAAGAATCCCATCTACCGAACTTGACACCCACAGCTGGTGATGTGTTGCTCACTTCTCAGGGAAAAGGTAAGTGTTGTGCCAGATTAGATGTGATTTGCTGCCTTCCTCACAGTTACCCATCCTCATTTCACAGCAAAGTATAGTATTGAAGGATGAAGAGAACAAGGTGTTCCTACCTCAACTTATGTCAGAACACACTTTTCCATGGCAGAGTTATACTGTGGACAGAGGTCTAGCAGATGAGTTCTTGGTTTAAAGCAGTGACATTTGAGGAGGAAGTAACATTAATAGAATCAAAACTGGTTTGGGTTGGAAAGGGCCTTAAAGATCATAAAATTCTCTCAGGCATATGGTGTGATTCTTGGGGTTGACCTGCGCAGGGCTGAGTTGGATTTGGTGATCCTTGCCAGTGCTTTCCAACTCATCATATTCTATGATTCTGTGTTTACATGATTTTCCTGTTCCAATCCCTCTGCCACGGGCAGGGTCACCTTCCTAGATCAAGTTGCCCAAAACCTTGCCCAATCTAGCCTTGGACACTTCCAGGGATGGAACATCCACAGCTTCTCTGGGCAATCTGTTCAATTAATAATATGTTTTCTGCTGAAGAAGCAACTGACTGATGAGGTGAAGGTCTGAGGAAATCAGTATAACTGTGTGCGTAGACAGGTCTCTTCACCCTTTTAGTAGGAGAGTGTGCCATGCCCTCCTAGTCCCAAAGGAAAGTGGTTATCTGTTCCTACTTTCCTCCATCACAGAGGTTTGTATTTAACTGGGAAAACTTTCACTTTCTTGATTGACAAATAACCTCTTCCTCATGTAGGAGAAGGTAGGTAAGGAAAAATACAATAGGGAAAGGAGAGGTCTAGATAAGAATAGTTCTTGTTTTTTAGGTCTGTAAATACACATATATGAATTTCATAATGAACACAGTTTCTTTTGTAAGAATGTTTTTCACTGGTGTTTTCAAAGACAAATCTTGTGTCTTGTATTTAAACATAATGCTATTATCATGAAACTGGTGGATTTTATTTTGTACTTAAAAGAAGTGATAGAACTTTAACTTCATATTTAGAAGAAAACAGAAAGTCACAGAAAAAATTCAGTCACAAAACAGACAGTAGAGTTAAAGGTACATCAAGATTAGATTTATGAGCCTTGCCAAAATTTTTGACAATTCTCAGATTCAGAGTGTTATATTTCCATTTTTTTTACTAATGATACTGTGATATTGGATGAACTGTAAAAGCATTTGCAAGTGAAGCAGCTGACTGCACAGTCAGACTAAGGCAATGTTTCCACCAAACCCTGAAAATCTGTATTGACAGAAGTCTACCAAGCTAAAAAAAAATCTCGTCTTAAACATCTTTGATGTCGTTACATACATACACAGTAGTGCAGGGATTTTTGCAGTAGAGTATGTGGGGATTCTGATGAACAAAAGCTGAAGACAAGTCAGAAATGTGGCTTTGCAGCAGCCAAAGCCAATTATATATGGGGTTGTAGTAGCAAGAGTGTAAGTCAGCAGCTTGAGTGAAGTGCTTTTTGCTCTCTATTTGGTACCCAGGAAGTGCCTGGACTGTTAAAACCAGCTTTGGTCTCCCCAGTACAAGAAAGACCCAGGGATTCTGGAGCAAGTCCAGAAGGGTCACCAAGCAGATCAGGGCACTGGAGCACAACAGGTGAGAGTTTTGAAGGTGCGTGAGAGGCATTTTTTTTAAATCAAGACAGTGATCACAGTTTTCCCAAAGGGACATCTCAGTCCATGGAGATTTTAAACATTTAATTATACAAAGGTGTAAGCAATCTGATGTAGCACAAAACAGGTCCCACTTTGAGCTGGGGAATAGAGCATATGGGCTAAAAGGGGCTCTAAATTTAAATTATTCTATGAGTCTTTTTATCTGTATTGTTACAGTTAGAGAGAGCCCTGAACTTAAAAAATTCATATAATGAATGTGATAACACATAGTTTTGAAACCTTTTTCATGAAAAAGTGTAGCAAAACAAAGGAAGCATAAGATCTTCCTCAAAAGAAGGTTGAAGTTAGAGAACAAAAGACAGTAGACCGTATGCAAAAAAGGAAACCTATGGTCTATACTGCTCATGAATGAATCATTAACAGTTCTGGACATGGTTTAAGTTACCAACCAACTGAGATTTATTGCAGACTGTGAAGGGATAAAGAGCACAACATTTTAAAAAGAAGTACTTGAATGACTAGTGAAGAAATCCATATATTTTTGAGTTTGAGTAGTGAAATACTGCATTAACTCAAGTGCAGAAGAGTGTACAGACACAGCTACTTCCATGAAAAAACTACTAGATTCAGTGAGAAAGAAAAAAGTGTCATCCAGTACAATACTTATTGATATCATTGATCATTCAGAAGCATTGGGAACAAAATTACTGCCAGCACCACTACAAAAACATACTCGGTGAATAAGAATAAACTTAATCAATGTGCATGTGTTAAATTCTGATGTTTAGCCATTCTATATGATGAAATGAAACTAATCATCATCAGCTGCTACTGCATACCAAACTCAGATTGCTCTCCATGGAAAAGCACTCTGGAGTCTGTTTGACCTTCATGAAGAAGGTCAAGTGCTCTTGATAGATGAGTCATTCTTGTTGAATGCCTCTTTGACAAAAAATTTCTTGCACACCTGGTTTCTTCTGGTAAAATTTTCAGCAAGTGGTCTTTCTTCCACTTGCTCTTCTGGAAGAGTGAGGCAACAATATAATGTTAACTGCCAGACAGAAGGATTTAAAAGGAAAACTGATTTTCAAAAATAAATCCTCTTCCAGTAACACAGGGTTTAGGGGGTTTCTGCTGTTAGTTAAAGTCTCAGGGATCAAGGTCCCCATGTTCAGAGATGCTATCAGAATGGATGTTGCCATCTACTTCAATATACTGAAAGGAAGTTCAATTTTGGCTTGTTTTTTTTTGGTTGTTTTTTTTTTTTTTTTTAATGTAAGGAATGCTTATACAGTTGGATTTGCAATCTGCTCTTTTCCAAAACTGTCTTTTCATGTGATTTGTAAGTAAATCTCCTCAATTGCCAATGTCATAGTCTTCCTATGTTATATCTTAGCAGCAAGGTCTAGAGGAGTTTGAGGGAAGAGTTTATTGAAATATGTACTAAATTACTACCACTTTCATTACTTCTTATCTCAACATGCCATGAGCAAAACAGACTCTTTAGAAATGAAATCGAAGCACAGGAATTGGTTTGTGTCAATGTTTTACCATTTTGCCTTACAGCCTTCAGGAGAGGCAAGTAAAAGCCTCTCAAAAACAAGCTAGGCATGACTGCACATTTTGCTCATTTTTTAAATAGGAACAGCATATTCACCATCTGAAAATGTTCCCTTTTAACATGATTTATTTATTTTTTTAGTGACCTTTTATGACTTTTGCTCTGGAGAAGATCATAAGTATCAGATTACTGATGAGGCAAGGCAGTGTTAACAGTTTTCAAAAGTGAAGTTTGGTAATAGAAAGAGAGACATCATAGAAGATGACAAACATTTCATCAAAACTCTCCATTCTGTCCAGAAATAGGGCTAAGCTCCATCAGTTTCATAATTACCAGGCAGAGTCCTGACTATGAGTTGATACTACCACCCTTTTTCTCACATCTGATTTCACACCAAACAACCTTGAACCTGATACTTTCCACACTGTAAAGTCCAGAAAACTAAGATCCTGTTCAGGACTTTGGAATCAGAGTTTTTCAAGGAACAAGTCTTCAATCCATGGAAATTTTGTGAACCTCTGCTTATTTCAGAAAACTTCTGTCAACTAGAATGAGCACATTTTGAACAAAAGTTCTGGTTGGATCAGTCCAATCAGCTATTCTCAAATTCAAATCTGTACATTTCCACTCTGCAAATATTGGAATGTTTGCATAGAGAATGTGTAAACTCAATTGGAGATTAGCAAGACCTGACTGGATAAAGTCCTAAGTAACATAGCTCTAATTCAGTGTTGACCCTGTTTGAGCTATAGCTTGGAACAAACACCAGGTCCTTGGACTACAGCGGGTCGCTTCCCAATAACTGATCCTATAAACCCTTTTTAGGATCACAGGATCTACAGTAATAGCATCTTTCTTTTCTAGGATGATGTTAAAAGAGCAAAATTTACTCATTGACATTGCTACTATTTACTTAGGAACAAAACACTTTTGAAACTGCCTTTAACCACTTTTAAATGATTACTATAAAAACATCAAAAAACATAGATTTTTTAATATAAACTTGCAATAATTTTTAAAATAAAAATGGTAAAAAAGGAATGATTCATACCAATGAATTATGAAATATTAAAATCCCATGTTGACTCTTTTGCCATGTCCCATCTTTAGGATGTTCCATCATTTACAGAAAGTGGTGGCGATATGCCATGTTTGCTGAAAACTCAATCCAAGTTGTGGCTGCAGTAGCACTCTCATATAGGCTTGAGCCGAATAGTCTCTTCTGATAAATAGAAACGATCTTGGAGAGACATTGACAGGAAAGGTCTTGTAAAAAAAGAGTCTCAGTTGTCATCTACCTGTGAATCAAAACCTTGTTTATTAACTACATGATTTAATAAAAGTATTAGTAAAAGCATAGTTACATTTCTTTACAGGAATTTATCTGATTTCCACATGACTCCTCTTAAGTAGAGGTAATAATTACCATAGCTACTATCTATCCCTTTCTTTAATGTATTCTTTCTCTTTTAATTAAAGTAAACCCAAGAAATCTAGCTAAACACTCCTTTTATTTCCCTCCAGTGAAATAAGAAGAAAAGCTACCAGGTTTGGTTTTTTATCCCATTTTTTTTTCCAAACGCTTAATGCTAGATAACCTATTTTACACATTAGGTACATTTAACCTCAATAACTGTTATCTTTTATTTTTCCTAAATGAATTAAAAAAAAAAAAAAAAGTTCTACGAATAATCCTTTTCCAAAAACTTTTCAAAATATGCATTGAGGCTTCTTTAAATGTGTAAGAGATGAAATTAAATAAAAATTAATGCATGAGAGGTGGAAAATGAAACTTGGGAGAAGATATGTACATAGGACAATAGAGTTTTCATATTTCATCAGGCCAAAGCATGATGTCAGTAATATGATATTAGCCATAAACCACTATTTTCAGACTGATTGGACTTTACACAAACCATTACATTTCACATTGCAGGACTGAGGCCATCAACTTAATTTATATTAAGATTAAATATTTTAATGGAGCATCTGCAGAAAATCCAGTCTCTATGATGCAAGTGCTTCATAAATATACAGAAATTGCTTCACAGTCAAATTAAAAAGCAATGTCAATAATAAAGAAATAAAAGATATGGTTGATCATCTTTATAATCACTCTTCAACTAAAAGAGACAGAATACTGCTTCAGGTTTTCTGTGCACTAAGAATTTTGCGCTGTCCAAATTTTGCCTAAATACTTTGTTACGCATTAACTTTTGGATTATTTTTCATTTGCTAGATTCCCACTTCCCTGGATTAAGATAAAACTGCATAGCAGGCATAAGAGATTTTCCTCACAGCTTGACTTGAAGGACTGAGGATAAAAAAAAGGAGGCAAAATAGAAAAAACTCACTTTTAAATAGAAGAGTGTATTTCATATTAACATCTTAGCATAAGTGCTGTGTGTTTTAAAGGAATAGTGAGACATTGTTATTAAGGAAGACAATTTTTTTTCTTATTGTATGATTCGGTGTTCTTTATCAGGACCACTGCTGCAGGAGTTGCTTGCAAATTCACAAAAGGCTTTCCACTGGAGTTGTAAAATTGCTGTGGAACTCAGACACCAAGGCTCAGTTGTATAACTGTATTATGTGGAACATAAAGTTGTGAACCAGAATTACTGTGAGTTCAATAAAATAATGAACAAAACAGTGGGTATCTTTGTCATGCTTTAGAACTGTAATTTATTTTCATTCCTATAATGCATATTGCTCACATGGTTTTATTTTACTCAAACAAAAATTGTTTGGAATGATCCATGCTACCTTAACCTGCTATATGTTTCCAATTGTAATTATCTATCTTTTTGGATGGGAATTTTAGTATTGTTTTAATTTCAAAAGGAGAACTAATCCATTCCAAACACTCTCTTTAAACTTGTCACTGGATGTAGGTGTAGCCTTTCACCCAACTGGAGCTCTGATGAAATCAGTGGAGCTTGTGTAATTTCAATGCATTTAAAAATATTAGCATTGACATTGATGATGGTATGCAAGGGATAAAATCACATCACTTTGACTGTGTCTCTATGCCATTTTTACAGTAACTTCCTTAGTTTCTCTTGTCTACCATCCATTTAATTCAAAAATTTCAATTGCTTCATAAAATGTGTTCATTTAAATACATATTTTTCAAGTTAATTTCTTTGGAGTAAAGTTTCATTTTAAAAACGAGACTCAAGACAAGATTTTTAAATATACCGAAAATGCCAAAATATACATAAGTGGGATTCCAGAAGCAGACTTAGGGAATTTGTCATTTTTTGAGCAATAAAGACATAATTTGTCATTGAAAAATCTGCAGTCCAGACCTGTGAAAGTCCTGTCATAGCAATGGTTAGGACTTTCACATATGTCTGAATAAATGCATGTGTCTATATATCTACATACACCTAAACACATATACAGTTACAAATATTATGTGCACATAATCTCATACGATGCATACGAAAATAGTGCATAATTCTTTAAAGTGCAGTTGGTAATGACAAAAATGAGAAAAAAACCTCTGAAGTCAGCACAACCTTCAGGAATGAGCAGTAACTTGGTTTTAAAATGTTATATTCAGATTTCTGGAACAATTATCACCTCACCTGGGTATTCTAACAAGTTAATCAGTAGCTGAATTGAAATCCTCATCAACACACTATGTAATTTCATTGAGAATATCTGCTAACTCAGATCAACTCAATTAATCTCTAGTGGAATGAAACAAAGAAGCAGATGGTAATGTGTTTTAGTCAACACCAACTTTTTATTCTGTATATATTTCTAAGTACACTATTCCTTGACATTACTCCTCAGGCATTGAGAAATTGCCTTAGTTTTAATCTAAATCTTTAAATAGACAGCAGTAAGACACACTCATATTCCATTTTGTCAATAATGATTACAGTTTAATCAAATAAAACATTTCCCCTTAGGCTCAGTTCTGCTTGATACTTACCCTGACACACCCATTTGTTTCCATAGGAGCAGCAAGCATATGCCATGCAAGGTATCCCACCACTGCCTTGGCACAAAGGATGTCCTATCCAGTGAGCTGTACCAATATTTAGTTCAATGCAATAACCTTTGCTGCATGCACTAACCAATGGTGATCAGTAAGGATCCATTTGATAGCACTTTTCCCATACTTCTCTAAAGGTGGGGATTTGGCATCCTAAACTTCCATGTCTCCATCCTTATGCAGAAATAATAAAGGGAAATCTCTCAATTCACATGATTCCAAGATCAGCAAGCAGGGATTGCTCTTTTCCTTTGGTTTGATGGTCAGACCCTTTGAAAAGGTGGCTGAAATATGACTACTGAGCTTGTTCATAATATTAATTATATCCTTAAGATGCACCAAGGGAGATTCGGGTTGGACAACATGAAGGATTTCTTCATGCAAAGGGATATTAACCATTGGAATGGACTGTTCAGGGAGATGGTGGAGTCATTATCCCTGGAGGTGTTCAAGAAACAATTGGATGTGGCACTTAGTGCCATGGCCTAGTTGACATGATGGTGTTGGTCAAAGGTTGGACTTGATGACCTTGGAGGTTTTTTCCAGCCTAAATGAGTCTATGATTATTTATACAATTTGCCTTCAATGGCACCAAGACAAAAGTATACAGAAATGGGCTAGGAAGAAGGGTTGAAACCGGTCATTTCCTACTTCTGCATACATGCCATAACTATCAGTCAAGGGCCTCACTCATAGTCCAGCTCTTGTCATCTTGACTCTTGGCCCAACACTGCAGCAGTGATGTCAGGAGAACTGGGCTGTGACCTGTGTTGCAGTTAAGTGGGTAGCCTTCAGTTCAGAGAAGACTTGGAGATGTTGGGAGACAGTTTTACATACTGTCACATTGGGAAATAAATGAAATCCAGGATTCCAGCTTCTTGGTGTTCTGCCCATAAGTGTAATCATAAAAACCAACAAGGAAACCAACTTTATAAGTGGTCAGAAACCTTCTGTTTTAAATGTCTTTAGGATGAAGTTGCTATAACTTTATTCTATGAGATAAATTTCCCTGTATGCCAAGTTTGATTTCAAAATGTCTAGCTAGCAGTTAGGATCCATCACAAGAGATAAATAAATTAAACATCAATTTCTAGATTCTGTCTCTTGTAAGGTCTTGAGTAGCTGATGCTCAGGCTTGGGCAAGCAGAAAAGCAAAATCCATGTGTATAAGGAAACAAGCTGTATGATTTAACTAGTAGATACTCAGTAATTTAACTATCTTCAAAGTGAGGTGACAGCTATGGGTGGACTAGTTTATGTTAAAATTTTGGCTCCATATTTCATCTATGCATATAGAGCTTTATAGGCATTATGTTTTTACTGTTATCTTTGCTTTGTTTTAACTAAACTCTTCATCATTTGCACAGATACACAGAAGTCTATAGTATTTTTAGTTCTTAAAAAGGAGACCAGTCAAGATTTAGTCATGCAATGAAGACATGACTTATATTGATAGAATATCGCCAGCATAGCAAGTAAACAGAGCTCTTTTGTTAGCCAGGGTCTGCATTAAGAGTTTTGGCCACATGACTATGGCAGTGAGGCAGATGTTTATTTTTTAACCTGAGGGCAGTCCTAGCAAGTAAAAAAGATAGTAGAATGCCATTTGACACTTAAACAAGATTTAACCATCCTACCTCACTGTTTTATTTTTTGAACATTGTTTTCTACTTTGTTTCCATGGCTCCTGGGTTGATTTAGCTTCTATTTCTTCTGTTTTCAACTTATGTATCTCTTGTTCTGTATCCATATTTCATCTCTTTGACCCTCTCTTTGACATCTCACTTTTTTCTCTGTCCTTTTCCCTTATAACCCATCCTTTCCCCTGTCAGTATTTTATGCACTTTTATATTTGCTTGCTTTCCGTCCCTTTTTCTCGCTTTCTTTTTCATTTCCCTCTATTCATTTTTTTTTCATGTCAGTTGGCTTGTAAGGAAACATATTAGGTGAAGTAGTTACATGCATGATATTTCTCTGAAAACACAACTACATTTGCAGTAACAAAAGCCAACACATCGACCTGCAATATCAAATTGTAGATAAATTTCATTCAAACTAAATTAATGCATTTAGAGAATGCCATATGTGTGCCAGATTCTTTAAAAACATGAAAGACAGAATATCTGCACTAAAAATATTACAACTGAACAGTCTCAATTTTATAGAGTCTATTTCAGTTTGTGCTAGATAACACTTTTCAAGGAGGATGAAATTGGTGAAGAGATCAGGGTAGGAAGGCCCATAAAGAAGGAAGTTTTAGTTAAGAACTTGAAGGAGAAGAGACTGGTTGATCTAGATCAGGATTTTGAGGAATGAACTCCATGTCATGTTATTGGCATATCTGCATAGTACAAAACCAGCCTGGATCCTACTATTTTATGTTCCTATGCTTGCATTAGGTATACATTTAATGCATACATTTATATGTATAGACATATAATATTTATTTTATATCTATTAAATATCTATTCTATGTATGACTTTGGGAATCACCTGAGTTTATTATCTATTTCACCAAGCCTCACTATAAATATTGGAGTTTTGTACTATATACATGTTTTTCCCTTAGAATTTATTGTGAAACACAATCTTCCTCTAATGGAAAATTTTGATATTTTAATACAATTTCCTCTTTCAAATAAATGCTGAAAGACATCACATTTAAAAAACCTGGAAAATTATGACAAAAAAAGAAAAAGTACATACCTATGTAAACAAACAAATTTAATGCATCATATATTTCTTTTGCACCAAGGTTCCTTTTTTTTTTTTTTTAAAGTGAGCTTGAAAAAATTTTCTTTTTCCTTTATTGCACCTTTAAAGTATAAAATCTATTTCTTAATCAATGATTTGACTACCTTATGTGAACTTCCAAATGTAAAAAGAAAAGACATTAGTGTGAAACATTTCAGGCAGAAGCAGTCTTTATAAACTCTGCCTCATATTCTGATCACATTTTAGCATTGCCTTTATCTTGATTATAATTTCAAAATTTCTCCAGTTCATTCTGCTTATCTTTCTAATATTTTGAGAACTTATCACTTACAATACCAGACCTCTTGCCAAAGCCTTCATTTGCTTACATATTCATAAAGAATATTCTCTGTTTTCTGACCTACATCTCTATTCCTTTGCCCAGCCCAGTTTCCTTAAATTTTCCGATGGTAAAACCATCCTCCCTGTTGCTTGATCCATTCTGATCAATGCCATGTCATTAGGTTGCTCTACTCTCAAAGTTTTCAAGCAATGGATGAAGACCCAAAGGACAAAAATTGGTATCGCTGTAGTGAGTGACACTACCTTTCCTGCTTCATAAAGAGTATAGGAGGTTAATGGAAAAATGTGTTGTGAGTTACTCTCTGCCAGAGACAGTATAAAATACAATTTAGATGGAGCAAACAATGATGAATATCTTCAACATTAGTATTTGGATGGTTTGTTTGAAAAAGAACTGTGAGATTCAAGATTAGCTCATGCATAAAACCAGAATCTTACTCGGCTTAAAAAGAATTCTTTGTCATGGACAGAGCAAACTCAGATGAGCCATTGTGGCAGAAACTAAAATTGTTGACATTTTTGGTCTGTGTTTTCAGCCAGCCATCTGGACAAAGTTTATATTATTTCCTACCTTGTTGCTAGTAACAAGAACAGATAAAGTAGAAACTTCACCCTTGAAGACAGAGCTAGCTATAAACTAAAAATAATTGGCTATTCTGATTGGCTAATTGCAGTTAGAGGTCGTTTGAAGGAGAAACTGAGGAAGAGGAGGAGGAAGGCTGCCCCCAGACTCAAATAAAGGAAGACCCCTGGGCAATTACGTGCATGCTCAGGGGCATTCCAATACCCACACACATGAGCAGAGAGAAAACTGTTATATAACAAGTGGGTGGAAATGGTGACTTCAGCCTGGGCGGTTTTTGGGGTGGTACGGGATACATCTACTCAGTCAGACGTCACTGGCCATCTGTATTTTAAGGGCAGATGACTGGTGCGCAGTTTGGCTTGCTTGCCATGCGGGAAAACGGGAACTGCAGTGAGTCAGCTGGCGCACATGGTCTCAGCTTCCTCCTGTGGAAAATCTAAATGTGTGTGTATTGGTAAGATGTTAGTGCTAGCACCCCCCTTGGTGAGTGGGGGGATGTTTGTGCACTTGATGTTTGCTTTTGAGGTTGGTTTTTTTTCCTTCCTTTTGTTTCGTCCTCCTTTTCCATCATAAAACTCCTGTTACTTAGCAATTTTTGGTAATAAAAAAATTGTTTGTTAATCTCTCAACAGCATATCTGTTTCACTTTCTGATATCCATTCAAACCCACCCTAATACAGCCATCTTCTGCAAAGGTGGAATTTTTCATTTGTCAGTTAGGTTGCTCCTGAAAATCTGCCATTTCATACCTAATAAGCTACTTTAATCAGTCTGAGTGACCTAAGTTACTGGCTGGTTCAATTAGATATTTAACATATTTTTATGCCTCAATTTAGTCTACATAAAAATGTTAAGTAAAAAGCTTTGGAAACATGAACATGCAAAATTGCAGTACAGCTCAAACCTTTTTGATATGGGTCAGTATCAGTGACAAAATACATTTCTATATTTATTCAATTGAATCATAAGAATTTCCAAATTGAATCCATTCATTTTGTTATCTTGTTCATAACATTGGTCAGGACCAAATGTTTCAATGAAAGATGAAAAAGCTGCTGC
>JAWWEV010000115.1:108456603-108477667 GCA_035583235.1 Hafferia zeledoni | reverse complement strand
AATCCATTCATTTTGTTATCTTGTTCATAACATTGGTCAGGACCAAATGTTTCAATGAAAGATGAAAAAGCTGCTGCTTAAAGTCCTGTAAGAAAGAAAAGTTGTATAAAGTTTTCCTAAATAAAGGAAATCTAAACCCTATCATTCAGAAATTGGCTTAACCACTGCGTAACAATGCTTGTATTTCTGATGAAATTTTTATTCATTATGTATGAACATGTTTAGTTCTTCTATGCAATAAAAATTATTTTTATTATACAAATAGCCTCTTATTGCTGCTTGAAGAAAATCAATTTCTTATTTTTTGTGCTGACAGTAGTTGTTAGTACCCAGCCTTATGCCTAGGACTAGCAACGTCAGTATCTGTTGGGTATCTTTGACAACTAAAGGCTGGATTCAGATCATTATTTAATGAAAAATCTCTCCAGGTGAGCATAAACCACTTCTGATTTTTGCTCAGTGATTACATGCTATCCTGTTTATTTGGACCAGTGATTAACATTTGCTAGTCCATGGGGGATTATTCTTGAATAGCTGCTGAAAAAAAGACAATCAAGAACTTTGATTAAATTTTGTCTAATTCTGGAATCTTCCTTAGCACCTTATTGTGATGAATAAAAACTGTTATTTTGGAGGGGAGTGAAAAAGAATGCTGCCCATCCCCTGAAAGACATATTTTCCCCTTGTGTAACAACAGTGGAATGACATACAGCTTTTTAATAGACTTTTAAGAGCTATCTGGAGACTCAGTAAAAAGCTTCCATGCCCAGTAGATAACAAAATGTTATATTAGTTTTAGTGCCAGACCTTAATTAAAAAGAAAACCATAAAACGTATAAATGGGCACTATATAGAATTATGCAGCTTTGTGCAACCATTTAAGTCGCTTCATCACAAAGATTACAGATATTAATAAGAGGACATAATTTGTGTAATAGTGTACTAGACACAAAACGGTCAATATATTTTTACCCTTTGAAAAAGCAGTTGTTGCTGGGAGCGCACAGTTCCATCTTTCCAGGTAAACTCTTCCATAAGGGATAGTCCCCAACAAGCAAGCCTGTTGTTAAGGCTGTGTCTGCAAATGAATTGTCTATAAACAAACTCAGCATCTGGCAGACATTCCAAGGTGAAGCCAAACAGATGGCTAATTTAATATAATCTAAGTGACTTTGGATCAAATAAAGCAATTGAATTACCAGCACTTTAAATGAACGTATACCACACATTCTCACTGTGCCATTATAATGGGCACCTTTTTATATCTTGAAAATCATTGCTAATTGAAGTTTCATATGGTGAATGCTTATATCTGTAAGATGTACAGCTAAACAGTCTGGAAAAAAAAAAAAAGATATCATTATAAGTAAAAGCAATCAGTGTTATAACCTTTAACTCAAATATAGTTATTTTCTTAGGAACTACACAAGACAATTTTTGAATCAAGAAATATAGATCTGACACCATATGAACTCCTAAGTGAACATGCAGCAGGCATAATTTATTATGCTTATGTATAGGTCTATATATATATACTTTAACTCTGTGTATATATGCATATATAGCATATGCACATATATTCTGCAAGTTTGGGTTTTTAAAGTAACTTTAGAAAATAATTAAAAAAAAACCCCACAGCAACAAAATAGAACAGGTTTTGAATTATAAGATGATTTAATTATTATTAGTTGTTTTTTTTCTGGTACTTTTTGAACTGGAATACTCTTTGATTTCTAGCAAAGAAAACAAAAAATATTTTCTCTTAATTACTTTGTGCTCCACAATTGCAATGAGAGGGGGAAACATTTCATGTACTGTTTGTACACAGCCAAAGGTAAATGCTTAAAGTTCCTTTTTATTTGTTTTATATATACATGCAAGTTAATTCTCTGTGCATTTTCTGATCCCTTTTCCAACAAAACTCCTTGTTAAACTTGTGCAAAATAGCCGAAAAGCAAATATAACAAAGCTTGTGTTGTACAAAAGACAGGATGTTTGAGAAAGCAGCTCTTCAGCTTCTTTTCATTTCTCTCTCAGTTGCACAGAACTCTGAAATCCCTGCCAAACCCACAAGTGCATTTTGCTCCAGAGTTAGACATATGATCTGTTGGGGATGGATTAAACCTTGGCCAACAGTGTTGCATGATGTAAGGAAATGCTCCTTCCTGGTACTCAGGAGCTCTGTGGGAATGACCTTAGGTCTCTGGGAAAAGGGCCATTCGCTGTCTTTTGGCAGCACCTGCCAACCAATGTGAAGTTAAAATAATGGGTAAATTCACGAACACAATTATAAAACGCAGATGCTGGCAATTGCAAGGGACTGATTTGATTACCCAGGGAGTCTCTGCTTTCTTATGCACTGAAACCTCAAAAAATCCCTTTCTGGTAGGTTATGCATTGCTACTATTTATCTTCTAGAAAAAAAATCTGACAAGCTCATGAACATTTTCAAACGCCTAACTTTCTCTCTTTTAATTTTTTTTTTCACATATGCCTTGACATCATTCATACATGGTAAGAAGCAGATGAGTTTAAAGCAGGTGAATTTTGTGAATTTTAATAACCAGTAAAAGAAGTCAAGCAAAAAATCTTGCAGACTTGGCTCTTCTGTGTTATGGTCTCTAATGTGTACCTATTGACTTATATTATTCAATGCTCTTTGGATTTTATCAAATATTGTATTACACACTTCTTGAAGGCAGATTTTCCTTCAAACTGTACTATAATAATTTTACAATCCAACTGCATACATAATGGACACATAATGGCTATATAAATATAAATGCTTCTGTTATTGAGATATACACAAATATGTGAATACAGGCCTTATTCTGCCACTAACCCCTATCATATAATACTATTTTCAACAAAATTATGTGAAGTCTTGTCAAAAATCCTAGATTTTAAAGCTGCCTTTGGAAGAATGTCAGCTCTTAGGTATAAATCTAGTCAGAAGAATTAGTACAGATAACTTAAAAAATAAAAGAGATAAAATCTTTCAAAAGTAATTTTCTTCGCTCTAGACATACCCAAATCAGAAAATTCAGATATGATGCTTTACTAAGAAGAATTCCAACCACTCTTTAGTGGAAAGTAAGACACTATCTTGTCCCTGTCCTTTAAAATTCAATTCATAACTGCATAACTATGAGGAAAATATTCTCTTTAATCTGAAGAAAATTGAACTACAAGTTAGGATTTTACTTTTCTCTTTTCTTTCAGTAAAGGTAATTGCTGCAGTCTAAATTTTTGTTGTGGGCAAAAGAGAACATTCCTTTACACCAAGCAAAGAATTTACTGTATATTAGCAGTCTACTCAAACCACAGTCCAGCTGAGATGATATGAGCAGTTCTATTCAAATTCAAATTTTTACAGAAAAGTCTCACTCAATGCCTATACATACATATCTGTGTATGTATATATATATATCTGCGTATGTGTGTGTATATATGTGTGTATATATTTATTTATTAGTTTTTTTCTTTGTTTGTTTATTTCAGCTTCCTATGTATGTGTGAACACACTTCTCCCTGCTGTTATGGGGTCCTCCCTCCACCCCATAGGTAATGGGGCAACAATTTGTGTGAACTTCTGGAATAAAGGAGTAAAAAGTGGGTTACGATGAACTGGCAGAATATGATGTCAGTTATGGTGACTTCTTCCTCTTAAGTCTTGAGTCCTTTGAGGATTATTTTTACACATTTTCTGATAGTTGCTTGATTTTACCTCACTATTTCCCTGTTCCATGTGTCCGCTTTCTTACCCTTAAATTTGGGTTTGCCGAACTCACAAGTTGGGGTCTTCCCTTTGTGAAAAATTATTGACCACCATGACCAGTGATCATGCTCTGGGATTTCTGATGTCATCTGATATTCATACTCTTCTACAGTAAATTATAATTCTAGAATGAAACACAGTTAACCTTATCTATAATAGCTATGTGGTTTTAATCTCTATTAATTAGAAATAGGTGTTATGCCACCCAGGGGCACAAAGACCAACTAAAGCTATAGCAAATTTAGCAATAGTCACCTGACAAGTAGAAAACTGCAAGCTCAGCCAAAATAAGTTAAATTCACTTCAGAACAAGTCTCAAGTCCCTTTACTCTCAGATGAGTACAAAGCCTGTCACCTTTTACTAGTAACATTATAATTTAAAAGTCATATTTGTTGAGGTATGCAGTCTTTGGTCTTCTCTACACATGTAAATTATTGCAGTTAATAGGATGGTTTAATGAAAATTAGTTGCAGAAGAAATATGTGGATTGGTTTAGCTATGTCTGAAGTCAAAATCGCTTTACTAAGGAGTTTAAAGTTTATTAATAGTTGATTGTTCATTAAAACTTGATAATTATATATAATTATTAATATTAAGGCTTGATTACTGCCTAATCATCTTAAATGTGGCTTATCCATATCACACAAGTTAGGAATATGCAAATTGGAGAATACAGGACTCTACTACAAACCACAGGATTTTGCAACACAGGAAAAGAGGAAGAATATTGTTAAATTATTACAGAATAAAAATTTATTTAGTGTTCTTAGTATATTTCCGATGTATAAACCAATATTTCTTTATGTGAGCAGTATGCAAAAAAGAAACAATCAATCTAATCTATCAAGAACTTTGTTGAAGTCAATTTTTCAGTATAAATCAGATGTTTTCTACTCTCCTCAACTCGATGAAAAGTAAAATATAACTTTCAGGAGACAATTAGCTCAACACTAAGGTGGGTGTTAAAGGCATATGAGATAAACAACCTCCAATGATTTCTCCTGCTGTGTGACAACAGCCAGCACAGAATTTATCCACCATCTCTTAACAGCACTGTAAAGTAATCCATCAACTAACACAATCATAGTTAAGGTCACAAACTAGCTGTTTCCCACAGCTATGCAGGAACTGTACTCTGTGAGATACCCTCCATAACAACTGACCTAGGAAAGAACACACTAGGCTAATTGGTGAAGAGAACCTTTCAGGAGATTTACCTGCATCTTTGCATGTAGACTCAAGGCAATCAACTCAACTGACTCAATGTGACCAACAAGACAGTCTCTAAAATTTGTGCCAGAAATGATAATTTATGTTTGACTGCTGTAGATGAAATTAAGAATTTAATGTATTAATGTATTAAGAATTTAATCTGTAGCACTAGTCTGGTTGAAAAAGAGCTACAAATTTTATGAATTTAAGATGAGAATTTGCTAGAATTGCTTTCACAAATACCAGGAAAGTATTTTCTTCTTTGTAAACCAAAGCTTTAAACTAGATTTGAAGGTGGAACATGATTAATACAGGCTCAACAGGTATAAGCCTTGGGGGCATCATGCCAGTGTCTGAGGGACTATGTGCCAGCAAGGTCCTTCAGTCTGCTGTCTTCATGGAGCTAGAGGATGGTTGGCTTCCATCTTGGACATAGCAGTCACAGACTGGATGAGTGGAGGGTGAGATGGATTGAGAACTGGGTTGAATGCCAGATCCCAGAGGATTATAATCAATGGCACAGGGTCTAACTGGAGGCCTCTCACTAGCTGTGTCACCCAAGGCTCAATACTGGGCCCAGGATTGTTTAACTTATGCATGAAGGGGTCAATGCCTCCTCAACAAGACCAGCAGATACCTCAGAGGGCTGTGCAGCCCTTCGGAAGGACCTGCACAGGTTGGACAGATAGGCAGAGAGCTATCTGAAGTTCAACAAAGCAAATGCACGGTCACCTGGGGAAGAATAACCCCATGTACCAGTACAGGCTGGAGTCTGACCTGCTGGAAAACAACTTTGCAAATAAGAACCTGTGAGTCCTGTGGACAACAAGCTCTCCAGCAGTGTGCTCTTGTGGTTAAGAAGGCCAATGGTATCCTGAGGCATATTAGGAAGACTGAGGCCAGCAGATCAATAGAGGTGATCCTGACCCTCTATTCAGCCCTGGTGAGGCAAACTGGAGTGCTGTCTCCAGTTCTGGATTTCTCAGTACAAGAGAGACATGGAGCTCCTGGAGCAGGTCCCACAGAGGACAATGAGAATGATTAAGGGACAGAAACATCTCTTTTACAAGGGAAGGCTATGAGAGTTGAGTCTGTTAAGCCTTGAGAAGGGATGACTGAGAGGGGACCTCATCAATGTGGAAAAGTATCTGAAGGGAGGGCATCAAGAGGATGGACTAGCTCTGCTCGGAGGTACTGAACAACAGGTCAATAGATGGAAACTGATGTGCAGGAAGTTCCACCCAAATTTGAGGAAGAACTTTACTGTGTAGGTGACTATACAATGGAACAGATTGCTCAGAGAGGCTGTGAAAGGTCTCTCACTGGAGATTTTCCAGGCTAAGATAATTTTTAGGTTTTTTTGTTGTTTGGGTTTTTGGGTTTTTATATATATATATATATAGATCCTTTTGAAAGTTGTATGTCCTTAGCAATCTCCCCTTGACAGCACTCCTGCCATATATCTAGTGGGAAAATGGACATTTTCATTAAAGCAGAGTTGAAATGATCTAAACTCCAAACTTCTTCATGATATGTTTGGTGATGTTTGTAACACAGGAGGTACATGCTGACAATTCAAATCCTTTTTTATCAATTTTTACAGATGTCTCTAATCTGAACATTTCAGGCCACATAGCTCATTTTGGTTTTGTCCTTGGACAAAGTTAGAGTCCACTCAATGTCAGACTATTTGCAATGCAAATGCATTTGACCAACATCATTATTTTACCATATTTTTTCCTACCTTCATATTTAAGCACAGTGTATGTGTTCTAGTACATTCCTATCCTACACAAAATGATTGACATCACATAGCTACTTCTTCTCTGTCCTAAAATGAGGGATAAGAATTGCATTTCACCTTTTAGTTAAATGAAACTATTAATCTGACTCACACTACATTGGCACATTTAGGCTATATAAATACAGGATTGACTATAAGGCAATTTGGGCTACACAACTTTTTTCATCTCCTTTTCACCTCTTAGCTCTTGCCTAAAATTTACAGTGATTAGTATAGTTATTGGTTATTTTTTTGCATATAAAAATTAAAGTTGGACTTTCAAAAGAACATTTGAGGGACTGAGGGAAGGGAAAGTACATTCATAAATCTTGTATTACCTGTATCATGCTCATCACCTCTTTTCCTTTTTTTTTCCAACAATGGGACCTCTAAGTGGGAAGAGATGATGTTTTAACAAATATTTTTAGTTTATTTAAGAAAGTGGGGGTTTGGTGAGTCTGAAAAAGTTTTCAGAATTGTAGTTGAAATTGGAAGAAATTTCCCAAGGGAAAAAAAACCCAACAAAACAGAAAGACCGAAGACTTGCCTCTCTTAGAGTCTCAGAAGCTGAGGTTTGGGGTACTTTTGGCATATAATTTTCTATTGCAAGCCCTTTTTTTACAAAAACAAAAAAAAATGACGGTGGGGTAGGGGTAAAAATCTATTACAGTTAGTAGTCATTACAATCTTTTAATAAACCTAAAGGGCTTTTCTCATCCCTGTTTTCTGCTTGGGTCAAATTTACTGCTGTCACATCTACACTTCTCCTAGCTTCATCCTTAGACCTCTGCTAATGCCAGTGAGCACAATTGCCAACTCTGGAATACTTGCTTCCTCTGAGCACATGGATTTCTTCCTCTGCAAGGTGCCAGTGCTAGCTTTGGATGCAAAAGTCTTCCCTTTGTATCAGCAACAGTGAATTTTTTAGAGAAAAAAAAATTTAAGTGATCTTTTCTTCTTTAGCAGGTAGACTGAAATAAAGAGCTATTAAATCAGCTCCCATTTAGCTCGTGAGCTCTGCCAAGCTTTTTCTAGAGTACAGAAGGAAGGAGAGGCAAAGAGGAAGGTTTTTTTATCCCTGCTGTGCTGATTTTCTCAAGGTCTAAACACTTCAGTTTAAAAGCAATAAAAATTCAATTATATGTTCAAAATTATAGATTTTTTTTCCTGGTAACTCCTTCTGTGATTAATTACTATAATGGTTTAGAAATAGCTGTTATTGCAGAACCATCTTATGTTCCAAAGCTTATAGATCCTTGCTCACTGTGTGAGTAGACTCATAAAAATACAACCATTTTCTAAAAAGTAAGGAAGGAGGGAAAATTAAGGTGATTATTTTATCTGCTACAGGGAGGTACGATTGTGTAAGTTGACTTATTGATACCTGAAGGGAGTCAGATCAAAATTAAGATTTTCTACTAAAGCACAAAATTCAAGTTCATTGCAAGTGTTGTAAGCAAAATGACATTTGCAGAAGAAAGTGCGTGCTACAAACATGTGCCATTTGAAACAGAAACGCAAAATTTTTTCCCTAGGACCATTCTGCTTTATTAAATCTGACAACTTCCACTTGAGCTCAGTGTCCTGATCTAAAAAAGAGTTTCTCATTTGTTTTAAGCAATTGCCACAGGATGTGCCAGCTGGAAGAAAGCTGGCTTGTAATTTTGCTAACTCTCTAGGAACAAAAAAAAGGCATTTCTTAAAATTCCCACAGTATTCTTGATGTCAATAAATAAAGAAAAAAATGACTCTTTTATCTTTGTTTTATTGTTTTCTGCATTTATGGAGATAATAGTATTTAAAACTGTGTTTCAAAGCATCTATTTATTAGTAGAAGTAAAATAAAGCCTTTAAAAATCTCTGACAGTTGGAGAAAAGGTTCAAGTTCTAATTTTCCCAATTAATTTGTTAGCTTTGCAGTTGTAAACGCTGTATAAAAAGTCATCTGGCTTAGGAAAAAAAAAATTTTCTTTAAATATCTAGTTGCATTGTATGACATTAATCAGAGATATAGTCCATAATAAAACATGCCCTACCTCTTCGCTTGCATGGAATAAGTAACTTTACATGTCATTGACTTCAAATAAAGTTATGTCTGATCTTTAAATTCACACCTGTAACACCTATTTATGCTAATTGAAGTCATTAATAAGAACAGAAAAAACCACTATCCCCTCATTGTTTACTCTCTTTTGCATCTCTTTAGTAAGGACATTCACACAGAAATAGAAGATAAGGAAACCTGAAATAGAGAACAGAAAGGAAAAAATCCAAACTGGTTCTTTTTAGGTGCGTGATATTCAGTCAAAGGACAATTTAAAGGGAAGTAACTAGCAGACACACCCATTTTATCCATAGGTTGAGTTGAGCATGTAAAACAAATTTTGAGGAACATATAATAGTGGAACAAGTTCATTATTTGGATTACAATATCATCTAGAGACCTATTGTGCTTGACACTGCACAAATGCATGGTGAAAGTCAGTACCTGTATGGAAGGGTGTATAATCCAAAGAGACAAGAGAAGTGAATCGACTTTTGGGAGCACACTAGTGGAAAACCAAGAAATTACTCAGAATTGAGACTTCAATACCAAAGAACTATTCATTGCAACACATTCTATTTCCAGTGAATTTTAAATCTCTTCTATATCTATTCAGGTGACACATATATCAGAAGGAAGGAAGCAAGGTTTACAGTGTTGTTGCTAAATTCCTTGTTCCTTCCCCAAAGACTACAAAAATAATATAATAAACAATTATTTCTTCAGAGCTAAGAATGATTAGCATCTCAGCTTCCTCTGAAATATAAGTCTTACCACACAAGAGGCCTATGGAAGAATATTTTAAGGAAGCATAACCAACTCTTAATATTGCAGTTCTATATTGGTTGCTTGAATTAACAATAAACCCTCAGATTAATCTTTTCAATTGTTTATTGATTTGATTTGGCCCTTGGGTTTTTAATTAAAATAAAAGCTGTTCCACTCTTCTTTTCAATATTTTTGTACTAGGATTTACTCCATTGCCACTCACAGAGGGCAGTGCTCAGGTGATGTAGGTTGAGCCCTGTCATTCATTCAGAACCTGCTGTCCCACAGTCAGAAAACATTCTTTGTCTTGGCACATCTTCAAGCCCATTGTCGCATTTCATGAAGATCCCCTGTGTGTCCAAGATCGACACAATGAGAGAAACAACATGGAAGGAGAAAGGCAGAGGATTCAGTGAAGTGAATGACCTTGGACTTTTGAGTTTTTTCATATCTTTTTCTGTTAACCATGTGGGAAGAGTTGGGCAGAGCCTCTTTCTTATTCTCTCTTAAGAGTGCATATAACAAAGAGAGATAATCTGGACCTTAGACTGCCTCTGAGCTAGTGTAGTGAGGCTTTTAATTACAAAGAAATCCCAAAAAGCAAGCAAGTGATTTCACATTGCTTTAACCCATTTGTACCAGGCCATTTCCTACTAAAAAATATATCTGAATTACACCTTTGCTATTCAGTTGTGGAGGGCATTTATAGGTAGGAGAGACTGAAGTAGGGAGGAGATGAAGAAGGCAAGACTTGAGGAAGGCATAAAGGTAAACCAAAACAAGTAGTGAATCATAATCAAGAACAATCTATTTTTCTGTATTTTTGGTCTTTTTGTTTTCTTCTGAGCCTCGTTGTCCCCTTATTGCTGATGAATGCAACTCTTCAGGCCTGGTGTTCCTGTTTTTCTCTTTGAAAACGTAGCTGTTTAAAGTCATGTCATCAGCTATTAGCTATCACAAGCCCTTTAATTTACTTAGATTCAGACAATTGTATTTCAGGGGAAATTTTTCTTTTGTCTTTATGCTTGCTCTTTGCATGCCAAAAGTAATACCTTTTACATTCCCCACCTCAACAGTCAATAATTTGCCACTTTTCCTGACCTTTTATTTTGCCCTTAGTATCCCTTGGCCATCTGCCAAATATTCCTGTAATCAAGTGTCTTATAACACCATAAACCCCAAAATGTTAAGTTTTAGATTCCTGACAGAGAAAAAAAAAGAAAAAAAAAAAGTTAGTTTCTGATTGATTGCAAGTTCAGGATAAGACAGGTAAAATTCCAGAGAGAGATCTTGAGCTCCTGTATCGACTCTGAGTGCTTTTAGTCAACTATGTGCAGTCTTTGACAGATCAAACAAACTGCAATACCTCAGGTGTACTAGCTGTTTTTCTTAACTTAGGTCTGTTCTCTAGATCTGATGACAGCTTTCTAACACTTTTCTTCCTTTAAGTTTAATAGCAATGACATTGGGGTTTGAAGGCTACCAGAAACTGCTTTTACTAAGAAGAAAGTAGAGCTGAATAGAGAAAAGGATGGAACTTTTTAATGGGAATTGGTGATCTCAAAATTTAGTTTCATTTATTTCTTGGGAACTTAGAAATAAAGTTAGTATTTCATAAAATGCTCAGGAATGCACTGTCTATCAAACCAGTAAATTTTATTATTTTACTTCTTTACCATAACGATGGAAATGTACATATATTTAAAAAAATCAAAGCATGACAACTTCAGAAAAGAAATCAGCAAATAATTTTTTTTATAGTCAGAATTTCTTTTTTTTCCCTCTTGCTTTCATTCAAAACAAATGTCCAAGTAATTTAACATCGATCTTCTCAGGGTACTTGGCAGAGGATGGGGAAACACCTTCACTCATATTTCCTATTTCAGTTGTGGTCTACACTCAATATTACTACTACTACTTCTACTAGTACTACTACTACTACCAGTAACAATTGTACATATTTTGCTGACCTTTTCTTGTATATTTACTAAGAAAGCTCATTCTCTTTAATAAAGCTTGAAAGATAATGTGACTTCTGCAGAATGTACTAACAAATCTATCATCAAAAGCAGGCAAAAGAAAGAGCTAGAGACTTCCAGACCAGTCTTCCTCAGTTTAGCCCTGGGATAAAACAAACAGAACATATAATCAAACAATAGATAGTGATCATGTGATGTTGAGTTAAAAAATTCCCACAAATAAAAAAAAACTAGATTTGACCTTTACTTAATTTTGTCTTGCAGCATGACAATTGACCTAGAGGGTTGCCAAAGAGTAGACTGCAAAATCTTCAACTTCAGAGATACTTGTATTGTATGCAGTGACATTCCCATAAATGGGCTAGAAAAGCATAGTCTACATAATATGAGTGTTCAAATACCACAGCAGTGGTACAAAACTTGAAGGGAAACCCCCCATATTTGCACAATGGTTTTCAATCTTTCATTAGTCAAACTGGTCTGATAAGCAGAAAAAAGTTACAGTCTGTCATAGGTTCGAGGGTGTTATTTAACATATTCATTAATTACTTAAATGATAGAACAAAAATAACAGTGAGTTCATTACTTTACTTGTAGACACAGTAAAAATTAATAAATTGTACACATATTGGAATGTGGAAGGACCTTCAGCCCAGTATGCTGTTACAGAGAAGGTAATGGAGAGAAATATTTGCACAGAAAAGAGCATTGACTTTGGGTCATTGGGGAAAGAGAAGAAAATTGTTTGGATCAGAACCTGGATCCAGCTGTGAATTTTGTTTTCTCAGACATTCAGTGATCTTTTAAAGCTGTGAATGAAATCTGAGGTGTTTTGAGAGCTGGGTTTGGGTCTGAATTTTGCAGTTTAAGTATTTTATCTACTTTAATATTGACATATTGAAGTGGGAGCTGGCTCCTTGACACTGTGAAATGAAGGACAAAAATGTTTAGAAATCAGATTTAAAACAGAGGATCAAAAATACATCTTTGACACTAGAAAACTGAAGAGAGATAAGATCATGGACTGTGCGGGATATTATGTTCATTTAATCACAGTAGTGCTAGAGTTTAACATGATGATGTCTCACTGTGGGAGGAAAGATTATCTCTGTAATACTTAGAAATTTTCTGTCATTATTCAACTCTAAAACAGTGACTGTCAAGGTAAGATTGGGACTAGTTCTTTCTGAAACTATTCCTTTTACAGGAAAGGGATCAGATTGGTGTAGCCTTGAGCCAGCGAAGATTCAATTTCTGGTGCCTTTTCTTGAAACAGCCATTAAACTAGCAAACCTTCAGGTTACCTCGTGCCATATCACAGTATGTCATGCTGTCATGCATCACACGTCTTTTTTTAATCATTTTACAAAGTATTAATTTTTAATGATGACCTGAGTTTATGTATATCTTGATTTTTTATTAAATGCTGTGACGCATGTTAAAAATCCTGTACAACTCCACAAAGTTGAATAAAGCTTACAATATAGCAAAAGGTTACAGGGAAACAATAGTACAGTCTCTGTCATTGCCACCTTCAGAAGGTTCCTTCAACATCTATCTGTAGGTTCAAAGAATTTTAAAACCTCATAGGACAAATCTGTTTGAAGTAACAGACATTCCGTTGTTTTTTGTTTACTATATTTAGAAGCCAGATATTGCAAGTTCTCACCTAAACCATAAATATTTCCTTCATACACAAAATTAATTTCAAAGGCATCATAGGCTCAGGTCCCTTAGGCTGTTGCAGTATATGTTATACTCTTAGAAATACAAACCTCCCACCCCACCCAAAAAGAACCATAACAGGGAGACAATATGTATGTCTTTACATATAGTTAATTATTTAACTCTCCTTTCCAACTAATTAACTGAAATGTAATTAAAATTTTTAATGTTACAGTAGCAGTGGGTGGAGTTCTGGAATGTCCTTTATATCTTTCATAAAAATGGCACTGTAAAGATTATAAATTCAAATAGTGTTTGCTAAAATCCTAGAGATTTATCCTAAACTGTACTAGGAATGTTGTAATACCAGAAAAGGACATTGCCATTTCTTGTTTTAAGATCCAAGTATATTTAACACTTCAAAGAGGAGATATCAAAAATGCATGATTTTTGCACTTCATCCTCCTGATTCTAGTCCACTTGTATTTAAACTTTCTTCCACATAAATCAAAGAAATCTTCAGGAGCTCCAACTTGTAACAATCAGTCTAGGGGAAAGGATGACAGCATTTCTCCCTAGAGAGGGATCTTGCATGGATGAACCCTACAAATATCACAGTCAATCATTGCTGTTCAAATCCAACAAAGAATGCTGTTCTGTACTGCCTCCTGAGAGATGCAAATAAAAGATTTTGGCAGAAAATTTTAGTTCCAAAAATGTGGGTGTTCCTCAGAGTGCAAAGTTAATGTAATTGATTATTAAAGCACCAGAGTTACTTTCACTTTTTCTATCCACCTTCTCCTAGATCCCAAGCATCATTTTTAGCTGACATACCAAACACTGCCAATTTGCAGTAGCCAAATTTTCCCACAATAACAATGGGATAACTAAGTGTAAGAGTGTCCCTGCCCTACAAAAATTAGGGTATATGGATGGATGGGTGACTGTTAATTTGGGTAGATTTAAGACAAACACAATATTTATATTTGTGCTGAAAGCGTCACACACCTCAGAACGGTGTATTGTGGTGTGACATGTGCATTCAGATGTGAACATTTATAATAGACCAAACCCTTTTTAAATTTTTATTTTTCCATGAAAAGTTGATGTTCTGAAAGCTATGATTAAAGAAATATAGTTGTCAGAAGCAAAAATCTCTAATAACAATAATGCCAAGGAGAAAGAGTAGTTTAGAAAATTTAACAAGAAAAGACAGCTCTGTAAAAGAGTATTTCTGTGTAAAGCAAAACAGATTGTGGTGTACAAATTTTGAGCCAGTAAAGTTTTATTTCCATTATAAATACAGTAGAAACAGTATTAAAATAGAGCATCCCAGCATTTTAGACTGATGCACATAAACATGTTATTCCATCATATTATTTGTATACTATTTTACTACTAATTCACTATTTTAAGATTCTGTTTTGTTTATTCTTATCATATAGGCCTGACTGTACTTAGGTAACTTGTGCCACGACTTCTGGTTAGTCAACTACATTAGTTGGGTATGCTGATTGATAGGTATTTTGACAAGAAATAGGCCTGGAAACTGAAGTTTGATGAGATTAGCTGGGATGACTGTTTTTAACTAGCCAAATACAACTCGCATTAGTTTTGTCCAGAGTAGCTAACCACTCTGGTGTGTGAAAAGGCACACATGCAGACAGTCATGTTGTTCAACAGCCCTGGATAACTGGCTGTTTATTCTAATAATCTCAGTTCTTCTCTTGGATATATTAGTGAATCCTCATTTTCCTCCTGTCTGTCTGGTATATATTTCGATGTCTCATAAATAGATTTTTCATTTTAATAGTAATGTATGAATCATGACTACAACACAGAATGAATCCAAAACAATTTTTTCACCCATGGCTAGCAAAAAAAAAAAAAAAAAAAAAAAAAAAGATTTTTAGACTGCCTGTAACAAACTTAGGATAGAAGTGGTAGAACAAGAATTCGTTTACATAGTGGCATTTTCTCCCCTCTCTCTCTCCCCATAGGTATGAGCATTGGTGTCAAGGGAGTCTGATTCTATTCTGAGCCTGTGGGGCAGAACATAAGCAGGGCTAACAATAACTTCAATTTTAGTCCTTTAGGCTGGAGTATATTGGAAGTGATGCTGTGTTATGAATGTTAATGAAAAATTAGATTTCCTTGAGTTCCTTGCCATGCTCATCAATTTTTCACCTCGCATTTATGCCAACAGTGGTCTGGTTTTTATTGTTTTAAAATAAAATGTCTGCAGTCAAAGTTATGGAAACAAATTAATACATGTAGATTTGCCTATGATAAAGTATGATTGCATTGGGAAAAGAATTTAAATATTATGTGTAAATATATGGACTGAAAGCTCTAGGAAGAAAAGAAGGAGTGAAGGTGACTTATTGGATGCTTCTTCAAATGTATTCCAGCTAAGGTGATGGAGAGCTGAAACCTTAGTTAGTACCTGAGTTGAATAAAGAGACTGTCTCAGACAATTTGCAAAAATGAAAAGCATCTAAATTGAGACTATGTTGTATTGGAAAGCTTGAAAATATTACTTTTTGCATCATAATAAAAGATCGATATTTTCCAACAGCGAAGAAAAGATTTTTGTGTGGTTTCTTTTCTAGGTGATCTGAAAAAGCACATGAGTTAAAAAACCCCCTTGTTTCGTTTTATTCCATAAAGCTCCAAAGTCAGATGGTTAATATTCTAAGTACAACACTAATGCTGAATATTTCTGATTAATTATGTATTCTCTCTGAAATGACTAAATTAGTGTTAATCTAAATTACACCAGGAATGTATGGTCCTGACAGACCTGTACAAATGCTTCTGTCATTGGTTTAAAGACACTTTGATGTCAGCAAGAACTGTTCATGTTTGGACATCTGTGGGCTCATGTGTGTGGTTATCACCAGTTTCCAAGAGCCTATATGATTTTTTTTTGTGTTATTTTGATCACAAAGGATGTAAACAAATCTATTAACACTGTCAGATGTGGACATGGCTGACTTCTTCAGTTTAAGTTTAATAATCAGGTTTTTTGAGTTAGCTGGTATTATTTCATCTTATTGATGCCTATACATGTGCAAGAAAGTTCAAAGGATTTATCAGCAATGTTCTTTCTTAAACAGTAGTTGAATTGTGTGGGTAAAGGTCTTTAGTCTGCAACATGCAGGATGCCAAGCTCTCCTAAATGCTACCTTCCTACTGCAAAATCTGTGCACTAATAATGGCACTGAAGCTTCACTAAACTTCTGCACACAGATATGGGCTTTTCATAGGTAGTGGCAAACTTGCACAGGCTCCACAGATACAAAACATGGATTGCTTGCTTGAATATTTTTACATGTGAATATGTTATAATGTTCACATTTAGATTTTTTTCCATACAAAGCTCTAAAATAACTTCATAAATACACAACATTTTAAGACAGAAGTAAATAAATAATGTTAATATCCTTCTTATACAAAACAGCTTTGTGTGGGGTTTTTTTCAAGGTTTCTAGTGACATCTTTTCCAGATTTGGTAGATAAAACTCCATCTTTATCCTTCTTATTAACTCTGTGTACCTTGATATCCATTACATTATAGTTAGAACTCTCTGAGCTGAACATATCAGAAATTATTTTTAAAATAAAATTCTTTAAAAAAGTAACATAGGATTTACTTTCCTTAGAAAACAATAGTTGCAGCTAGAAGACTGCAATGTCATGTCTTCAAGGAAGACAAGCCAAAATTTAGAACATAAACTAATTTTAAACTCACAAAATAGGTTCTTGTGTTCTTCCTACAGAGAATATCAGCTGAAGTCAACAGTACACCAGACAGATAAGATGGCCTAACTAAGCCTTTTTTACTGCTTTCTAAGCCAGCTCACATTATTAATCTTTCATTGATAAAAGAAATCAGCTTTAAGCAGATAATATCTTCTAATGATGCATCTAAAAGCTGGCATTTAACACAAGAGATTTTATTGTATCCTGTAAAGCATCTAGTTCAGCTAAAGCTGAGGAGGCATTTCAAAAAAAGTATTATTATTAAACACATCATTATTTAAAAAATGATAAATCTAAAAATGTCTTCAAGGGCTGTGCACTTATCCAACAGAAAAAAAATAAATTAAAAAAAATTCAAGCAGAACTTGTGACTTTCATAAAGGTGGAAGCATAATATAGCTCCAAAATGACTGAAATGAATTAGACATCATAGAAACCTGTAATGTTTTGGGTTGGACAGGATGTTAAAGATCATCCACTTCCAACACTGTACCACTATGGGCAAGGACACCTTCCACCAAAGGTTGCTCAAAGCCCCATCCAACCTGCACTTGAACAGATCCAGAGATGGGATTCACAGCTTCTCTGGACAATCTGTACCAGTGCCTCAACACCGTCCAGTAAAGAATTTTTTCCTTATATCCAGTCTAAACCAATACACTTTCAAAAGGCTAAAAACAGTCATTCCCCTTTGTCCTATCCCTCCATGCCCTTGTAAAAATTAGCTTTCCAGCCCAGCCCTCTTTTAACCCTTTCAGGTACTGAATGGCTTCTAAAACATTTTTCCAGAGCCTTCTCTTCTCCAGGCTAAACAACCTCAACTCTCACAGCCTTTCCCCATAGGAGAGGTGCTCCAGCCCTCTGATCATCTTTACAGACTCCTCTGGACTCACTCCAGCAGGTCCAGGTAATTCTTATGTTGGGGGGCCCAGAGCTGAGTGCAGTAGTCTAGATTAGGTCTCATGTGAGTGGACTGGAAGGGGAGAATCAACTCCCTTGATCTGCTGGCCATGCTGCTTTTGATGCAGCCCAGGACATGGTTGGCTTTTTGGGCTACCAGCACACATTGCTCATGTTGACCTTCTCACCAGTCAACATCCCCAAGTCTTTCTCCTCAGGGTTGCTCTCAATCCTTTCTCTGCCCAGCTTGTATTTGTGCTTGGGATTGCCCTTACCCACATGCAGGACCTTGCACTTGGCCTTATTGATCTTTGTGACTTTGCTTGTGGCCATCTCTCAAGCCTGTCCAGGTCCCTTTGGATGGCATCACTTCCCTCCAGCGTGTCAACTGCACCTCACAAATTGGTGCCATCAGCAAACTTCCTGAGGGCGCACTCGGTCCCACTCTCTGTGTCAATAACAAAGATGTTAAAGAGCACCGGTCCCAGTACTGACTCCTGAGGACGACACTCATCATGATTTACACTTGGACATTGAGCCGTTGACTGCAATTCTTTGGGTATAACCACCCACCAATTCCTTATTCACTGTCTGGTCCATCTGTCAAATTCAAGTCTCTTCAGTTTAGAGACGATGATATTGTGCTGGACACTGTCAAATGCTTTGCACAAGTCCAGATAGATGATGTCAGTCACTCTTCCCTTATCTACACTGTAACCCTGTTGTAGAAGGCCATCAGATTTGTCAGGTATGATTTTCCCTTACTGAAACCATATTGGGTGTTACCAATTGCCGCCTCATTTTCCATGTGCCTCAGCATAATTTCCAGGAGGATTGAGGTTAATTACCATGACATTAAGTAAATTGTTGATGTCAACTTATATTTATATTTTACTCATGAGTTTTCTAGGAAAAGAACAAGCCATTGTCATGCTTTTAGTATTAAATATATAAACATAGAAGTCAAAGGTGATCTCTGTGAGACCTGAGTTCTATTATAATCCCAAGGGATCATAACCCAAGGCCTCTAAATTGTACTTAAGATTCAGCCTAAGAGGACTTTCCTTTCATTAAGTGGGCCTACTTGAGTAACTAAGCAAAAACTTATTCTTTCCTACTTCAGGGGCCAAGGCAGTGCTCAATATTCATAAAGCTGACACAATCTGGCTTACTGACAAACATTTACTTCTAGCCAGGGCTTTTGGGAATTAACTATATTAAAAATTTTTTCAGGCATCACTTACATCATATTGATTTGTAATGAAACATCCATATGTGTTTATAAACAGAACATGATCCATACCCTGTGCACCTTCTTTCGTGAATCTCCAATATTTCCTGTGTATGGGTATTTCAGTGAGAGTTAAGTCTAATTGAATGATAATTTGCCATAGCATTACAAATTTTGGTTTAACTAGAATTATGTGGAACTTTATATAAAACCCAATCAGACAGTAAAACAGATTTTTAGCCTTAAACCAGAGGTCATTCTTCCACTGAATTTTAATGAGATATTCTGAATCCCTCAGAGGATAGAAATGTCTTTAACCATTGCATTGCAAACAGGGACTTGCAAATTGCAGTGGCTCAAAATTCCCTAACAAAATGATGTCATGGTGACATCAGAAACCTATGTGATCTGATGCCAATTAACCCAATTAATCACAATGAACAATAGAACAACAACTTTCAAATAACCTTTTATAAAAAGAAAATAACAGGATCTTCCATACTGTGTCAGCAGGCCAGAAAAAGCATGCAATAGTGATGAAGACAATTCCAAAATCGAACATAACTGCTTCTAGAGGGTTTTGGCAGAGAAGGTATGAAGAATATACTTACAGGCTTGGCATTGAACAGCAAACCTGGAGTTTAGACTTAATTCCTGATTTCTTCTGTGGACTTGATGAAATGGTGAAACATACCATGCATCTGTGCTATCAGTTATGGGGTTCATCTGAGATAAAATTAAATCACCTGCATGCAAATTATATTCATTTGCAATGATAAGCTTATATATAGATTTATACTTAGTTCAGTAACACTTCTGATGTAATTTGATTTACTTTTAATGTCTCTATGAGGACCAACTCATCCTGAAGTTCAGAGGAAACCTCTGTGTTTCAGTTTGTGTCCATTGCACCTCATTTTGTCCCTGGAAAGAGCTGGGATGCCTCTTCTTTTCACACTCCCTTCACATATTTGTATACATTGATGAGATTCCTCCTGACCCTTCTTTTCTCCAGGCTGGACAGTCCCAACTCTCTCAGCCTTTCCTCACATGAGAGATAGTTCAGACCCTTAATCATCTCAATGGTCCTTTGTTGGATACTCTCCAGTATGTCCCTGTCTCTTTTTTACTGAGAAGCCCATAAGAACACAGTTTACGGTGAGATGTGGCCTCACCAATGTTTAGTACAGAGGATGGATCTCCTTCGTCGAACTGCTGGCAGTATCTTTAAGGCAGCATATGATGCCATCAGCCTACTCTGCCACAAAGGCACATCTAGGGCTTGAGGCATTGGGGAAATGTCACCATTTGTGCAATACTCTTGAGACAAGTACTCTGTTTGGCAGAAATAGCCTTCTCAAATGTTAAAACTCATGGCAAAAATATGTAGTGTAAGTCTTAGTTCTTCTAAATATGGAGCATAGGGAGGCAAAGCAATGCCTAGTGGAGCTATGAATAATAATAAGCATCCACCCCATGCCTATTTTAAATATATTCAAATCAGCTTTTAAGGTCCTGGGCTGGGTTATATTTGGTTTTGTCAGAATCATTAGTAGACAAATGCAATGCATTACAGGAAAAGGACTCTATTCTGTCTATGTGCTCTGCATGTCAGAGCCGTGGTATGCTTTTCTCTTTTTTAGCCTGCAGACCTTTCTTGTGTTTGAATAGATAAATGTAAATTGGAGATTGAGCAAATAGTGTTAGATATTTTAATGCAGGCAGATATGGTTGCTGCTGGATAAGAGCTTATGCTTCTATTATGTTCTAAATTTGAATAACTTGGTATAGCAAAAGTCCTTTAGAGTTCTTAGCAGGAAAAAAAAATCAGGAAGAACCTTAAGCAGCTCTGAGTTTATGACCAGCCATTTATTATGAAACTCAGATGAAGCCCAAAGAGAATTTGTTTATTTTATTAGTTTAGTTTAGTTTAGTTTA
>JAWWEV010000115.1:108428345-108455149 GCA_035583235.1 Hafferia zeledoni | reverse complement strand
GACAGGAACTTGAAGGGGTGGTAACGGGGGAGGAGAGCTTCAGGAGGTAACCCGGTTGGACAGCTCCACGCGGGAGAACTGACCAATGGTAGCTCTCCTTTTGCTGACAGGCTGAGCGGGCTGACACAGGCAGCCTAGCAACAGGGGGACAGCCATCTCCAACACAACAGTTTTACTTTCTTGAGCACAAAGTCAAAATCTAGTTTGAAAATTCAAAAAAATATTTTGGAGAAGTACAAGAACAGCAGAATACTTTATATTAAAGTAGAGAAACTTTGGACAGGGTCTAAAAATAACAGAAAAAACCCTATACCTTGTTCTTAATCACTGACTGCTCAAAAGCAAAATGTCTAAAAATTACTGCTCAAAAATCTGTATAATTATTTTAAGGGGGCAAGGCAAAAAAAAATTCAGGTTGTTTCTTTGTTAATAAGAAAAAAAGCCAAGATGCCATCGTATGAAGTATTTTGGTTTTGGTTATCAATTCTGGCCTAAAATTTCATTTGTTTTATTTAATAGCTTCATGATTTTAATTGTAGACATATAGATTGTATATATGGAAACTTAATGCTTTTATTCTTTTAAAAACCTATTTAGTTTCAGAAAATACATGTATAAATTTAAGAAAGGATTCTTCTCACCCACAGGACTTCAAAAGTATGTAAATCCCTCAACCTGTGCTTAGTGAAGTAAATTCTAGGTTTACTGTAGTGCAAATAAGAGGGGAATCAAATATATATATCCTGTGAATTACAGTACTATAATAAACATAATGCTGCTTAGTGTGTGAGTTGAAGAATACCATTTATTTGCAACCTACTATCAGAGCTTTCTGTTGGTCTCTCTTTACTGTACATATGAGAGATAGTCCATAGACTCTTCTTGTTTTGTATTTATTGTAATGCATATAAAACTTTACTAAATTTTTATGAGTACACTTTACTAACTTTTTTTATAGGTATTGCAATGAATACCAAATAAGCAGAAACAAACCAGAATTATAGACTTTGTGGGAACTAAGACACTAAACCTACCTTTCACAAATATCCCATGGGTACAATTTCTAAAAGCAATTCTTGGAATAAGGTACCCATTTGCTATTGATTTTTCTTTAGACACTTAATGGATGTAATGCTATAGAATGTTTTTCTATATTTTATTAAAATATATATCTGAGTACAATATGACACAGTGACTTTCCCAATCTAGGTCCGTGTATAAGTATTGGTTAAAAAGAAATCACAACGAATGTTCTTCAAAAAAAAAAAAGCGTAGCATTTGCAGCTTTAACTGTCACATAGTGTGTTTAGTTGATGATTTATACGTACACTGTGTTCTTCAGTGGTCAAAATTAAAAATATTTAGGAAGTATTGGCGTGGTGACAAGTATATTTAGGATCCATTGGCATGGTGACAAGTGCATGAAGAATTTACAACTTTCTAGGCTGATTCTTGATTTTCAAGATAAAGTATTGTCACTGAGATAGGTCTGTTCTCAATATCACTTTTCAACTTATAAGTTTCACAAGATTCTGTAGTTTAAACATATATGTCTGCTCAGAAAAGAAAACCAAAAACGCCCAGCCCTCCCTCCAAAAAAACAAACAAGCAAACAAAAGAACACTAAAACCAAAGCAAAATCAATTGTGCCATGGCTGTAAACTAAAATATAGTATCTTGAAAACTTTCTAGGACTGCAGCTAAGACATGAAATCCGTTGTGCAGATATATTAGAAGTAGTTTGAAATTTTGAGCTTCTGTAAGCTGAACATTCAACTTAATACAAAAAGTCCGTGCAAGTGTGGTGGACGCATTCTGTGTGCTCTGTGGTCACAGATGTCTTGCCAGCAGTTCTCAAGGAAGGGATTCAAAGCTAGCTCAGGTCGATTATGCATCCAGGAGCAATGCCAGCACCTGTAACATGCCTTACCTGCCTTTTCTTCCCCACAGACTCCATGAACTACGAGCCCAGGATTTAATGTACACCCAAATCATTATCTATCCTGTTGTGTAGCTGCTTTGCACTACAAAAAGATCGAATGGCTCAGACAAAGAAGAGGCATTTAACTTGCACAATAACCTTAGTAACTCTCCCAATGTGACTTTTGCACAGCGTTGTTAATTATTTCTGATGACAATTTGCCCTGCATGTTTATGTAAGGATAAACCTTATGTCTTTGCCGTTTACACATCACTATACATCCATACCAATTTTTAATTTATGCCATAGAAGAAGAAATTACATATAACATTATGACCAGGCTTACATATATCAAGTTTGCATCCAAATAAGGGTTGGAATCAATAATCAATCAAATATGAGCTACATGATGACACTTCTTTCTACCAACGTCCATGCAGGGAACATGGCAGAAATAGTTACCGCACTTTAAATTTGCACTTTAGCATGCTGTAAACCAATAAAACATTCTGATGATGTGCAGTTTTTGCCTTCTTGATGCTTTCTATGTAGAAACATGGAGGCGGAGAAGTCACAGTGCTGTTCTGCTGCTGTCCCTTTTGCCAGATGACAGAATCCCCTCCTCCAAGAGGCTCAGCTCCTCAGATGCAGTCTTGAGCAGTGGTTCCTCCTGTCTCACATCACCCACTGTGCCTTTGTTGTGTTTTCTCTGTCTTACTGAGATAAAACACATCTAAAAGATTTGCCCAGTTTCCAAAGTTATATAAGCTATGAATTTCAGTTAAAAATCCAGGATACTCGTGGCATGTGTTTGAAGAAAGATTTCCATGCCCAAGCCAAGGGTGAATCCCTGTTCTGCTTGTGTTTTCTGACTGGAAGCAAAGAACACTGTTGCTTTTCTGCAGATTTAAAGCCAGCTTGTCAGTTCTCATTGCTGTCTTTCAGCTTCACATGGGAAACAGAGAGACTGAGAAAAATCAAACCAGATTTATGACTAAAATTTACTGATATCATTTAGGGGTGAAGTTTTGAATAATATCTCTATGCTAGCAAAAAGCGTAGCAGTGTTGCACTTCCCAGGAAGAAAAGTGGATGAAAACCTTTTACTTTTCTCATCCACAGTAGAACTGCATCCATAATAGAGTGCTTGCTAGTATTAGCTGTACTGAGAGATATATCTATTCCAGTAAACCTTTTACTAGTGTAGGCTAGACATCAATTTCACTCTGCTGAAGCTCAGGAAATCAATGACCACCTGCAAAGACAGGCACTGGAAATAATCACTGAGAATTATGTTAAATCCTTCTGGAGTTATGAGATTATGGAAGAAGCTCAGTCTACATTAAAATATGCATATATTCCTGCTTTTGTGGTTGCAGAAAGATGGCAAAAAGTACAATGTGGCTAGCAAAGGATGAAGGTTGCTTCCTTATTGCATTCTGTTACTGTGGTAAGAGACTGACATAATGGTTCAAACGAGAAGTTATGAGGCTAGGTTATAGCCATGATCCTAAATCTGAGTCCCTCAACCTCATCTGGCATGCAGATTTCACTGAACACAACAACATTACTAGCTCATTCCAGGGACAATTGTTTCTGTATGAGCATCTCCAAAACTCACATTCCTGCAGAGGGAAAGTTAACAGTATATACAATGATATTTAGATATATCTGTGTAAGTGTATGTTTCTGTTCAAGATAAGTGAGGGTGCTGCTACTCTGTGTACCCAGGTACAACCAGTCCTGAGAATGAAAATCTCTTTCCAGCACATACATGAACACAAAGCATGCATATATACTATACAAATGCACATACATTCTATAAATACATATATGCTATATAAGTACAGATACACATATGTCTTCCATATACATATAGAAAGTCTCACAGCGTTGATGCAGGCTGGATTGCTCATATGTCCATTTCCTGAAAGAAACCCCTCAACAAATATATACACATATATACATATACAGAATCATAGAATTATAGATTTTTTAATATTGGAAAAGACTTTTAAGATTATCAAGTCTAAACATTAACCTAGCATTGCCAAGTCCACCACTAAACCAGGTCCCCAAATGTCACATGTTGTTTAAATCCCTCCAGAGGTGGTGACACCACCATCTTCCTGGGTAGCCTGTTCCAATGTTTGACAATCCTTTTGGTGCAGTGCATTTCTTCCTAATATCCATCTAAACCTCTCCTGGTGCAATTTGAGGCATTTCCTATATACACATCTACGCATCATATACACATACACACACATCCATGTGATCAGCTGCACAGACCAGACACGCCCTGAGCACCCATGCAAACTGAGATAAGAGCAACACCCTCATCCTGTTTCCGTCTCTGGCTGGGCAGGATGGAAGTCCACTAATAAAAGTATAGACTTATACATGCATACAATATTTGTGCAGGATCCCTCAAGCAGCACTTTGTCTACCTAACAGCTGGCCTTTGAACCTCAGTTTCCCCAAGGCTGTAGCCCCTCTCCAGTTGCTGCTAGTGCGTCCCACAGACAGAGCTATTCAGGACTTCTCAGATTCCATAGCTGACATATCTGTGCTCTCACTGCTTGAGATACACAGACACTCTCACACCCAGTGTTGTCCCTTAGGGATTCACTTTTCCACCCTGGTTCCCAGGCTACTCAGTAGCTTGATCTTCACTAGTGCTTGCACACTTGTGCTCCTTCCACTTGTTAGCACTGTGGACACATTTGTGCCCAACTTGTGGTCTGACTGGCTACTGCAATGAGACCCTCATACTCACAGGTGTACACATAGCAGGGAGTCCTCAGCCAGGCTGAAGGGAATGCGGTAAGATTCTGTCTTCAGATGCAGGGCACAGCCAAACAAATGCACTGACAAGGAAACTGTTTACATATATTCGACCTTTTCCATCCTCTTAGCCCTCTTTTCCCACTTTCATTCCTCCCAAAATCATCTAAACCCCTTCCTTGTCCTGCCTTTGGTTCCTCCATTAAACACCCCATAGTAAGTATGATGCAAAACCCTTTTTTCCTGCATCCTGTATGTCCCTGCCCTAGGCATCCGTAACTCCCTTAACCCAAAAAGTGAGCTGGAGAGCTTTATTCAGTGACCTGTGGATTTCATGCTCTGGCACTAGGGCTGATGGCTCTGCTGGAACAACCCTGGGAAGAGTCCAGACAGTGTGAGCATTCCTTGGGTGTCTCTAATTTGGGTTCCTGCCTGCCACTGTGCCCCTGTGCTCCTCTGGGCTTGTGCAGATGGATGTTTGATGGGCTAATGATCCCTGTGATGGGCTAATGGCCACTGTGATGAGGCAGAAAGTAGCCTGGCAGGGCATTTTTGGGGCCACTCTCTGTTCATTGTCTCCCTGAACTCCTTTGTGGATGTGCAGATGGGCTTTATCATATAACCTGGCAGGATGTACACAGAACATAAGAACACATTATATTTAGATTGGAAGAGCAATTATCTAAACAGACCTTGATAACTGTTGTACTATAACTTGTCACACATGGCCTCTCATGCTTCTAGTCAAAACCCCATGATTTTAATTCACTGCGGTACTTTTCTGCACTTGGATCTGGCATATTTCGAAAGAAAGCTTATTTAGAGAGAATTTTAAGTAGCTAGAGTGTGTGAAAAGAGCCAGTAATGACAGTAATGAGTATAACACAAAGTAATGAGGAGTTCTGAGTGAATAATGTAGGACACAGGGCCTGATCTTTGCCCTTCTCATAAGTGTGAGAGAAGGTTGGGGTGTGTGAGCCTCAGAGTCAGCTTCAGTACTGAGCCAGCTAGGGGAATTTCTAGAATGAATTTCATTGCAAGCTTGTAACACTAATGAATCCCCAAAATAGTAGCGTCACCCTCCGTCCAGTGAATATTTAAGAAATTTTCTGACAAATTACAAATTCTAGTCATGATATGAACAAGCAAAATTGTGACATTTTTGAAGCTTCTTCCAGACTGTGCATACAGTCTGTTTACAGCATCTTGTCTTTTCCTCATGAACTTGATAAGATAGCAAAATATTGAGCTTAGTGACATGTTAAATTACACTTACTGGAGACAATAATTATACTACTGAGATTTCTGAAGGAAAGAGAACCAATTCTCTTTTAACTTTTTGTAGGTGACTAGTATTTGGAGAATGAAAAAATACCAGGCATAGAGGAAGGATATTAAGGGTTTGAAGAGGGGCATGGGGGAAACTTCACAAAGATGTACAAGTGTTGTGTAGGAGTGGAAAATAATTATGAACAGACTTTCAAAGCAAGAAGACATCCACAGGAGGTTTGATTGCTGCCCAAGAAGGCAGATGAAACTCAAGAAGAAAATTATATGCAGGGTTTATTATTATTTGTGGTTTTATGCTTCTAGAAATAACACTAGTGATTTCAAAATCCAGGGAAAACTGTTGGTGAAGGAAGGGTAAGTTTTGTTATCATGTGCTGAATATTGATTTCAACCAATTTTAACCTACCTAGACAGACATGGGAATTTTTTTTTTCATGATAAGGTGAATAGTGACTCTCCTAAAGGAGTGAACTGAGCCCAGCTTTCAGTTAAGCAGCACTGTGAATACATCATGTGTGCTTTGGCAAGAATAGCAGGTAACTTAAAGCACACCAAGTCTGGATGGTCAGGATGTAGAGCAAATATAGCAAATAAATATATGCATAAGAAACAGTGCAACAACATCTCCCACTTTGTGGTTTTCACACTTCTACTGCTTCCCTTACCTGGACAAGAGGTAAAAGATGTGAATTCCCTGCAGCATCATCACCTGTTTGCTAGAGTAACTCTAATTCAGAGCTGGCTGTGCCTGCAGGCATCCTATGTCCCTGCTCCCCTACTATGGCATGTCTGGGCTCTGGCCATGCTGCTGTCACCCATCCAGCCCTGCTCAGACTCTGCGAGACTGTTCCTGGTCAGTGATGGTGCTGCCTCTGCTGTGGTGGCCCCAGCTCCCAGCTCTAACTCCCTCCTGGAGCAGATCTGCTTTTGCTGCTCTTTCTTGGCACACTTACATAAGAAAACTAAACAGGACCAGAACACGGGCTGAAGACTGGCACTGAGCTGTCCAGAGTGTGCCTTTTTCATCCTGGTGCACAGCTCAGTTTCACTGACTCAAGTTCCTGTGTGGTTGCAGACACCATTTGATTGTGTGCATGAACCACAGACCATTTTCACTGGACTATTTTAAGGAATTAATTTTAGGAAGTAAGAAGGTTCTGGCCATACATGTGTAATCAGTGCAGCATCCATTGGCCTTGGGGACTGTGGTAGTTTTCATTAGGCCTTAGTTTTGGTAAGCCTCAGCTTGGTAGGCCCTGATAGTGCTACGTAGATAGGAAGGGTCAGGTTATCACCTGACTTAAGCAGCCAAAGAGATATTTCATACCAGCTGACATCAAAGCAAGTATAAAAGCAAGTGTAAGGAAGTGCCTCTTCTTCTTCCTTCATGGCCACTTGTCTGAGAAGGACATGCTGTGCCATTCTGGGAGGACCAGGCCTCACTGCTGCTTACTGCTACTTCAAATCAGTTTTATCTTAGAGAAGTAAATATTGTTATTGTTAGTCTCTCTCTTTTCCTTGCTGTGTGTTTCTTGGAAATGTCTTTTGGGGGGCTTTGTAGATCTGAAGTGGTAGAGATCTGTTTTCAGTGGGAAGTGGAAGATTGTTGTAATCTTTTACTCCTGTGTAGATGTGTTATATTGCATTTTCTCTCTTCTGTGTAAATATAAAAACCTTGCCATTTTAAGTTCCAGTTTTTCAGGTTTTCTTTTCCCTCCCTTTCCCTCAGGAGTGGGGAGGGGCCTCTGTGACCTTTAGTAGGTACCTGGCATTTTTGCCAGTTCAACATACTACAGGGACACAGAGATGTTCCTCGTTTATTTTGTTTCCAGATATGTTTATTTAGTTTTTATTGCCCACTGAGATAATAGGAAGAGGTGGATTTCAGTGGCAACAAGTAGAGACTTGAAGGGAGACTTAAATATGACATTAAGAAAATTTGTTTTAAGATAACACTAATTAGGCAGTGGCTGACCTAAGACAGTTGTGAAACCTGTATAAGTGGTGGATTTAAGAAGCAAGTTTGTAAGAAATGCTGGAATATCTCTTCTACCTCATCAAAATACAGTGGACTGGTACAGGTTGCCTAGAGAAGTTGTGAGTGCTTAATCCCTGGAGATGTTCAAGGCCAGGCTGGATGGATCTTCGAGCAACCTGGTCTAGTGGAAGCTGTCCCTGCCTATGGCAGAGGGATTGAAACTAGATGATATTCTGGGTCCCTTCCAACCCACACCTTTCTATGACTCTGTCACTATATGACTGTTCTAAAAGTGTATCTTTTTTAAGGCTTATAACTGGTTTTAATACTCCTGTGAATAGGTATAGTATATGCCACAGAAAGAAAAATGGGAGAAGAGAAGAAGGAAACATATAGAAAAGAATGTACTTGTGAGTAAAGGCAAAAAGAAAGACATCTTTGAGAAATAAGAAACAGTCACAGCTAAAGGAACAAATTGCCATAGTCTAATTAAGAAAGAGAAACACAGAATGAGGGAGGACAGTAATATCCATGTGACAAAATCTATGGATAGAAAACTGCTAACTTAAATGAATAAATTTATGCCAATAGCTGAGCATGGGCTGTTTATTAAGGGTTAATGAAGAACATTTTGCAAGCAGCATTGTAGTAATTCTATTTAAAGCACTCACTTTTTCTTCTGTCTATTCTGTCGCCTACTGAAAATTACACAACTGTTCTCCAACACTATTATGAAAAAAGCAATCAACTCAATTGTCTGGGGTGTAATGATGCTGACTACCTCCTTCCAACACTGAGGCAGAGAGAGAAAATAAGATAAATAACCTGAGACAAAAACACAAATCATTAGAATTTTTAATAAACCTTCACCAGCAGAAAGCTGAACACTGTTAGTTATATCTGCCAACTACTGCTCATGGTCCAGTGGACAGCACACTGCACAGGGAGCTTGGAGGTTTCTGCTCTTCTTCCAACTCTTACAGTCTTGCTGCACAACAGCTTAAACAGATCACGTAAGTTTCAGCTTCAAACAGTAAAATGGAGATTATTAAGTAACATAGAAAGAGTGCTGGAGGTACAGTATTCTGGGGAAAAAAAATTCACCAAAATTGAGAGCAAACTTTTTCTGTTCTTGTTCAGATAGTAACAGTGACCTTCCCAAATGAAGTGTTGTGACCTCATGTAAGACATGGGGTCATGAGCCTGAAGGAAATTCAATTACAGACATAGGGTTGTAAGTCTAGAAATAGAAGCAGACAGGTATTTCTGGCAAAAGGTTGCAGGAAACTGAACTAGAAGTTATTAGTATCAAGACTGCAGCTAGAACTTTCAATGTGTACAAAGGCCCTGAGAAAATCTCCAGGAAACCATAGTTTGAAAGCCTTTTAATGCCTCTGTTACTGGTCCATTCTTAGTTTCAATTCTCTGATCTCTCCGATTAGATTTTCCATGGTTTTTCTTCTCTTTTTTTCCTGGCAAACCAGGAGCAATACTCTCTAGGCTGTGCTGGAGATATAAAGAAACTTCAATCTGCCACAAAAAACTATGAAAGATTACCTGGATAGCAGAAAATATATCAAATGAAAAAAGCTAGAAAAATTACCACAGTCTGAATGAGAGGCATCACCAGACCTGGAACAATGTACAAAAATAAACCTTGCTCTATAGCAAAGAATGTAAACCCATATCACTGTGACAATATTAGGTTTAAAGACATCCTTTTTATGCTTGTCTAGATAATACATACACTTTACCCTACCTGATCCTCCTTTCTAATTATGGATTTTACAGCATGAAATATATGCTGAATTGGTGATCAGTCTGTCATGTAGGTGTAGACAACAGAAAAGTCAAAATGGCTTTCCTACTATATGCTTGTTTCTCCTCTCATGGACCAATTCTCAGTAGTCACAAAGGTTTTGATATTATAGCTGGGTTTAGGTGTCTTAGGAAGAAAGTAAGCTTAGTAACATACCATGCCAAGAGATCAACATGGGAACAGAGAAGACCATCTGGGTCAGGTCAATGCTGTGCCTCTGTCTCCAACTGTGGCAAAAGGAGGGAAAATTCATGAGCTTGGCAGCAGTCTGCATCCATTCCCTGTGCACACTCCCTTTGTACTCACATTAAGTTGGGTTTTTTTCCTTGGTTCCTGTTTGGGAGGTATGTTGATAGTGTCTCTACTACCACTGTATCCCTTTGGCAGTGAGTTCTAGAAGATTGCAACTCTCCATCCATAGGGTTTCACTTTTTGACCTTTAAAGCATTGAACTGCAGATTTCTGGATATGTGATAAAAACCATGACCTGTTTTTACCACTAAACAATGCCTTTGTAAACTCCTGTCTATGGTCAGACTTCAAAAGCTTTCTGTATATATATATTTACTGTCTTTGTTTTTTTGGATGAGGGTATGGCATGCAGCTCAAATGTTTTGTGTGGGAGCACTATGTAAAGGGTAAATGACAGTGTTAAAGTATAAGCTCTATCTCTTCTGTAAGAAAATAGAGGAGAAACAACACATTACTTAACTAGGACAATTTCACATGACTGATTCAGAGCAATTCATTTCAATTACTCTGATCATCAGATAAATAGCACATCTGGTAGTGTCTGCAAACTAATCATTAACAGGTGTGAATTGGTGTCTGCAAGCATATATTTCCTACTGTGTGGCCCTTTGTTCACTTCAGGACACTTCTTAATTAGAGACAAGTTGGAACCACAAGCCTTTAGATGTAGATCTGTTCTTTGAACACCCCCAAAATCAGCACTTTGTACATCAGGTTGTTATTTAGAGAAAAGATCTCTGGGGAAAAAAAAAAAAAAAGTCAATTTCATGGTTCTGAGGAAGCATTCATTGCCCAGTTCTGACTTACTGGCATTAGTCTTGTCTTCTGTTTACAGCAATAAAGGCATGTATGATTTGTATGATATGTTTACAGATCGTGGTGTTTATGACAGAAATAACATCCATTGTTATTGTCAAGGACATGTAAGTAAAACTTTCCATTACAAATGTAGAACACTCTGCTGTCATTATTGCTGGATGACAGTTGCCATCATAAGTATTTAGGAAGAGACATCAATAGACTTTAGGGAAATCTATATAAAATGGAGGAAAAAGCAAAACCAGAATTGGGATGTAAAAACACGTGACCTGATAAAAGTTAGCTGTTACTGGGCCAGAAAATTTGAATGTAGATTATAGAATCATGGAATTCTTTCATTTGGAAAAGCCTTTTTAAGATCATAAAATCCAACCATTAAGCTAAAGATATTTTGATCTGAGTCTCAACCCTTATCTGACCTACTGCAATGAAATTCCATATCAGGATTTTAGAGCTGTGTATCAAGAACATATAGCCATACACTTGCTTATAGCTATAGACAAAAACTGTATGGCTAACTTGGGTAACCTGCTTTGAATGTCAATATGTACATTGTTTGTAATTAGACAGCTAAACCTTAAAGTAAATGTAAGCCACCAGAATATGTAGACTTCTGAGCGTCTGTTTATGAAGATTCAAGTTTTAATATGATCTGAAAATGTAGTTTGCATTAGAACTTCTGAGCTTGAGCTAAGAGGGTCATAGGGGGAAAAAGCATATAAATATTGAGTTTTCATCCTTGTTTACAAGGCTAATGTTGCAAAGTACCACCTCTGCAAGAGATGCAGGAGTGGTTGCACCACTCTTCCCTGTGAGTATTGATGGATGTCTTTCTTCAAGAGGCAGCTGCTGAAGGATCAGTTTATGCTACAAATAATTCCAGCACAATCCTGCAAAGATTTCACCTTACTTTGTTATTTAATTCTTTTGTAATTCATTTCTGGCAAGGTAAAGCAAACTTTGAATTTGAAATTTAGTAGATGTTAATTGATTATTGCTGTTTCTAAGAATTTTTTACTAAAGAAATTTAAACAGAAAACCTTAAATGGACAAGAAAAGATCACGGGTCAATATTTAGGGAGAGAACTGAACTGCACAAATAAAATCAATCATTGAAGGAAACATTTTTGCTTGTAGAGCAGGTTAAGCAAAATTCTTTTAAAGCCTGAGAGGAATACCCTAAAATCACCCACTAGCTTAACCCTCTGTAGGCCTTTTCTGATCAATTAGGCATAAATTAAGTCAGGAATCTATAAGGAAAAAGACACAAACAAGAGAACAAGAGACCAAAACAACTATAAAGAAGATCAAAACAGTGAAAGGTAAGGTAGGAAACCAAAGAAAGAAAAGTAACTGAGCCTTAGTGAAATAATTTTCTTTTTATGAAAAAAAACCCTTATTAAAAGAGGTAACAATTCACTAGTCAAACTAGCTATAAACTCACTTTCTTAGTTAAAAAAGACAGAAAGCATTCCAGAGCTTTGACCTGGTTCTCTCTAGTGTTAAATTTTTAGTATAAAGTCTGGCCAACTAGCACCTCCTCCAAAATTTCCAGACATGGTTCAGGAGTTAGCACAAACAGAACATATTTCTTAGTAAGTGGTTTGGATATGTTGAATTAGTTTTAGAAAGTTTGAATGTATACAGAACTGTCCATTTGAACTCAGGGTCAGAAAATAAGTACTTACATGTTTTGTTTATGATATAGATGTAGCCACAAGCTACTTCATGCTCATCATAAGGTAGGGAGCATTGTTGATGTGAGCAGGAATGCTGGACGGTTGTGTGGGCTATCAGGCAACCATGATCATATTTGCTCAACCAGGCAAAATGAGTATAAAACTGCTATTTGGATTTGAGGGCATTTTATACTCACTTTACACCGCTGTAAATGTCTGCTCAATTTCCAGGAAAATTGAAGTGTTGTCTTAAGATCCAATGATATGGTGAAAAGACAGTTTGAGGGTAGAAGAATGCTAGAGAAGAAATTCTTTTTTATTTTATTCTTCTAAAATGCCAGGATTGTCAAATCTTTCTTGTTGGAGCATTCTGGATATAGACCCAAGTACACTGCTTCAACTAAAAGAGCTGAAAACTGTTTTGCTATAGCATGAGACTACTGAAGCTTCACTACTGCACATATGTGAAGTCCCAGGAAATCAGTAACAGTACTTAAAGTTATAAATTTGCATGAAATTCAGAGAAAGGGGGACCAAAATGTGTTTTTCAGTAAGGTTAAAAGAAGTAAGAAGTTATTAATACTAATAAAAAATGCATATCAATTTAGTGGAAGATAACAAAAAAAAAAAAGTTTTTACTTTCTCTTTTTAAGCATACCCAGCCTAACTGCTTTGCAGAGTTCACAGAGTAATGGATTCAGAGCACAATAACAGAAATTTCTTCTTCCTGAGGAGAAAACATACTTATGAGGATGCCAGAGCAACACAAAAAACAGAGCTCCATGGAACAAATTGAAGAATCCTCTGGCATGCAAAGACTAAAGATGCAATTCCTGTGCAGTGAAAAAGCCTTTTCCTGAGGTTCTAAAGTTTGCCCTTGATTATCTGCAGAATGAAATAGAATGTGTGTATGAGGCAGAGCACATCTTGCACTGCAAGGAGTAGAGTCAGTAATGGGTGGGAAACTACATGATCTAATCTGCAGACTGCACATTTTCAAATGCCACAGTCTCAATTATATTGAATTCAAAGCAAAATTGAAACTGTCCCTGGTCCTGCAAATCCCATTCTATCAGCCTCTATCTGGATTTGCTTGAGGGACCTTCTAAATAAATAATAATAATAAATAAAGGAGTTGGGTTAAGTTATATATATGTTTTTAAAATAGCTATCGTTATTTTGAAGCGAAATGGGGGCTTATGGCACAGACACTCTTTTGTTAAAGTTAATGTACCTTGAAATCTTTCGACTCAGCACAGCAGACTGTCAAAGGTGCTTAAAAAAATAGACCAATATTCTCCAAAGCTCTTTCTGCAAGAGGGGTCTTGTGTGAAATGATAACAGCCACAACCCCAATATTGTTTACAGAAATACAGCTTTTCACTGCAGAAGCATCACATTGAAACTTGAGGGGAAACAGAATATAAAATGAGACAAAGATTTTAGTCATGACTTTTGAAAGTTAATAAACCTTCAAAATTTTGTCTGCATATTGCAGTTTTCCTGAGTTCATTCAAATAAAGGTCCTAGCATTATGAGTACATTTTTAAGGGTCCTTTCTGCCTATACAAATGGAATAGTGCTTTCCTTATTTGGAGATAAAGTTATTTTCCTATCCTTGGGATTTTGTGCTCCTAAATGTAGGGTTGCCCACCTTCAAACCTCTTTTTGACTTTTGTTTGCTTGAACTACCTTATTAATTTGGGAGTGTAATTCTGAGAAGTAGGTTTTTATATTTGTGCATCCTTATGATGAGATGGTAGCTCCTGGATTGTCATGCAGTGCTGTAGATCTTGCCCACCACAACTCCTTGGCCAAAGTTGTGTGCAAACAACAAGTACAGTCATTGCACAATCTGCTTTCTAGAGCATTATTGCTTAGCATTAAGGTACAAGTACAGCAAACAGATTGGGGAACTCCAGGGACAGAAATACACTTAATGTGCATGAGGTTCTTAAAGTCTCTCTTAAGAAACTCCATGCTGTGCTGTGGTTTGTGCCTAGTTTTTCAGTTTATGGTGTGAGTGTGTGGGCATCTATAGATTTTTGTGGTCCAAATCAAAGATGCTGACAGAACATTATGTACTGCAAAGTTGAATTATGTATTTGCTCTCCATAAACCTAAATGCTTACATTCCTAAGTGCTGTCTGAAGTTGGAAGACAGATGCTCTGAATGTTATCTTTCATCTCTTTATGCTCCAGTTTACTATATGGTAGTTGTGATAACAGTGTGGAGAGGAAAAGAATATACCACATTCTGGACACTCAACTGCTATGAAAATGGAGCAGATAGTACAGATCTGTGAATATATTAAAAAACAAAATTATAAAAATTATGAGGAACCTTAGGTTTTATTATTTCCCCAATTATATTCATATTACAGTAGGACCAGAAACCAGAAGACTAAACTCAATTTATGAAGGGCTCTACAAAAACCACCCAAAAGTATGCTGCATAAAAACACATATTCTGCATGCAGCAGACAAGAAACAACATAAAGAGAAACAAAAGCATAGGAAGAAAATAAAATAATACTAATAGGCAACAATCTTACTATCATTTTCAGCTTATTTACATCAAGTATTTTTATAAGCATAATGTCAAAAGACAGATTTGGAGAAGGGACCTGAAGGAAAGCACTGATCTTTCGGAGTGTTTCTTCCAAGCATGGAAAACATAAAAGTAGCTGGTTGAGAACAAATCAAGGAGGTGATGGAGGGTATTATCAGTAGCTGATTAGAAGTAGGAGAGAATCTCTTGTTTCTGAAGGAGAGGTAAAGTGGGATTAGGTTAAGAAGATAAAACAAACAACATAAACTTGATAGTGAAGAGAAGTCACAAGCAAACTGTAAACAGAACAGCACATGATCAAAGAGTAGGCAAATGCACATACACAGCAGCATTTCATAGCAGAACAAGAGTATTTTTGTTGTGTATTCAGTAAGCAGAATGTTCAGCAACCAGGACCATGGCTTTGGCTGTGTGGTTAGGCAGGTAAAGATTAATATTGCATTTTGAATGAATGTGAGAAAATAAGGGATTGTTTGGATTTAAGAAATCAAACATGTAAAAACATGTTAGAAGTTCAAGTGATTGGCAGAATGGCAGTTGTGTCCACAGTGTTGAAAAGGGATAATAGTGACTTGTCTGTAGCTGAGGAATTGTTTTAATTGTGCTTAGTTTGAACTGTTCAATGAGTGGTATCATGGGTTCAGTATCAAAAGGGACTAGATAGTAATACTGAGACAGATGTGCCACCAAGACAGCGCTGTTTCTTAGGAGTACCTTGCAGATGTTGAGGTTTGCTGGGGGAAGGATGAAGAAACAGAAACACTTGAATATTATGAAAGTTCCCAGAGGAAAATAAGCAGAATGTGAAGGATTTTCTCTGAAGAACAAGCTGAAAGAGGTGCTGGAGGCATACAAGAACTGGAAGATGGGATGATCATACAAGATAGAGAGAGGCAATACGTCAGCATAAGGAGCATGAACAACAGTGTTGAAAATCAGGCAGCCACATAGGTTTTTCTCATGAGGCATCACACTGATCTCGATTCTTGGCTAAGATGAAACTGGTGACTTGTGATCATACATCTACCATCAATATTGTTATTCTATCAAATGTCCATCCAGTGTAAACAAAGTCTATTCAGGAAGAATATATTGCTGAGTTGCTTTCTAACAGCTTCATAGAAGTCATGCCAATAAAAATATACCATAACAAATAGAATTGAAACTTTGCTTCATTTACTGTAATTATAAATACTGTACTCTTTCAGTGTTGGCTCAATCATATATAATTATAATATTCATTGCTTTAAGAAGATACTGACCTGGATTTCTGCTGCATCCATGAAAAGACTGGTTGATCAGTAAGCAAAACAGTGTCTGAGCAATGGCAGTTTATTGCCTTACACCCTGGCAACTTAATGTAAACCTGCACTGATTTGGTTTTACCTTTGACAGCATAGAAGTTGTTTTGTTACTAGTTTTGCTATAATTGCAGCCCACTCATGATTTATAGTCCACTATCGCATTCCTTTCCACCAAACATAACGACATCGGCTGGTATGGGCCTCTAACATTTCATAACAACTTACTAATTTTAACATGCCCTCTCTGAAATGGTAGGATTATACTAATTAGAATGGTGTTTTCTTTTTTATTTTTGTCTTGTTGTTGATGTAAAACACCAAAAGGATAGTTTGAAACTCATTGTGACAGTTTGATTCAGGCTTCTTCCTGATAACCAGATGTAACTAGGGAGGGGCTTGTCTCCTAGGTATTCCTCACCCATTCTTTCCCCTCCCACGGGACAAAGAAAGCATAAGACAGGAGATAGGGAGTTTGGTTTCTTGGGTTTCCAGTGAGGGTGAAGTGCAGGGAGTGCTCTGCTGCTGCTCAATTCCTTACCAGAGCCACACAGGAGATCAGGGAAAACATGTAAGAGAGAGAAGGGATAGCTTCCTTCTAAAAAGTGGTTAGTGGAATTGTGTTATACTGGTGGGCGGGGGTGTTCTTTTGTGCCCATTGTTTATGTTTTGTCTCTGTTACTCTTGTTTTCCTCTTTCCTTTTTTCCCCCTCTTCTTTTCCCTCTCCCTATTGTGAGTACAAAGTATATTCATATAAATGCAGACATTTAGAGAATATACATACATATATATATATATACACATATATACATATATAGACATATATACATATATATATATATATATACACATATATACATATATAGACATATATACATATATATATATATATAGACTTAGCTCATTTTTTCCCCCCCCTCCCCATTCCTTTTCCCTACTTTGAGGAGCAGGGGAAGAAGCAAGGGTGGGGAGGGGGTGGCTCGAGCTGGGTGGGGCCAGGACAAGACCAAGACACCCATCTATATTTTCTCTAATATCTTAGACTGTGCTTTTATTGCACATGGAGGAGAAACTAGAAATTTTTTCATTATGAGTCCCAACATCCCTTTTGGTCTATGGATTAGCTTCAGACAGCAGTCACCAAAGACTACACTTATGTTTCATTAGAGGTAGAGTGGCTTTTCAGTATTAAAAAAGTGATTTATTTTTTTTCCCTAGCAGTTATGCTGAGGTTCATTAGGAAATAATGAGTTTAATAACATTAAATTTTAAACTTTTTTAGCACAAGGGCTTTTGTATTCTACATCTGTTCAGGTTCCAGTACAATTGTCTCTTAACTCATCTATTGGGCTACTTGGTGTGCCACTACTAAAATTTCTACTGAAAGCTTCGAACTCCAGGAGTAGAATATTCCAAACAAATACTAATTAGTTAAGCATCCAAGATTGTTCTTACCCAATGGTAGAATATACTGCAACACACACAATGTATTTTTGAGCTGATGAACTCTTTCTCCCACCCAGGAACGGGTAATGATTTCACATTAGCAAGGTTAATTGACATCATGTTTACTTGCTGCAAACACTGAGAGATGAACAAACACATTTCAATTCCTAAAAAAGCCTTCTGTGTTTAAAATAGTTTTAAGAGGTTAGAAAGATTTTTTTTTTTCTTGGTGGTAGAAAGGAGATTCAATTTTATAGGTATTATTCACAATTGCACCCTAAAAACTTTTCAATCTATGAGAAGTTCCAGATTAAAGTCAGGGATTTTTGATCCTTGGAGATTTTTTGAGACCTTGCTATATGTTCTCTAGTTCTTAGTGCTTGAGTTTCTTATTTACTGTTATTTACTCTTTCTATATATCTGAGGATTGTTTCTTTCATATCCCTTAACAGGAAATGAACTGACTCTTTGCTTCTTCATGATGCATATAAAATAATATTTTGCATATTTGATTCACTGTGAAGAGTGTTTAGCATTGTTCAGAATATTCAGTATTGCTGCCTGGGTTATAGGACAGGATTTAATATAAACTTCCTGAAAATTTTGACTCATCTATTTTTGCTTATATCTGCCTACAAAGTTTTTGTGGATACCTTTTGGCATTTTAATCAAAAGATGACAGCTTTTTCAGTCTAATGTCATCCTTTCAAATACTTGTTTTTCTTCTCCTAGTATTCTGTCCAACTCCTACATACAATTCACTGTACCCTGTCCTTATCATCTGATATTAGATTTTCAGATTTATGAGAACCATTCCAAACTTCTTACAGATTTTCCATCCTCCTTTCAAGGATATTGTTTGGCTTGTAGTGTATTCTTTCACCCTTTGTTACTTAAACAATTGATGCTTTTCCTTACCTCGTTTAAATGTCTCTTGGTTCTTTTTATAGTGTGACAAATTTCTCTATATTTGTGTCTGTTTTCATACTCCTTTGTTCCATCACATATTGTTTCTAGTGTATTTGCTTAGCCTTTTTACACTTTTTCTGTTATATTTATATCTGTAATATAGCTATATTACCACACCCTTTTATTGCAATGTAATATAATAACACGTAACACGTTTCTCTTGCTGTAAGGAAACTTAGCTGCACAAGATGAGCTTCATTCATCAGCACTGTGTTCCAGTAAAATGTAACTCCCCCTCTCCAGCACAAGAGAGACTTTGAAATGCACCAATAATAAATATTTTCCTCATGTTTTTTTTCTGGTTATTGCTTGCTGTTTTCAATTCATATCTTGTCCTCAATCTCTCACTGCTTTACATGGGCCTGTTTTCTCTCCCAGTATAAGCAGGACAAACCATTTGTATTGCAGAGGTGTTTGGACTGGCAAATGACATCAGCCTTCTTTGCTCTAAATGTTGTTGCAATCTCTAGTACAGGAAGACTTCTCTTCAGAGGTAGCAATGGTGAATGTTAAGCATATAGTCCAACCTAAGCAAAGGTTTCTCTTCCTTTCTGGAGCAAAATGAAAGAGTGATATCCCTTAAAGCTGACGTAAACCTTGACTGAACAGGAACATGAATTATTTATTGAAGGTGAGATTTACATTACTTACAGGTGGGTGCCTGAATCAGGGATAATTTTCTGAATTTCTGTTATGTGGAAAGGAGATACAGTCAATAGGATTAGTGGAATACATGGTGTAATTTATCTGAGTGTAAATAAACATCTGTTTCAGCATGAGACAAATTGTCCCCAAGGCTTCATTGACACTATTGGGTAGATTCCTACTGGTCATAAAGAAAGTCTAGTCAAATAGGTCAAGCCTATTGGCCTTTATTTAGCCAGAATGACTGTGGAAGAGGTAGGAATTAAATGTCTATCATTAGATTTCAGCCTATATCTCCTAATTAAATAGATTATGGTTTATTTTGTGCATACTAGCCTGATTCTTTGAAAACTGTATGTGAACTTTCAGGTTAATGCAATGGAAAAAAATAGAGTTGAATCTCTTTGTCTGTATCTGCTCAACAGGATAAAAATAACATTTCCATTACTGATTGTACAGGATGCCATAGAGCACTCCAGGCATCCACAGATCCAGCATAAGACAAAAGATAGGAGACTTTTGCTTCCATTTTTTATTGTTACTTTTATTATTTCCAAGGCTGTCATATGCTCAAAAGTTATATTATGATCAGTTAATGATTTAATGGAAATAAGTAAGACAACTCCCTCAGAGCTAGTAAAGCTCCAGGATTAGACAGATTTCTGTCAGGTTGTAATAAACCTTCCTAACACCTACTGGGCCCAGTTTCATACCTCTTCAAAGAATCAGTTAAAATACCACCAATAAAAAAGAAAAATTGAAAGAGCTTTCTAATCACTTTGTTTGTCCTTAAAATCATACAAAATATTCTCACAACGGCACTAGCTCAGGGAAAAACAACACAGAGGCAAATCCCTTAAGCATCTTTATTTAAACAGTGCACACCCAACCAGAATTACTGTACAGGTGTTTCTCTTTTAGTTCAAAGCAACCTATTTTGCCCATACATCTCAATTTACACCCACTAGAAAGTGTGTGAATAACTCGATAGTGTGCTGCTGATGCAAGAGTTATTTTCCTTTTCTGAATTTCATGCCATTTGAGCAGACAAGAGCTGTGACTGAGAAGCAGGTGCCATTTAGTCAAAGTTTTCAAAACTAAAGATGCCCAGCCTTTTATTCCTGGCCACTCTTAAGAGACTCAGCAGCTGTTAGGGATCCACTTCTCTTGCTGAAGGGCAAGATTGCATTAGTACTCAGTGGATTTTATGGAAGAATGATATGAGAGGTGACCCACTCAATAAATTGCTCTATCTTTTGTTCATTACTTTCCTTTCCTTCTTCTTCATCATACTTATTCTCGCAAAACATAGCCAACAATTGCAGAAAGCTGAGTGCTCAACTGCAACCCAGTGCAGATCAATGCAAAATATCAGTCTGCTAATTAGTGTTTAGATCTGAGTATGCCACTTACATTTTCATTGTAGCAGTATTAATAGATGGGAAAAAGTGAAGATTTTTGCTCTTTACCTTCATTTACCATTTTACAAAGTGCAGTTGAATCCACTGTATAGTTACAGTTGCTTTAAAATTTACTAAGTATGAAATCAAAACTTAATGTATTTCTTTGTAAAACTCCCTTAAGTACTGGGTTATTTTAGATGAAGTTGGCCAAATCAGTCTCATGCAGTGACCTCTGAAATGCTGAAGAGATGTCTTGTGTATCCTCTCTGCTTGAATTAAATACTGAGTTTCTTTAAAACACGCATTTTAATTAGTTTTGAAGCTAAAAATGCCACCTGTGCTGAATGGTGATGCTGAGGGAATTCCATTAGTATTCTAGAATTTCTTTGAAAGCCATCTTCCATATGACAGATGGTAAAGCATGGTACATGAATCAGGTGAAATAAATAATGCAAATAAGTGTGGATATGTGCCTTATGAGTGTCCTTTTTTTCTGACCAAATTGTTATAACAAAAGCTTTATGTGTCAATACATTTTGAAAAAAATCCCCATTTTCCACTTTTCTAGCTATTCCAAAATAATGAACTTCAGGTGCTCACAACAAATGAGGTTGATTTTTGTCTTGCAAGAACAAGCATAAACTTTATGTCACAGCTTAGCAGTCATTAAATATTGCCCAGAGACCACCATGCACACCACAGCATACTTCTGCCAAGGAAAAAGGAAAAGCATGTTAGTCTTGCAAAGCCTGGGTGCAGTATGTCTCAATTCTGGAAGGAAGAAAATAAGAAATCAGACAGAAAAGAATCATATGGTAGATTGTTTGTTTCATGTCTCCAATGCTACATTGATCTTCTTCATATTCTCTATTATTCAGAAATAAAAATTGGTACTGCAGTTATTGTAACAGTATGTTTCCAGTCATGCAGCACTATCCAGGTATTAGCAATTTATTGGGAAGGCAGTATCATTTACGCATCCGCTGTTCCATTTCTAATTGCCTGACACTTATTTAGTACTGAATGGAAGGACATAGCAGAGATCATTGGAGCAAAACTCCTTTTCTACTCTGTTCCATAAGCTTGCCTGGCTTTCTAAGATATCTGTGAGACAGGCACTCACTCTCTCTGCTACTATGAGAATTGAGAAACCCAAGATCCGGAAAGGCACCAATTACTGTATTTTATGGGAATGTATGTTGTTCATTTTTAAGGTGATAGAGGGCAAAGAAAGTCTTTTCCTTTTCATATACTTCACTGCCTCTCTCTTATTAATCAGAAAACTTTTTGGCTCAAGCACAGCTTTGAATATATATTTTAAGGTGCTTTATTCTTATTGATTCTTTTGTGACTCTGAGTCTTTGAGTCCATTAACATAAGAGCCAGCACTGCACTCTTGTGTACCTAACTCATCTCCCTTGAATCTCATTCAAAATGTGAGACTGACATGGACTAAGATCCATGTGGTTAGTATCGTATATACCTTCCATTTAAAACTGGATTTCATGGCTAACGTCTGCCTTGAACAAACCAGATCAATTTTAACATCATTATTTCTGGCATCTGCCAAGGAGAAGAAAGTCAAATAGGGAAATGAAACTCTACAGAGTAAAGAATAAAAAGAAAATATGTAATTAATATTTTTAAAAGCTTCAGGTATCTGGTAAGGGCTTATTAATCCCCTTGATTCAGAACTGCTGGTATTAATCTTTTTTGGTGAAAGTAATCAACAGCTGTGACCAGCTAATAGTGACATGGTGCTTTGGATATGATCGGCACTGCCCCTTGCTGTTTGGTGTGTTTGCTTGATTAGACCATTTCCTGAGCAGTCCAACTTAATCTGAGCTTTTTGCACCAACTCTTCCATGAAAGCTTCCCTTAACTGGAAAAGTGTCTAATGGTGAGGGCTGAAAGGATGAGTAATGTTTGCAACAATGTCATCAGAACAGATTTGATATTGCAAACAAAGATAGAACGGAAGATAAAGCAACATTTAAATCTGAACTATGCTTTTCATTACAGGAATTTTCATTCTTATTTAGTCTTTTAATGTATTTTGCATTATCTGAAGTGAGTAATGTCTTTGCAAAGTGTGGATTCTAGAAATTCAGATTCTTTCTTCTTGGCCAGATCCCACTCTGCCATGCCTCATTCACAAGCTCAGGCCTTGAAAAGTCTATCAATCATATTATAATTTTATATGTCTTAACAGAAGAAGACATAGGCTGCAACTCATTCACTAAAAATATATATGCAAAGACACTATAGTCTGCTATGCTGGAATTTAAATTTCCTTTTCATTTAGAATATTGTGCATTAAATTACACTCAGTGACAAATTACCAGTAAATTCAACCACTAGAAAAGTATGCACTTAGTCTTCTGGTACTCAAACACATTACACGCCATTTGTTTAGACTGCAGAAAAAACTTTATCTTTTTCTGATGAATTAAAGAATTTGGACTTTGTGGGGCACTAGACTCCAGAGCACCGCACCAAACTCCAGGCTGTGCACATTGTCTTTCCTTCAACAGACAGGAGGGGCAGTGTCTGGGTATGTGCTCTTGGTTCCACCCAAACAGTGACCTTGTATTTGCAACAGCATCAGTCCTGCTTTGTCCTCTGTTAATGAGCTGTCTTATAATGTTACTAAACACTCTTGTGTGATTTTCTGCTGACCAGTCATTTCCTGTGATTGCTGCCACATCTACTGTCCTGCTTCTATATGTCTGGGTGTGGGAAAAGACATAAGGTGCCCTTTCAGCTCTGAATTATTTGTCCACATGAAACCGATACAACAGAGAAGATGAGAAACCAAGACAAAGCATTGTTTCTTTGATAGATTATTAATATACTAAAGATCTCTCTACAGAATAGATTTCTACTTTGTTACTTTCACTCTTTTATCAGCCTTCTAGAAAAAAACCCCAAATAGTTTTAGAAATATAATAATTTTTCCTTCTGGCTAGTTTAATCTTGCTGTTTCTGCAAATGGTGCTTTCACCTTGAAGTGAACCTTTGATACTTCTCATCACAGTTCTCTGTTTTACAAGGATAGATGGTGTGAATGAGACATGACAAATCACAATGAGACTAGCCTTTTATAAATTGGTGACTGTGTAAATGTCAATCTGTAAATGTTTGTTTTTACAGCTGAAACAGTCTCACTTGATTTCGCCCCATCAAATGCAAGTACTTGAAAATTCCACAGGGAAAGCAAAGACATTGCTTATAGCTCATTTCTTCTTTTAAATGTGCTCTAGATATTCAAGCTTTGCAAGTGTCTTTGTTCTTGCATTTTTGTAAAGACAGTTTTCCTGAGGGATATGCCAATAATGATCACTGGTGCATCCACACCATAAATTGGAAATGCACATTATTGATTCTGTCAGAATCGTTGATGATAATAAAATATTAAGAAAAAAATAAATTGTTCCAATTTTTTTCTAAAATTAGTTAATCTCCTGTTGCAGAAGATGGGTTAGGATCTGAATCTAGCAATCAGAGGAGGCTGCATCAAACAGCAGGTAAGGGTGTAGTACTTGTCTATGGTTGTAACCTGGAAATGAAGGTGAATGGAACTGCTCTATGTCTCTCACGTATCACCTGTGTGATCCTAGTCAAGTGTACCTCTACTTCATTCCACCATCCATCTACATCTAAGTACAGAAACAGAAAAATGCACGATCTTAACTCAAAAATAAGAGACATTTTGATTAATAAAAGTATTATCTTCCAAAATTAAGATGAGAAGATACATAGTTTTGGTTTCTGATAGTCCCTAAAACCATCAAAGAATACAACTTAGAGGAAATTATTAAATGTTTAGGTTCTCTAAGGCATGTCTGACATGAAAAATGAGACAGACATAAAAAATGTGGTTCTTGTTATGCAGTGGTATGCTAGTTGTGTGTGTTTTGACTGGTTTTTTTTTCCTGAGAAACTACTTAATTCCACTTTATTTGAAGCTTTACCTTTCCCTCTATAGCTCAAAAACTAGCATTTTTTAAATTTATTTATTTTTTTTTTCATCTGACAAGCAAAAATGGCTCCAAACATATTTTTAATTACATTTGTGTAGAGGAAGATATTGGAAAGGTATGTTTGATAAAAGAGAGCTGGTATATAGTAGAAAAAAGTTTAGTTTTTCTGAAAGTTATGCTTAGTTAGAATTGACATTTTAAGAGACGGTATTAAAATACACTGGCAAACAATGTTATATATTTGTTGGCCCAAGAGACATTTTTTTGTTTAGAATTAACACAGTGAATTGCAGCAATGAAATTTACCTTAGGTTAAGTACTGCTTAATACTTTAAACCTAGATTTGGAAGTCCTTTGCCTTTCTATGACATTGTTAGTTTGTGCTAGTGAAAAATGATATTACAGTTTTCACTATGGCTATGTCCCCGAGAGTGAGTTTGATACATACAAACCCAGCAAGATATGAATAAGAGATAAGTTGCTGACCTTGAAATCATTCAAAATATAATTCCTATGGAAGGCAGATTATCATATATCATGGTACAAAACTAACATGCCTACAAATATGATAGGGGGATGATATATTCAGTGTCTTCAGATCACCTGAAATAAATATATGACTGAAGATATATTTCACACTGCTCTGCCACAGATATCTCTCTACCATCTCTTGGATACACTTGTCTGTTCCAATCAAGGAAAAAGAGTGATTTGTTTGTATGGCCATCTACTAGATTTTCCTATTGCTATTACTTGCAATCTTTCATTTCTTATGGGTATAACTTCCCTACCTAGTAGAGTAAAATGAAGAAAATGTAGTATTAGAAAATAAGGGACTATTCAACAGAAAAAAAAAGTAAATCCACTTGTACTTAAAATCAAGCTATCCTTTAACTGGAAATGCCTTTATTGGAGAGCATGGGACAATATATTTTATTGGACCATCTGACAAAGCTAAAAGGTGGAGAAACTTCTCAACATGAAAGTCTTTTTTCAAGACTAAGAAAGAAGTAGCATCTTCAAGAAAACCCTGTGATAAAACCAGTCATTCCTTGTTTACCTTAATTCTATAAAACAATCGCAGCGTGAGAGAAAAGTGACTCACAAACTTCTGAAAGAGAAATGGGTGCCTTAGAACTAAGTCTTTTTTGCCTTTTGAGAAACTGATAATGTGGGGTAGATTAAAAGGTTTTGAGCAGGTTCCTGAGGCTGTCAGGAGCTGGCGGTGCTGTGCTGGTGGGTGGAAGTGACTCATGGCATGTAAATGTTTTCACAACTTCCTGTGATAGTTACTACTGGTTTGGTTCTTGATTAAGCTCAATGAGGCAGAATCAATGAAATAAATAATATTTCCAAGATTTCCACAGCACATCTCTTGGAAGTAGCAAAGAAACTAGAGAATTTTGCAGCCAACATTTACAAGGATGGCAAAATCAAAAGTGGCTGACTTTTGTTAAAGATGGAAAAATTCATTCAGAGAAGGACTCTTTCATATTTGATCCTTTAATGTGCAATTGAGAAAGATACATTCTGTGGCAAAGTTGTGACCAATATATGTCTTAGCTACCTTCTGCTTCTAAAAAAGCCTGGGAAAAAGTGATTATGCAAAAAAATGAAACAAAGAGCCTATAAGCGTCATTTGCCTTGGAAGAGCAGTCACTTACCCTTATTTTAAACAGGCAGCTCTGATTATGTTTGCCGTAGTTAGAGAAGCTGGGACAAGCTTATTATTGTGTGGGTTTAACCCAAACTGTGTGTTCTACACCCTCTATGTAATTCCTAAAGAACTGTTAACAATGGATCATTTTCAGCAGCTGCCCAGTGACCCTTCAGGCTACAAGATGAGTGTTAGAGAACCCTGTGAGATAGGGTCTTCACATCAATGACAACGACTCAGGTGTCATAACTCCCCTTTGGGGAGGGGGGGGGGGGGGGGGTTGGC
>JAWWEV010000115.1:108396791-108428245 GCA_035583235.1 Hafferia zeledoni | reverse complement strand
CAGGAATATCTCATGACCCACAGAGTAAATCACCCAGTGGGAAACTCCTGGCCCTGGGATAGATTCTGGGCATTCCCACCTGAACCTAAGCATATATAATCTAGGGGTTCCAGAGGAGGACCAGAACCTCAACAGGACTGCAACTGCCACTTGACCAGACTGTGACCATCATCCTCACCAGCAGATTTTCCCTTTCCTTTTACTTTGGACTCAGGGGAACCACTTGGGGCTCAGCACAGGGGTTTAACAAACACTGTTCTCAGGGTGCTGAGTTATACATCTGGGTTTTGTGAGTTAAAATCAACTTCTCTTTGTATCATTGCATTTATTGCAATATTTTTATTAAATTGTAACTCTGATATATAATCTCTTTTGAATTGGATTCATTTCTCCTGCTGGTTTACCGTTAAATGAGCACAATGATGCTTTTTAACTTGCAAAGAAAGGAGCACAGCCAATGGTTGCCTTATCAGTGTTTGAGCTCTGACCATGGCAGAGTTTTAAAAGATTCCCTTTAGAGGATTTTTTTAGGAAGCTTGAGGATGGAAAGTCAATGAAAGTGGTCTCAGGAACTTCTGTTCAAGATCAGCCACATAGCAAGAGAAAGATGACTGATATTAGTGGTCCTTTACAAATTTAATATTAAAAAAATCCTCAACTGTACTGAATCAGGCCATGGGTCTACCCAGGTCTATATCCAACCTCTAACAGCTTCAAGCAATAGATGCCAGTGACAGCAATTTGAGACTTGAGGGTGTGCTGACTAGCAGCATTGCCTGCTCATAAACAGAGAAAATGAATGCTAACTCACTCCAAGATATAAACTTGCTCGATGGACTAGCTTCACATCATCTTCTATAAACCATTGTTGAATCTCATATTTGCAAAACGTTGGTAATATTAATTTAACTGCAAAAATGTTGATGGAAAATGTATTCTTTGTGACAGCTTCTTATCGGAGAATAAATGCCTCATTAATCTTAGACATTTCATGCTAAGAATATTATAGAAGTTAGACAGAATGATAAGTAACATTGTAGGGAGCACAGATTGCTACATGCAGGAATGCTTTCACCCATTAGGCTCCTTCCATACTGTACAAGTCACTTCTTTTGTTCCTCAGGCTGCAGGCTGAGCGTGCTGCTCTCCCTCTGTTACACAGCTCCTGGTTTAATTAAAAGAAGACAGATAGAGTGGAGTGCATTAACCAGAGGTCCTTTGGTCATCTGAGGTTAAAAAAAAAATTAAAAAAAAAAAAAAAAAGTGAAGAAAGAAAGGTAAAGGGTTTGGAAACCAAAACATTAAATATTATGGGTAAGAGTAAGTCTAACCACAATACCTGAGGATATCTGCCAACATACACTGTCTGTTTTTACCTTCTAATTTAATGCAAGACGACAAAGCTGGGCAGGTATAAGATGGATGTTGAAAATTTACACTGTTTTGTTGTGAAGATAATTTAATGGAAGAATATATAATAGAATACCCTATTGTGCCAAGATGATTTAAGCTGCCTGAATACTGTGAGTGTAACAGATAATAAGAATAAGAAAAGGGAAAACTTCGTTGCAAGTTCTCTGTGGGTGAGCTAAGAAAGGCTGCTGTGACACTCCATTCTTATATTGTCCTTTGAATGTTTTTTTTTAAATTTGTGAAGATTTCTCTAAAACAAGCCTTTATGTAAGTGATGTGTTTTTATTGGAAGCAAAGAGAATCAGAGACTTTAACAGTGAAATTTATACTCTCACTGTTTCAAAAATATGTGCCTGGTAGTATGACTATGAGCAGCATATCCTGGCCTAGCTGGGAAACAAAAGGTATATTTCTTTAAGCTTGATTCTCAAAGAGTGATTTTAATCCTGTGGTTATATGACTTGGGGAGTTCTTTGTAAATCAACTTCAAAGTGTAACTGCTTAAAAATCTTTCCACTGCACTTTAGAGGTCCTCTAAACTTCTTGGCCAGTCAGATGAAGAGACGAAAATGTGATGTGAGACTGCTGAAGCATTATGAAGAAGGAAATTTGGGGTTCAAGAGCAAATTAACAAATTGTCTGTCCATGCTCATGCCAAACATCTTTTGACATTCCAGGAGCTTGGATCCAGCATGCCCAATGGACATTGACACTGTGCCTGTGCTTTAGATGAACTCTGGAGTATTTGGGATGTAAATCACTGCATGCTTGCAAAGTGAGATAGGAAGGACCATTTAGAGTAAGAAACTGTTTGCTTTTAGGTAGCGCTTTAGTATAGGCAAGTTTAAAATTACATATCTCCATAATTCTGAAAGAAGAAGAAAAATGAAATCAGCTCATTTTCCCCTTTTCTCAGTGTCTATGAAGGTCTACTTCACCACAAAATAGATCTGTTCTTCGTGAATACTGAAGCAGTGAATGTTCTTAAAGCAATCAGTGTTTTAGAAGTATTTTTCTCAACACCATGCATCTAAGTCAGTCCAGCTAAAATTTTCTCTTGTAAACAATAGAAATTGGTGTATTTTTACTTGATTGGAAAGTTCATCCTGAGATTTATATAGAGTTTTAAAATGGGAAGTAGAATATCAGAAAAAAAAAACCAAAAAAACAAAAATGGAGTGAACGTAGAAACGGTACATTTGAGATTTGTAGTGGGAGGATAATTAGTTCAGACTTTTCCCAATATCTCAACATCAGTCTTTCACAAGTTCTTCCATCAGAAACTTTAAACTAGCTGACTAAACTGTTTTCTCACTGTGAGGTGCAATGAAGTCATATTCTTGTTTCAATCCATTTCTATCATTGCCCCAAATTAATTCCTGAATTGGTAAAAAAATACAGACTTTCATCAGTAAACACTCTCAGTTCACACTGAGTTTGTTAACTAAGGGTTTATTTGTGCCTGCTAACAGCTGTATAGAGTTATATGGCAAAGAAATGCTGAACCAGCAATCTCTAACATCATTAAATAAATAAAACATACACTATAAGAAAAGAAGAGAGAAAACCAAGGGGATGCACTCATCATTCCTATTACTCATAAAATGTTTTGAGGCTATACTGTTTATCATGACTCTTTATTTTCAAGTGTTGTTTTATAGACTAGACCAATAGAGTTCTAGTTCAGATGGGGAGGCCTTTGAGTACAAAAGCAACAAAAATATGTTATAAAATTATATGACCCGGCATGCTGCCACATTTCTAGTTCTCTTGAAAGATATTCTGGTTTCCAAAATTTGCACTCCATAGATACATCCATTAGGGATTCATGCTTCAGATTAGACTCTTTAATTTTAACTTATGGATATGCATGTTTAAAGTTCCATAAACAACAATAGATTTAAATTAATCTGTATAACCTGGTGTAGTTTCATCAGTCTGTTACTAAAATTCAGGACTATTCTGAAAGATAATGCTCCAAAACCAAAAAATATTGTGCTTTAAGGTTGAATATGAACTATGCTGCATGAGGAAACATATAGTTTTACAATATATATTTGCAGAGAGCATTATTTCAGTGTAGGCTCATTTATAGAGGAATAGTCTCTTTGTCTCTTTCAGCTGATGTTAAAAAATGTTTTTACTCAATGTGTCTGCTCTGTGACTCATGATATACACACATTAAGTACTAAAGCTATAACTCATAGAGCACTTTATCTTTCCCTTCTCTGCTCCTGGCACCATTTTAAGTATTTCACATACTGACCAAAGTTAATCATGTTCATTGTCAAATTGTTGAGAACCTTGCTATAGTTTCTTTTTTTTCCCTACATAAATTATGAGACTTTAATGATGAGATATGGAAATCATATGGCTTCTATTCAAATCAAGAAGCTGATAAAAAAGAACACGTCTTATTAGGTAGACATTAAAACCTTTTTCTGCAATTCACCACTTGACTGCTCTGACTTTCACCTCTGGTAAAACAATGAAAGAGCCCAAACTAGACACAGAAAGCAAAGGAACAAGAAAAAGTCTAATTATTGTTTTCAACAGTACGATTAGCATCTTTAATTGCCTATCTTCTGTGATTTAAGCAAACTCTAGGAATCTCCAGGGAGGTAAACATTAGCTATTTCAAAACAGTTAAGTGAATCTAAGAAGAGGAGGCTAAATACAAACATTCAAGGATATTTTTTCCCAAGATACAGGCAAAGCAAACAGTGATCACCTTTGTGGTAGTTTTAGCTAGGCCTCAAATTAGCAGGCTCAGAGAATCTATGTAGATTAGCAGAGAAAGGAATCACCTGACTTAAGCAACCAAAGCAATATTTCATACCAGATGATGCAAACCTGAGATAAGTAGGAAGAGTTTCTCCGTTGCCATCATGTCTGCAGGGGAGGCAGGATATCCTGCAGCTGTCCTGCTGTCCTGTGCCTTGCTCCTGCTGCCGCTACATCGTATTTTGTTTTAGTTACAGGGAATTAGAAACATTTTATTGTTATTTTCTCTCTTTTGCCTTGCTAGGTGTCTTTTGGGATGCTTTAGTAGATCTAGAGTGATGGAATCTGTTTTCGGTAAGAGGTGTGTGTTATATGCTAGTTTCTTTTAATTTTCTCTTTTCTGTATAAATATATATAGTTAGTTTAAGTATAAACTGGTTTGAGTTCCTAGGGTTTGTTTTTTTTTTCCTTTTCTCCCTTTTCTCGACCGGGGAGGGGGGAAGGGAGGCTTTGACTGTATTGGGCAGTTGGAATTTTGCCAGCTCAACCCTAGACAACTTCAAATCAACAAAAGGCAAATCCATAGAGAGAAAATTTTGTAGTGAATTCTGTCTATCAAATATGTATCTCTCTTGTCTTAGCATTTCAATTTCACTTCTTTCTCATACTCTTTCAGAACAAAATTTAAAGTAATTCAGTGGAAATACGCTTGTGGTGCCTTTACCTACCACTCCTGCGGGTTCTTTGCAGAATGTTGTCAGTCCTAGATGGTGACAAGTATCATGATAACTTGCTATTTTACCAGAAGGTAATGTTTCAGACCTATTAGTATGTGATATATCTAAAGTGCATTGTAAAAAAAATATGCAGATTCTTTGCTAGACATTCATAAAGTGACAGGTTCATAAAGTGTGTTTGCTGATCTTTCTTTGGCAGGTGCATCCTCCCATATTTCCCCAATATGTTCCATTGTTTACAGTCTTGCAACCAGCTTGTTGACAACAGATATTTTCTGCTATTTTGGCTTCATGAAAGCAAGTGGAGTTCTTGCTAATTCCCTCACTAGCTCATTTTCAAGCACAGGTATAACTTGCAGTTATGCCCTTTTCTATGCACCAAGTCTAACCATTTTTAAACCAAGTTTAGTTCCATGCTTTATTGACTTTTTATGGACTTTGAATGTAATGGATGCAATATCTCCCGTATCCTAAATCATTTCATCATTCTTTGACAGCCAGTTTAATTAACCCATAGGCATTTGGATCTAGCAGTATAAGGTATGTCAGCTCTCAGCTAGGTTTTAGGTTGGGATATTCATCAAATTTTTTGTAATACGGACATTTACACACACACACACACACACACACACACACCCTACTCCATTTCAAATAACACATAATTTAATATATTTCAAATCTATTGTGATCACCTTATGTAACTTCTCACACAAATCGGGACAACGAATGTCATCTAGAGTTTTACCCACCCATCCATTTATTTTAAGTGTACCTCTATACAAATGTCTCTGAAAGAAGTGACTCATATTTCTTCTGCTATCACCTCTGTGTTTTCAGGATACTCCACAAGCTTGATGGGGTTTTTGTGCCCTATTCTGGAATGATTTTCTCTTTTTCTACAATCCAATTATGCTCCCATTGTAGATGGTAGCTATGAATCAGAGATGCATGTAAAAGAATGTATAACCCCTACATGTGTCTAAACAATGTGATTTCTTATATTTCATTTTAATAGCAGTGTTTATTTCCTTACACAAGCTCTGAAAAGCAAGCTTCCTTTGCAGTTTGTGTTTTCATCATGAAATGCTGACCAAAGATACCAGCCTCATGAGACATCATGACTCCGTTAAGCTAATGGTGAAATCCGTAGATGTGAAAAAGTTTAAGGGTCAAAAATTTTCTAGCAATGGATTCATATGGCAATGAAGGTGTTAAAGCTAAAAGGTTTTTAAAATATGTATACTTTGACAGGCGTGGGGAACATGCTGAATCACTTACAATGATGAATATTTAAAAATAGGGCACAGATGTCTAATTTAAATACAGAAATTTTCTTGGCATCTTACTAGTTGTTACTACATTTTTTTAACATGTATTTTATTCACACATTCAAATTTACTTGCTCTGATTTGCTTTGTCAACTGCAGGAGGCTGACTGATAATCCACACTTAGAAAGCTGCCAGTGTATCTCAAACAAATGTGAAATTTAAGTTTGCAGTGTGGACTTCAAAATTGTTCAAAACTTTTAGTTGCTTTGTCATGAAGTTTGGCGGGTGAAAGTGCTTTTCTGCTGGATGAGAAAGAAGAGTTAGAGGGTGAAATCCTGGCGCCTTTGATATCATGACAGACCTCCCATTGACTGTAATGGGGCCAGAAGTTCACCTGCTGTTATCTGCTTAGCTATCTGTCTGTACATTTTTAATGTACTCAGGAAAGTGGAATCTGAACACTAGTTTAAAGCTGGAATATGGAAATACCTCTTCTTCCTAAGTGACTCAATTGATTCTGCAGTCTGGAAGATGTGAGGAGCTGCTAATCCTTTTCAAAGTAGCTTCAAATAATGAGATATAAAGAGCAATATAGTATTCAAGTAATCTGTTTGCAGTGTGTTTAATTTTTCTTTACAGCTTGATTTGAAATAGTTTATATCCCTTAAGAAGGAAGGTAAAATCATTTTAGAGAGGAATTAATTTTTGAAAAAATAAATGTTTTCTCAAACAAAATTTTCATTCTAGTTAATACTTTATGTGTAAAAAAAAAAGGATGAAAATTATATTCAGCCATGTTTTATTATTTTTTTTTCCCCTCTTTTTGCAGAAAATTTTTAACAAAAGAAAATAACTGATACCTCATCTAGTTAAACAACAACTGAAAATCATATTTTAGGTTAGATTAGTTCTTCTCTCAAAACACCATATTCCTAAAGTGCTTTCAAATTTCTAAATACACCACCCAAACCATACAATCAAAAAAGGTCTGGAGGTTTTTACCTTTTTACTTAGCACTAGAATTTGGTATACTTATAATCTAGTTATTCATATGCATTTAAAAAGTAAAACATCAAGACTCTCTTCCTTCATGAAATACTGTAATCAGTATGACAAAGTTTTTTTTAAAGAGTCTATCAATTCTCTTTTTCATCATCATCCAAATATTAAATACAGCATTTAGTAGGTCCATTTATGTAATGCTCATGAAGCCTTTCTCTATTCTTAGTGTATATTATTTATATTATATTTATATATTATTATGTTATAATAACTTCTCTAGCAGATTAAACTAATTTGTATTTATCTCATCCACACAATTCAGGATTTATGGAACATTCAGTGCCATGGATCATACAACAAGTATGAAAAGATGGCTATCATGTTTGGGTTTAGAACGAAAATCTATAAATCTTCATTACTCTGTGCCTTCCAACTAACAGAAAAGTGGAGGTTTGTTTTCTCTAAAACACTCATGTGTCCTTCCATTGAGTGTCACTGGTAGATATATAAGTATTAATAAAATAGCTCTGTGAATGCCTCAAAGAATTACTTTGGGGGAAGAAACCAATGAAATGACATTGCAATGTGTTCATATGAAACAACATCAAGTACGTTCCTGACCTATCAGCAGGGGCAGACTCAGTTAAATGTGATGGGTGTGCTAAGCCTCCTTCATGAAGGTTAACACAAAGAAGGACTTTAATGGCTTGGGGAAGAGGGAGGGGAGCGGGAGGGGGACAGAGGGGGATTTCTTAGATAATATGGGCTACAAGTAAAGGCATTTCTTTCTGTTGCCCATATTTCACGATCTTCTTAATCTTTAATGTGTTCTAAAAAAAATACAATAACTCTGAGCTTGGCTGAGCACTTGATGCACACAAATACATTTTGTCCTTGGTCTGACAACTGCTTTCTTTCCATTATATTCAAAACTTCCTTTGTAGCCTTTTGGAAGTTAGTTTACTAGAGAAATTTCTGTGAATGGTTCCAGCTCTGATGATTATTGTTTTCCTATTTCCATCCATGAACCAACTGCACTATTTTAACCCATGTGCCATGCAGGCTGCAAAGCTGGGTCTTTATTTATTTAACTGATAATTCTCGTAAAATGACTCCACTGGATGCCTATCAAGTGATAGTCATTAACATGAGTAATGCATGTAGAAAATATAACATGCACTTGAAGCTATGCACTCTTTAATTAAATATCAGCATATAAAATGGACAATGAACTATTAATTTTTTTTAGCATTATGAGCTTTGCAGTTGATATTGCAAACAAAATGCTATAACGCATCTTCCAGCAGGGAAACAAGGAACATTACTTCTGTTTATGAACTTTGTCTATTTAATTTGTGCATGGAATTACTTTCCAAAAAAATAGCAGTTATAAAAATAATAAATTAAATGCATTTTTAATTGAAAAGTTTATAACCATAGACATCAGGTAACATATCATGTAATATTTATTATCTGTTAGCTAATAAGATGCAGAGAATGGAAGAGAGGGAAAAAAACCCAATATGCATCCTATTTTAAGGGCAATAAAAGAATCAAACTAATAAAATTATGCTTTTTGGATATGAGCTTCCAGAAATAGGGCTGAAACCTGTGTCACATAAGGTAATTATGCCCTATTGACAAGGTGATAGGCCATCACTTCAATTTTTCATAGAGATATTTGTGATTTAAAAGTCTAAAATAATAAGTTTGCCTCTATTACCAGGAACTTTTTGTGTTTGGTCTCAAAACTTGTTTCCCTGGGGTGTTATTATAATACATAGGGATATTTATATAGCATATAGGTAAAGATATTTTTTCTTTATTACAGATTATTCTGGAATACTATTAATTGACAGGGATAAATTCCATTAGCAGAACTCATTATTTTTTAAATTTTAATTTATTTACACGAAGAATACCTCCTCTGATGATGATTAGCTGCATTATTAGTAATAATAATTCTTCTTTGTTTTCCCTTTATTAAGACAGCTAATTCAATTTTATATAGGGTTGAGCACTATCATATAGCCTGAAAAATAGATAAGGTATGTGGCAATGAAACAGTACTGGGGCCTACATCTGGGATCATTTCAGCTCTGTTTCATATTATATGTGATACAAAGTAGGCATTATTAACATGTTATTAAGTAAGGTGTTGACTTGCATAGAGTGGGTATAAATACTACACAGAAAATGTAGGTGAATTTTGTTGCTACTTTCTCTAAAGTCCAGTATTTAATTAAAGTGAAAAGAGATATCATCTCTTTTGTATTTCTCAAAAGACAAGAATTAAAATATTGAAAATGTAACTGAAGGAAACAGTTTAAAAATTTTTGCTGTGAGTTTCTGAACTATTTAATACTCTGTTGTTCAGTAAAGGCAATCATCCAAGAGCAAGTGCAGTAAACACCAGTCATACTATAAAAAGATCAAAAATTCCAGAGTGAGGTGAATTATGTGTTTTAGATAGAAATTGTGTGTTACTCAATGCAAAATAATTTGTCAATTCACATTTGAGGTGATTTACTTAATCTCTTTGAGAAATCTACTTTCGGCTGACTGTGACATGAGCTTTCTACATCCAATAGCACGCACATAGTAAACATGAAGCTTTCTTGAGTCTAAAAATCTGTCACACAATCATCTATCTGTAATGTTATTCTGTACAGATTTCTTCATGAATTATATATAGGTTAAAAGAGTTTGTCATAAATAGTGGGTTCACAGAAAGGACAGGATGAACATTTGAACTCATTGGTAAAAGCTGTTTTTTACTTTCTCCTCTAAACCTGCAGTCACCCATCTAATGCAACCAGCTACAAATGCAGCATTAGTTCAACATTAAAATTCAATCAGCCACTTTCGTAGTTTCCCAAACAGGCCTCAGATATTGCAAAGACAGGCACTGCAAGGCTGCCACCACAGCTCTTTCCAAGAACCACGAGGAAGTGGATAACACTATGTCTTTGACTTATGTAAGTCAGGTAAAAAAACTGTAGAATTGTTACTTAACCCTGTGAGAATAATTTAATCTCGTTAGGGTTTTTCTTGTGTTTTTTTTTTTTTGTTGTTGTTGTTTTTTTTTCATCCTTCATACATTTTTGTTTTGTTTGAGAAAAAAAATGCATTTGAGAATGTCAAAATGAGAAATAAAATAATATAAATTGTTCCCAGTGCTATGAGGGATTTCCACAGACACATATGTGAAATGATAATTAATCATTCAGTTAGTGGATAAGCAGTATGTGTGGGAGTGAAAAAGGGAGTTAATTCTGGTTTTACTTCCAGTGCCATCAGATATCAGCAGAAGCATCACTACAGTTTGAGTCGTATGAGCATAAAAAAATGTTTTGTCCATGTATAATCTCTCAGAAGACTGTTTCTATAAGCACATTATATATGCTTATTCATTAAATTGTGCATATATTAGGTAAGAAAAATTCGAGAAACAAAGAACTGTAACCCTCCCAGATAAAGAAAACAAGTACACCCCAAATCTCCCAAAGATGCTGCTGCACAATCCCGTTCCCAGGCAAATGGTGTGGGTTTTACTACTGGACAATGCCATTATCGTGAGAAAAGAAATAGAAATGATAGGATTCTCATGAGGATGCAAATATAAATACATGCAAGCTTCCTAGTGAAACAGTTCTTTAGATAATCCAAAGTGGGTTAAAACTATAAAATAATATGAAGTTAAGGTGCTTATAACAAGACAGTATTTGTTAGTTCCTCTGGCTTAAGCTATCTGAAGCAACAGTCGTTGTCAGGGATGATTAGTTATGCTTCTTGAAGAGAATAGTCACATCATTTTCTTACAGTATTTTGATACTAATGCACATAAATGTATCTGAAATGAACTGTAAAAAGACAAAGAACGATTTTATTCTTCTCTCATAGTTTTCCAAATACCACCTTTGAGGACTACCTGTGCACTATCTCTCTAAATTGTGGGGGTTTTTTTGTCAATCTACATTGCTAAAATTACTTTCCTAATTCCAGAAAACTTAAATTCATTGTTTATTCAGAACCATTCACAGCACTTCTGCATAGCATGATCTCTCAGTACTGGTAATTTTAAGTAGCTAGTTGCTTGTCTCAGGTTTCAGAAAACAGTGAAATACTATTTTGTTTCAGCATATCATTAAGGATTGACTCTGCAAGCACTTTTTTGTGTACTTAACTGCTCAACTGGATAGCAGACTTCAGAGGAGTTGTCCTTATGACTTATTGTACTGATGTGATTTTGTTTTGTCTTTATCTATATATACAGAATGCTTATTTGTCAAAAAACCCTACATATTTCAGAATATGCTGAATTGTCTTGGTTCAAGTAGGTATAAAAAGAATAGATTTTTATTTTCCTGGAATGGTTTAGCCAAGGGCAAATAGTGAATAAATACTCTAAATATTGTCTTTTCTGAAATGTTGTTCATCTAAAAGCTTTAAGTAGTTCTGAAGTGGGTTTTTTGGTGAAAATACTGAAGCTCATTATAAACATTTAGCTGAAATAGTTTGAGGTGATTTTATTTGCTTGTAAAGCTGTGGTGAACTTGCTCAGTGAAAACAAAACATTTTGACTAACTCTACATATAATTTCTTAAAGAATCTGGAAAGGAACAAACAGGTTACCAACTATTCTCATTATTTATTTTTTGTTTTCTTGTTACTATAAACAATTTACATCTCTGATACTGCAGTTGGTTTTATAATGTGGTAGTGAGGTATTAATTTCATATTAATATGATAGTGAATATCTAAAGTTAACACTGGGGAATAGAATTAAACTTAATATTTCTATACTTATAAGGATATTTGCTCAGTAAAATGATTATATATTATTAAATATAATAAATGAATGTAATGTTTTAAAAATTTGTAGAATCTAAGACATGTGGAGATCGCTTGTATGTATATTTAATTAATTTAACCTAATTATTGATGTTTCGATCTATTGCTGCATCACTTGTGCAAATCTACTTAATTTTATTCAGATGTAACTTAGCCCTTACTTTTTACAGTCATTTGATGTGCAAACTATGGAGAAAATGGTAACATATAAAACATAGCTTCCAGCAAAATTTTAAATTTCACATTAAATTTTTTTTATTGGGTTTGCGTTCTTCTTGGAAAATTATCTTGTCATGTTCTATTTGGCACTAGTTAAAGCACAGAGAGCTTTAGGAGCTGTGAAGAAAATACAACTGAGTTCTCTTTTTTGTTCTGTCTTTTTGAGTTTTTTCCTATTCATGGTGCATACCCTAAGATTATTTGTCACTAATTTGAGACCATTTATTAAGCAAGAGTAAAGTTTTTCATATGCAAAAGATTTTTAAAAGCTTTGTACTTAGTCAGTAGGTTTATGCTCTTATGTTTAAATGACAACATATAATTCACAGGAAAATAGCATGGTGTGTCAAGCAACTCTCAGCAAAAGGGTTTTGAGAGACATTGAGTTCTTTTTTCTCCACAAGAAACTTGACAAACCCATGAGACTCCTAAATCATATTTTTTTTCTAATCTACAAGAGTTGTTGTTGTTGTTCTTGTTTTTTTTTTTAAATAGAGTTTTCTTCCATGTCGGTTTATAAATATCCCCAGTGTCTCAGTCATCTATGAAACACACATAGATCTTTAGGCAAGATGTTTAACATTATTGTGCTGCTTTAGCTATTACACAGGTCCATGCCAGCTTTAGGTGAAAATGTTGGCAAGAAAGAGCTCAGTGATCCAGCTAGACCAGAATCCTCCCACCTCTCACTAGAGCAGCCTGAGGGGTGTCACCATCGAGACCACCCCAACCCATGCTGAATATATGGGCAAGGAACATAATGACAACAAACATTTCAGGAAGAAAATGGCTCGTTTTTTACTGCTTTACAGAACGGACATCAGTAAAAGTGTTATAGAGCTAACAAAAAGGAAATGCCAAATAAACAGTTTAATATTCAAGGAGAACCACCCCCCTAGGGCATGTGGTCTATAGACTGAATTTCTTGAAGCATTACTCTGCTCTTAGCTCTAACATTGAGGACCAAAATCACTGGCTTATGCTTCATTCCAAAGCTACAGAGGCAAAGATATCTTCTAAATACCAGATAGCTGTCTTGCAAGTGATGACCAGTAATTTAGATTCTAAAATTGTGGCTATGGCCCTAATGAATACAGCGAGGAACATGTAAAAGACTCCTTTTTAGCAGATTATGCAGACACAAGGTTTAATGCACTCTTAGGAATTCTTCATAGCAGTTACAGGCAGTCATTCATCTCACTTAATTTTTACCACAGAGAAGAGTAAGTTGAAATAATCTACTTAAACAAATCATCTAAGGGTTCTTTTTAGGAAATGGCGAAACTGTCTCCTTGAGAGGATAAATCCTGTTTTCAGTCCCACATATTAGGCTGGGAATGGTTTCTCAAAGGCTCATATGAGGAACCCGAACATTGAGTTAAGTAAGGTAACCTGCATAGCTCTCATCTCAAAACATGCCAGAGACATTGGTTCTCTCTTTCAGTTTTATTTAGCCAAACACTGGTGGGAATATTTTTCTACCCTTTTGCGCTTCCCCCCACTCCCCTGTGTAAGGAATGCATTGCCTTGAAACATGAAGTCTGGCACATAGATTTTTTTTTAGAAATTTGCTCACGTGTAAGATTTGAAACTTTTACTTCACTTTTGTGATAGGTGCTATGGGTTTACTTGGTATTTAAAATACTGGTAACATTACAAATTATAATGAAACATGCTACATTCTTGCTTTCTCTTTCAGAGCAGTGGTCTGTAAAGTCTTTAGGAAAGCTAAGGGTGTTTTGGAAGTATCTGTCTAACACTTATGACATCGTGGTGCAGGAAACCACACAAATGAGATTCACTATGACTTAAAAGGTTTATTGCCTTCCAGGGAGATGGGATAGATTTTAGGATAGAAGATAACATTTGGAAACTGTAGGGAAGCAAGGGTTAAAAGAAGGTGTATCTCATCAACTCAGAAAACTGTTAGAAGTTAAAAAGAAATTTCAGAAACTATCTGAAGGGATATAATACCAAGGGATTTGGAAAAGCTTAGCTTGTACCAAAGACACCAGTATTGGAAAGGAGTGCTATGCTTCACTGCCTTGTAATTCCTTGTGACTGCTACAGCTGGAGAAGGCCACAGGATAGTATATGTGGTGCTTAGATTATCAGTAAATGTCTGACAGTGTCATTAAAAGTTTATGTCTATAGTGCTGAGCCATGACAAAGATGACTGGCTCATCAGATCATGAGACTGGGTAAAATAAGGAACAAAGAAGACAAAACAGGGCTATCTAAATGTATTAAAAATATGGAAACTACCCATTACGGCTTCAGGCTTTGTTTTATGTGAAAGACACAGGGGATGATGGTGCGTGGTGGGAGTAATATCTTCAAGTCAGCAAGTTTCTTAATGCTCAGAAAGAGAACAATTTGGGACAGGACCACTGTAGATGAATAAAGAATCTTATGCCTCAGTGCAATGGATGTGTAAGAGGCCAATTTCCAGCGCTCAGCATTACACGGTAGATCTGATTTCCCTACTTATGATCCCACTATAAGATGGATAAATAGTAATTCTTGGAAGAAACTTCCATGTTCTCCTGTTTCACATCTCTTTTTTGAGACCCATGCTCTTTCTCCATAATGAATTTTATTATATGTAGTTTTTTCTTCAATATTAGCCAGAATAAGTTTTCTAGAAGGGATTTAATCCAAATGGCAGATTTCTAAATATGTTAGAGAACTAGTTATGCATTTCATGAAGCAGTGTTTAAAAACAAATGAAATTTTCTAATCAATCAGAGTTGGAATTGATGGACTGTAGCTAAAACAGAAAAGATTATTTTTAAAATATTTGCACAAATTTCATCTTTTGTCTTTTCAGTCTACTTAAGTAATTGCAGGCTGAGTGACTGTCTCAAAATAAAGTTATAAGAATACCAAAACATGAATGAGTAATAAAGCAAACATAAATCTTTAAAATGTGCACAGCTTACCAAGAGCACATGTCTGCACTATTCTTGATAAATGTTTCTAGCTCCTCTTTCCTGAGGAGGTTTTTTCTCCCCTCCAAAAGTCACAGAACTGGCTTTTTGCAGCCACACATAGCTCTCAGGAATGTCTATTCAATTGAAATGATATGATATAAAAAAGAATAAGCAAAGTGATAAACACTCTGCTTTTGCTGTTGTTGCCATCAAACGTGTGGTAGTTTTGGCCTTAGTTTTAGCTAGGCCTAGATTAGGCCTTAATTTTAGTAGGCCTGAGTTTTAGTAGGCCCAGATAGTGTTACATAGATTAGAAGGGACAAGTGTCACCTGACTTAAGCAAAGTGATGTTTCATATCATCTGACTTCAAAACAGATATAAAAACAAGTGCGAGAGGTGCCTCTGCCCCTTTTCCTTCATGGCCAGAGCTGAGTGGACCTGCAGTCACTGTGCTGGAAGCGATAGGCCTCGCCACTACTTGCAGCTGTTTTAGTTAGGGGAGTAAACATTTTTATTGTTGGTTTTTCTCCTCTCTTGCCGGAAGGCTACACGGCTTTGGTTGAACACTTAGCATTTTGCCAAAGTTTCAAACCAAAGCAGCATGGACGATTGAGATTCTTGGTTTAGAGTGAGTAAATTTGATCATTCAACTCACAGAAATAGCATCAGTACACAGCAGAAAACAGCTCTCTGGAAATGTAGTTACTGAATGTTACCTTTGATATTTAACTCTGTTTTCACCACTGTCTCAGGTTTGGCCCAGTTTTTTTACCAACCCTGGACTGCCTATTCCCTGCTCCCCTTCCCCCCAAGCCTTCCCGGCAAGAGGAGAAAAGGGAAAAAAAATGCAGGGAAAAAAAAATGCAGAGAAAAAAACTCAAAAGAAACTGAACTGAATTAGAAAGGAATTATATTTTCTAATATCTACAAACACATATGCACACTATTTACACACTGTGTGGGACCCCACCCCAGGGGGATAAAAGGGAATAGAGGAGAGGGAAGGATTAAGGGAAAAGGGAAACTCAAACCAAAACAAATGAAACAGACAAATACAATAAAAACTTCAAGAGAGGAGAACAAACTTGAAATGATCTCACCCACGTCCCGGGCAGGGAGAAAAAACCAACAGAAACCAAGGGACTGTCCAGGCTCTTTTTCTCTCCCCTGCTCTCCCAAGCTCCCAGCAAGAAGGGCAGGCAAGGCAGGAAGGCAGGAGGGGCAGGAAAATTCCTCCCCCTCTGTTACGTGGAAAACACATGTAGAATACTTGTAAAGTTCACTTCCTTGGATACCCTGGTTACTGAGGAAGCCATGGATCAAACCCATTACAACCACCATTTTTTTTAGACTCTGTTAATTTAGAGAAACACAATACTCCTAAAATTGATGTAAATATTTTTGAAGTATTGTGAGGGTTTTTATGAAATGCAAGCATTTTCCTCGAGTGCTGTAATGAAAAGGAACAGGAACCAAAACAGCTAACCAAGTCAAAATAAAAGACCCACTGTTAGGCTTAATGTTCACAGTAAGGTAATCTCTCTTCAAACCAGGTGAATACCTGCTCCTGTAAGCTATTAGCAATGCAACTTTAAAAGAATGATATTAAACATGACTAGAACTCATCTGAGAACACTAGCAAAAGAAAAGGATCTGTCTGAGTTGTCCTGTCTTTGAACTTACAGTGACAAAGCAAAGAAAAATGTCATTAACTTGCAGCTACAAGTGTACCATTCTATTGTCAGAGGATATACTTTGACACTGCTGACACTTTTTTAAGAGTATTAAAAAACTTCATAAGTTGAGTTTTTACTTGTATTTTGATGTCTGTTTTATGGAAAAATGATGAAAAATCTTAAGTGTTCCCTGTCCTGGTAAGGATCTTTTTGAGCTACGTCTTATCTCTCTGAGTTCCATGCTCCTTGATTTCTCTGGAGGACAGTTGGATGTAGCTTAAAACTAGGTACCATGTTTTTATTACAAACATTCTATATGTACATATGATTACTTGGATCAATGCTGAAACTGAGATGTTGTCCACTGTGAAGCCACTGAGCTGAAAGTTTCCCCTGAATAAGAGTTTATGGAACTGTTCAGCACTTCAGCAGAGAATTGAATGTTGAGCAGTGTGACAGCAGTGATGAAAACCGGACCTGCGGTTTGAAAATGTTTGCTGAGCCCCAACTCATTTTAAGATCATCAGAGGTGTGTTGCCAAAGTCTCTTGCCAGCTAATTCAGATAAACTTGAGTTTCCCTTTGCTGAATAGGGGAGGGGTTAGGTGCTGAAATTCACAGGATTGAATCCTGTTGAAGGATACCTAACCTGAAGGATACTGAGTCTGAAAAACAACTTGATCTGATCCTTAAATGAGACAATAAGATATAGTAAGTTGAACCACTTCCACTGGAAAGCTTTGTGTGTTAGCAACACCATTTCAGCTTGGTGTAGGTGTTTTGCCTTTCCTCACCAGGATTTGGCAGTGATTCTGAGTCATGTCCATGCCCACTCCAGCCCTGAGCCCATAATTAATGCCTCAATGTGCCAGACTGTAATATTCTGCCCAAATAGAATTTTCATATTTGCCTTTATGCTAGTCTAAACCTTTAGCTCATGTACTTGCCACCAGAGCTGCATATAGACTTTTTTCTTTTGCAAAGAAAGCAAACAAAACCAACTGATATTTAGGCTATTTGTTTCTGGAAAAGAAATGTAGTAATTTTGGAGAATGCAAGTACAAATCCAGGCATTATTTTAATGAACTAGTCCATTAGTGAGCCTCCTAATTAGCAAAAATAGCCTTGCTTATGTGAATAGTCAGTGTTCTAAATGCATGTTCTGGCTTACTGGGCCACTTGAGGCACTTGGCATATAACATTTTAAGTATGTTGTTTTGGACCAGTGACAATTCCTTCTGCAGCCCAAAAGAAAGATGCACTTAGATGAAATGTTGGCAAAGAACCAACTCCTGCAAAGAAATGGCAATTTCTTGTCAAAGACACAGCACAGCTCTATTCTCATTTCCTGGTAAATGAAAGTGTTCTTGCTGCAACCTGTAAACATATTACGTACTCTTCTTCAATTTTGTTCATTGCAAGACTGACCCTCACTTGATAAAACTGCTTGATTATGGCAGTGTGGAGGGAGCATGGCACTGGTCCTCACATTCCCATTGCCCACACACATGTGCAGATGCTGGTAAGAGTAACTAGTCTGGGATTTTTCTCCTTTTATCTTTTAAGATGTTTTCTTTTTCTTGTCTTATTTTTAATAAAATTTCTGTGCTTTCTTGCTGTATCACACAATGAATTTTGCCTCTAGACAAGAATAAAATGAGAAAGGAAGCAAATAAAAGAACAGTAGATGCTTCATGGTATTGCATGGTCTATATATACTGGTACTGTTTACAAACCTCTGTCAAGTGATACTCCTGTGCCATAGAGGTAGAGGGACAAATCTTTCCATTTAGCTTTGTGAATGTAAGCCATGAAGTTTGGGGTTTTTTTATTTCAACTCTTAGTGTTCTTGTAAGTGCCTTGAAAGGAATTTTTCCGGCCCTTAACTGTGCCAGTTCATACTCCTGAGAAAATTTCCAGTTGGTCTGAATCAGGTTAACTCTTTTTGGGTTTGGTGCAGATCCACTATCTTCTCCCACATGAGGATAAATCTATTAGTCCAAGGATAGCTTGCTTTAATTTAAATACATTTTGCACTACAGTATTCCCATATTGGTCTTATATACTCAAAAGGAATATAATACTCACACACGAAAGCCTTTCATGTAATCTGGATGGTGTCAGATTAATTTATACTTTCCTGAAAGATTTTTTCAACTGTGGCTATAAAGTAAAAAAGGTGAAAACAAACATCAGAGTATTCATAATGCAGCACAACTATGCTGAATAAATGTGTTCTTTTAGTGAACTGGTCACAGTTGCACCAAGACACCATACATCCAAAAACCTACTGAATATAGAGAGGTGCCATATATTAATATGTCAATTCAACTCAAATTACATTTTCTTGGTGCCTAAACATATTTCATATTTGGTTTGCATGGAGATAAGAATTATTGTGAGATGTAGTCATACAGGAAATATATATCGTTTGTCAAACAGAAAGAAAAGGTGTGTTCATGAAGGTCCAGTGTAAGAAAAGGTCTGTAGGTGAAGGTCTATGTTTTGCTGAAGGAGGTATTTATTTTGTATTGTTGTTTAACAAGAAAATTCTTGAAGGGAGGAGGGCTTCTGTGACCATATAAAACATGTGTATGCAGACAACCTTCTACAAGGAAGAGAAATTAAAGTGGATAGTACTTTAATGAATTGTAAAATGTAAGTCATTCTTGTTAAATAAAAAATGAGTGTTCTCTCATTTCTCTATATCACTCTTTCTTGTAAATGCTTAAAGGATTTAGAAATTAGATCAGTGTAAGTTGTTCTGGTTTTACAGGCCTTTCTTTGGGTTGGGTTGGGTTGGGGTTTTTTTGGCAGCATCTCACAGCAAGCCAAAATAAGAGCTGGAAATCAAACACAGATTTCTTAAGTAAGACCAGACATCATGGCTACACCAGTACGCAATTTATAAGAAAAATTAAACTGTTCTAAACTTTAACGCTGTTTCCTGAAACACTGATCTAAAGCCATGATATTTGATAGTAATATATTTTCATAGGAATACATGGGTCACGATACAAAATAGAAGTGGTATGTTTCTGAGTTCATGTTGCCTTGGAAATGCTCTTATAAGTGTACAGTTACTCAGATCTGGATATGTATTATTCCTTAAACAGGCTTCACTCTCAAGAGCAGTCTTGGCTCTCAAGAAGACTACCCTGTACATCGCCAGGAGAAGGTATTAGTAATGTCTCCATATGTTATTTGTGATCCAGGATTTGTCTGTGATTGGAAACTTTGTTGGTCCTCAGCATTTACATAAGAATTTGAAGAATTTCGAAGGGCAGAAATGCACCAGTGATAGTTTATTTCAAACTCAAAAAATCTTTTCTAAAAAACAACAGAATTAAATGAAAAGGAAAGTCCTACCTATATAATTGGAAAAGTTGTCTGATTCAACATGTAGCATTTCAATTTTCTGCTTTCCATAATCTAACTTCTGCTTTGGGGAATCTAAATTCCTTCATATCACATAAGTAAAATTTTGGGAAAACATTAAGGATTGTCAGGACATCTACAGTTTACTCCGTATCCCGTATCACTGACTGAATTTAGGGACATCATTTCTGAGGGGGTTTACTATGCATATGAAGAAGGCCCCTTTCAACTCAAACTATTCGATGGTTCTGTAATTCTATATACATTTTTTTATTCAACATATGCAGAAGCAAACTTAGAGGTGATAACCATGTGAGAACCTTTTATTTTTTCAAAAAGCAATGTTTGTAAAATGTCCATATAAGGAGTTGTATTCTGCCTACTTTATTTTTCTTAATTTCTAAGGTATTCATTAAAAATATTTAAGATATTTAAGAAATATGTCTTGGCATTTTCATGCCAACTCCCACAGAAATCAGTAGCAACCAGTTTGTATGGAGAATTACTGACAGACTATGTTTGTGTGGTGTATACCCCCGCAGGTGTGAACAGAAATTGCCTCTTCCTGTAGTGATGTACTGTGCAGTATTGGTGGCTGGTGAGTCCAAGGAATAGCTTAAAGACCTAATCTTAAATTATATCTATACCTAAAGCTTTATGTGGTTTTAGAGTTAATCTGAGTTCTTGTGAGCCTGGTATCTTTCCACTGCTGTAGATATTGGTAGTGATATAGAACCACACTTAGATTTTGAGCCAAAGATTTCAGTGACATATATTTTACATGCCATAGTTTACTGTTTTCTCTCTCTATCATTTGAAAAAGCAAATAAACTAGAGTTTCTGGATTCTTCTTAATGTATCTAGTTTGGAACACTACCAGACTCTGTTTTCTGCAGGTACTAAATTCTGCTGTGGTCCCAGAAAAAGCTTACAAAATTTTTGGGCCAACTTGGGTTGGATTTTCTTGTCTGCTTGTTCTTTCTCTGAGTTCTCATTTTTGAAAAGTGACAGAATACAGCTTCTGATGCAAGTTCCACTTCCCCAGTGATAGAGCAACTGTCATTGCTTCTTAATATTAGAACAATGAGACACAATGAAAGATGACAATTTTAAGAAATATGTACAGACATTTTATTTTGCTGCCTCCAGCCCAGCTCTGAAACTCTATAGCATGTGTTGTCAGGCCTGGTGATTTAACAGTTCTGACATCCCTGCTCTTACCAAATTCACCACATAGCAATACTCAGTCAAGCCAAAGGTATGATTGGCTGAATTATTTCAATGTTTAAGTGTTTTTTCATTAAGGAAAAGTGTGTTTAGAGTGAAAATCTTCATGTGTGCACATGCACATGTGTGTTTATGTATGAGAAAAAGAAGGTGAGTTACCGTGTAAGCATTTTGAACAGAGTAAATTAATTAATTATGCATATCACATATCCTCCCTTTAAATTGCAAATCCTGAGATCAGAAATCTGGGTGGGATTAAGCTGAAAAAAAGAACAGATGGGACTGTTTATGTGACTGCCAGAGGCTTGGGCAGAAGGCAATGAAAAATAATTCTATTTTTCCCCTAAACTGAGAAAGCTAAACTGGTGATCAGTGGTAGATTTCAGGCAGATGGGATGACTTGGAAAAAATGGTTGGCAGACTTAGCCACAAGATAATGAGAGTAAGATAAGGAGTTTTAGGTGGCATCAGGGGATCTTGAACTTCAGACCATGTAGCTGTGCATGTTTTTGCAAAGATGATACTTCCTGGAGAACTTTTACCAATAATATGTGATAATCATTCCAGTTCTATTTATCACACAGCACATGTAATGCCCTGACTACACTGCAGTAAATACGTAAATTTGTATCCAGAACTGGAAATATTTCTGTATATATGTCAATCTTAATATTTCTGCTACCATTATCAGTACAATAAATTAATGTTTTTATCCTTTCCGTCACTCTATTTTGCACTTAAACCCTCTCCAACCCTTCTATGTCATGCAGTTTCTCACTCTCTCCTTTTCTTTGCTATGAACTACCCATTGTTAATTTGTAAACACTTAAGTATGGAAATATCTCATTGTGCTGTGAAAGAAGCAGAAAGATAAAGTAAAAATGGTTCTTCTCAGCAAAAAACAAACAAACAAAAAACCAGAAAAAAAACCCCCAAAACCCAACGTACTACCATTTACTACAATAATGATAGTAAATATTATCATCTGTTTTGAAAAATTTATCACTAACTTAAGTGTGATGGGCTAAAATAGATCTTAAAAAATGCTTATTCTATTGAGTATTTTTCCAGAATTTTCCATTCTTTCCATTTCAGACGTTCAGATTAAAGATCAAGGTAGAGAGAATTTATTTTGATTTATTTTATTATCTCCTATTGGATCAAATATATATTTTATAAACAAAGAAAAGGGGCTCAATTTATTGCACTTACAGAAGGATTGTTTACATATGAAAGACTGAAAGGATGATTAAATCTCAGCTATTCAAATTTCATTATTTGTTTTGCAGGGAATCTGTTTCATGTTGAAAAATGATAGTAACAAAAGCGTTGGAGTTGTAATATAACTCATGGTACAATCAGTACAGTTTGTCATGTTTGAATGTCACCATACCTTTAAATATTGGCAAAAGACCTCAGTAGATAAACGCCACTGAAAAGTGATTTTTTTACCCCACTGTTTTTTCCATAGTCTGTAGCAATTCTAACAGTCAAATCTAATCAGCTTTTAGAAAGCCGTCTTAGTATTCCTGAAAGAATACCTTTCAGACTTACTCTTCAGTGTTTGAAGGACAAGCTGACATCTTTTAACCAATTAATAGAATAGCCTTTCATATAAGTAATGTTAACATTTTAAAGTGCATTTTGGAAAAAGTAGTTATGGTATTGCCTCATACATAAATTGGAGTTCATTAAGAAGATCTGTAGGATCAGGGAACCTTTGAATCCCATTTTTTGAGTGTTTCAAGCTGTGTAAGGCAAGAGAAGACTCAGAGACTTCTGAACAATCTTTCATTGTGAAATGATCCTGGTCAGCTGGTTTAGTATACGCTGTAGTACCTGCTGGTGCATACATATATCTGCACAGAAAATTTCTTTTATCCATTATGTCATTCTGCTGTTCTTTATTTTTTAATTTCAGTTCTTCTTCCAAAGTCAGATCCTGAATTTGAATATATTCATCAACCCAGAAACACCCACGGATTGAGTTGTAACTGCATGATCCTGCATGTTACTCCCTGAGCCCAAGAAGATTTAAATAAGGGCAATGCCACATAAACTGGACATAATGAGCATTTCAATACCAATCTTTTATGCCAACTCAAGGAATGCAAGCAAATAACCGGTGTGGAATGCCAGTCCTCATCATGCTGGCATCTGATTTCCCTGTCAGTTTAAGAGTGTGACAGCTATAAGTAGCTGGCTATAAGCTGACATACTCGAGTAGCCAGCTAAGACATCATCTACTATGTTTCAGGTACTGTACAAATGTTGTTCACACCAGAGAACTTTGTAGGGACTCATTTAATACCAGTACGGCTGGAGTTCAGTCACAAGACTTTGTCAGCTGGTGTGGCAGTTTAATGAAGATAAAGAGGACTTTAAAAGCTTGTACTATAAAGGAATGTCCCATTTGAGGAAAATAATGACTAGATACCTGGCTAGATGTCTTGGTCTGAGTTGGCAAAATGCCAACTGCCCGATACAGAGTCAGTCTCCCTCCCCTTCTCAGTTGAGAAAAGGGAGAAAAGGAAAAACCCTCAAACTAGGTTTAAACTTAAACTAACTGTATTTATTATATTTTTATTATATTTATTTTTTTATACAGAAAAGAGAAAATTAAAAGCAAACTACAATATAATACATACTTATGCAAGTTAAAAATAACAAGAAATAACTTCCCACTCCCCAGTGAACACAAATCCCACTATTTTAACTACAAACTTAATTTCCCAGAGGCAGACCTAAGCAGAGAGAAAGATTAGGAACAGACATTTTACTTCCCTAAGATAACATGGTGGTAAGCCGGTGCTGTGGGCCTGGGCCTTCTGTCCCTCCTGGGATGGCACTGTGTGTCCTGCTCGGACTACAGCTACAAAGGAACTGACCAATCACTCCCACACTGGCTCTTACACTTTGAGGTCATGTCGGACTATAGTATAGAATACTATTGCCTAGAAGAAGTCAACTGTCAGCTCAGCCCAGCTCAAGTCAGCTGACAGTCCCAGGCCTAGTCTGAAATCTAAAGCCTAAATTTAGGCCTACTTAGCTAAACCCATAACACTAGGCTAGGAAACAGAGAAAAGTCTAATTACTACTCACTGTTGGAGGAAGTAACGATGGCATTTTGGCCAAACATTCTTTAAAGAATGTCCTTATAAAATAAAATTTTCCTTCTGATATTCAAAGCAAGAGGAAACATCTGGAACACTGGCAAGAACTTTGAAATTTGGAATCTAAAGATAAGATATTTAAATCCATAAACAGTACACGACATGTTTATCTGGATTTTTCTGATGAAGTAGTCATCAAAGGTCCCTCTTTTGTCGGACTGTGGGAAAGAGTGCAAAAGTGAGCCAAACAAACCACCCATATAAGTATATTCAGTTAATAAGAAAAGTGCAAAAGATTTTAGCATACTGTTATCTTTTTCAGTAGTGCAGCAGGTACTTATCGTTCAGTTTCACACAATCCGAACCATATAAGCTGTTCATTCATGTCATACCATATGAGACATGGAGCCTTACTCTCCGCAATTTAATTTCTTTTTTTTTTTTTTCCCCTTTCACTGAATGCCTGCAAAATAAGTCACCTGGAAAATGTTCTATGCCTTTATCATTAACCAACATGTCTCACCATTTCACACTCTGACAGAGACCTCGGTATTGTCCTCACATTGGGCTTTAGCACAGTTCTCACTTGGAATGGCATCTCATGGCACTGCCAGGACAAATATTGTTCTTCACCAGTGATTTCAGGCACTACTTACATGTATCTTTACTGCATCAGCCACTCATGTTTGAGCTGGCATCCTGGCAAGTGGATTTATAAGATGTCTATAAGAGCTGATAGAAGTATGTAGGGTTGGGATTACCTGAGTGTCTACTATGTTAAATATACATTCATGATTCTAGCTTCTTTTGTTGTCCTGAAAATTCTGTACACATTAATGAAAAATACCGTGTAACCTTAGATCTCAATTTTTTCTCCCACTGTAAGTCTGAGTTAAAGACTACTTTCCTTTCTTGAACCACAAAACAATTTTTTGGAACCCAGATAAGTGAGCTAAGTCTAAATACAAAACCACCAAAAAAAGATAAAAGTTTTCTTCACACTACATTCCAGATAAATATTTATGTGCTATTCAGAGCTATGTGCCCTCAAATTTCTACTACATTCCCTTATGAAAAACTCACCATCAAAACAATGACACTAACAGAATGACCTACCATGGGGTTTCCTGAAAATCATACTCCAATTCTGAAATTCACATAGCTTGTGGGACTCAGAGGCATTTAACAAAGTTGATCTTTGGTCAAATGGAATTCAGTTCTCTGTAAAGACTTTATATGAAATTATTCATAGAATATGTAACAGTTTTATTCTACAGTAATAAAGTGCTTATATTAATGGCTGCATTTTTTTAATTAGACCTTACATATATTTAGGCTTTTTGAAAGAGATATAAGAAACACCTCATAACAGAAATGAATGAGAAAGATTCTGAGCCAGAGATAAAATGATCCTTATAGCATCTACAAAGCTACCAATATCACATAATTTTTATATGAATCATAGAATGTCCTGAGCTGGAAGAGACCCACAAGGATCATTGAGTCCAGCTCCCAGCACTGCACAGGACCATTTCAAGAGTCATATCATGTGTCTGAGGGCATTATCTGTCAGGCTTGGTGTTGTGAGAACTCCCCTGGGAAGCCTGTTCCAGTGTGCAACCAACCTCTGGGTGAAGAACCTTTTCCTAATATCCAGGGTAAACTTCCTCTGACAAAACTTCAGGCCACTCCTTTGGATCCTGTCACTGCTTGCCACAGAGCACTGCTCGCCTCTCCGCTTCCCCTCATGAGGAAGTTGTAACTACAAAGAGGTTTCCCTTCAGTCTCTTCTTCTCCAGTTGAACCAACCAAGTGCCCTCAGCTGCTCCTTGTATGGCTTCCCCTCAAGGCCCTTCACCTTCTCCATTGTCCTCCTTTGGATGCTCTCTGATAGCTTTATGTCCATATATTGTGGTGCCCAAAACTCCACTCAGGTCTCAAGGTGAGGCTGCACCACTGCAGAGCAGAGCAGGGCAATTACCTCTCTTAATTGGCTGGAGATGCTTTGTCTGATGCACAGGATATGATTACTCCTCCTGGCTAGCAGTGCACACTGCTGACTCATATTCAGTTTCCAATTGACCAGGACCCCTAGGTCCCTTTCCACAGTCCTGATCTCCAGTCTCTCATTCTCCAAAAATTATGGAGAATGTGGGCATCGATCCCACTACCTCTCACATGCTGAGCGAGCGCTCTACCACTTGAGCTAATTCCCCTCTCTATGTGGAGAATTTTCATGTAAAAATATGCACCATATTCTTAGTATACTTGTGTCATTATCTTATTATGCAAGTCTCAAGAGTAATAAACAGTGCAAGAGTCCCATTCATGAGGAATGGACTTTGTGCAAAAAATAATTACACTTAATAAAGAGACATGCAATTGTAGCTATTGCAAGACCAGCTTACTGAACAAAGCATTTATCTCACTCAACCCATCCTTAACTACATTATTTTCAGTGATATTATTCATAACATTCTGGTTTCTGAATCCAAATGTATTTATTATAATGGCACATCATCAACTTTTTGAATAGAACTCCACATACAGTGCTTTACCTGCTACTGAGATAAACCCACATAACTTGCAGCATACATTGCCTAGTTTATGGTTTCATTATAATGCTATTGTTATGGGTTTAGCTAGGTGGGCCTAAATTTAGGCTTTAAATTTCAGACTAGACCTGGGACTGGTGGCTGACTTGAGCTGGGCTGAGCTAGCTGACAGCTGACTACTGGCCAATAGGATTCCATACCATATGCCGACATCATCTCAAAGTGTAGGAGACGGTGTGGGAGTAGCTTGTTCAGCTCCTTCATGGCTGTGGTCCAGAAAGATGCACCGTGCTGTCCCAGGACCAATGAGAGGCCCAGGCCTAGAGCACTGGCTTACCACCATGTTATCTTGGGGAAGTAAAATATTTGTTCTTAGTCTTTCTCTCTGCTTGGGTCTGTCTCTGGGTAATTGAGTTCTCCAGAGTGATTTGTAGTTACAATAGTGGGATTTGTGTTTGATGGGGAGGTTTTTCTGTTATATCTAACTGGTGTAAGTGTATGTTATGTTGCAGTTTCTTTTAATTTTCTCTTTTCTGTATAAATATATATATATATATAGTTAGTTTTAAGTTTGACCTGTTTTGAAGTTTTTTTCCTTTCTTCCTTTTCCTGGCAGAAGGAGGGAGGCTCTAACACTCTGTGTTGGGCAGTTAGCATTTTGCCAACTCAACCCAAGACACCTATGATGGTCAAAAGAGGAGCCATTTCAGACATAATACAAATTTTCCCTCTTTTTCTTACTTAGCTTATCCTTAGAAAAATGTAGCTCATATTTTGCTGGTATTATTTTTAATGTCAACTCTTCAATCCCTCCTTTGTTATGGAATGTCTTCAGCTGTGTGTGTGTTGGTGAAGAAAATACCAAATGCAGTTTGTATTACACTTGCACTGTGAGAATGGGATTAGCATTCTCCCTTATAGTTTTGCTAAACTAGAACTGACATGATCTTTACGAAAGATCACAGACATCTTGTCCCACTTTATGAAAAAGAAGGTGTTGGGTTTTTTCTTTCCTTTGTATATTTTTGTTCTTCTTATCAGTTTGGATTATACCACATTTTTCCAGTAACATAAGGACAGCATTGCACTCATTTGTCTATACACACAGAGCAGAGACTTGCTATCCAGTCTGTTTCCAGTCTAATCTTGGAATACATTGGATTTACAGAATCACAGAGTATTCTGAGTTGGAAGGGACCCACAAGGATCATTGAGTCCAAGTTTTAGACAACTGATACATTCTCTAACATGTCTGTACTCATGTAGCCCTTGGTCCATAAGATGAAACCATTAAATTATTTTCAGGAGGAAGGAAATTCCTGAATTTTCCCACACTGATGATTTTTATTTTAAATTCACATGTGCCTCAGAGTGACAGTTTGTGAAGCAAAAAGCACAGTGACAAGATCTGCCACTTTCTTTTAGTTCTCCTAAGTGTTTATGTTTAGTCCTCTGATCGTTGTTTCCATGATCCCACTTTTCCAGGCAAATTGACAAGCTCTCTGCAAGGTTTTGTTGTTGATTTTTTGATTATTTTCTATTTTAGCTGTCTAAAGACTACCATTAAAGGAACTCAAAAGCTGGATTCACATCACTCTGCTTTTCCCAGATTAAAGTTTTGCACATTTTAGCTACTTTGCCTGGCTCACTCACTAGCCAGTGGATGAAAATAGGTGACTTTGGGACATGTATCCTCTCATCCTAAACTGGATTTCTGTAAGTGCTTTTCCCTTTATTGCATGAAGATTTTTGATGAATGTTTAGTCTAGACACTAATTTTTAGCTGTCTGTGTGTGAGTGGGATAAATCCCACCTTATAAGCTAAATTGAGGTTGAAGAAAATGCAAGCACTGAAGTATATAAGATCTTAAATAGCATTGCTAATGAACTCTGTTGATCTGAGTCATGCTACTCTGATCACAACTAATGGCACAATGCTGACTTGTCCTCCCATCACCTAAATGAGTTATAGATAAATCTGTTAACTTTTGAGAAACTGCTTTATACAATTCTTGTACCAATTTTACTAACTTCTGAAGGCAAAATCTGGGCTGAGCCCTATGGTTCTGTTTCACATATGCAAACTTTTCAGTCTTACAACACCGATTTAAAAATCCCTGAGCTCTAAATGTGGCTAAATTAATCAGAACAAAAAAATGAAATAAATATTGGCTCATGAAAAGACAGATGCTCCTTTGCCAGATAAGGCCCTTCATGAAGAAATGAATTAATGCATGCTACTTCCTTCCAAAATTATTCTTATATTCTTTATCTTTCTTGCAGGTACCATTAATTTTAATTAAGGGAACTGTAAGGGCAAAAAGCAAGATGGAGACCACAATGTTAATGTTCTATCACTGTCACCCAAGCCAATGTATAGACCCAGTACGTCTGCTGGCCAAAATAAACGAGATATATTTTTGGTCACATATAACTTTTATTTGCAGAGAAAAATAATTCAGAATATACTGACAGCTAATGGAATGCACCTGGTCAAGGGTCAGCCCTTGCCTTTCAGCAGGAAGTACCATTCAGAGGCTTGAAGCAGAACAGATTTGTCGAAGTCCACACCTAATGACAGGATAGAATTTGGATTCATACTCTCTATCTCAATCTGCTCAGTACTTGTCAAAGATATGCCAAGCAGTTGAGAATGATTGAGAATCATTAACTGGCTTTCTGTTGAAAAAGTACACAGTAGACTATGCTGTAGTTATTACTGGGTTTGAAAATCTTGCTGGAATTGAACAGCATGCTTACAAAAAAAGAAGAAAAAAAAAAAGAGAGAAGACCAAACACAGCACATTCTGGGGAAGAACCTCTTAGCATAAAAGAGAAAGTCAGCCAAAAAAAGGAAGTTTGCAAAGAGATGGATATATTTTACAGATTAGCTCAGATCCTCAGCTGCAAACCACCCTGAAGTCAGCAGAACTGTATCTATTTGTCCCAGTTTGTGCATCTGATCCAATCTTCCCTTGGAGAGCATAGGGATAGCACAGACAGTGCTGTTGAGATCAACAGCACTTTTGTACATCTAAGCAGCACGCCGGCGGAGCCTCCCAGAAAGTTGCATGAGCACAATTAACAGATTGGGCTGGAAAATCACACTGTTTGTGTGATAAGTGCCCCTTCGCAGGGTGCAATCTGTTCCACATCTCCAAACTGTTTTGCTGCTTTTCCTTTGCACAGGGAGGATCCTCCACAGTATGTGACTTAGTGGCAAACTGCCACTGCCAAATGCACACAGCTATTTAATGCCTTGCTGCTGAGATTTGGGATTTCTTGATGTTCATCTCAAATGTAAAGTATATCCAAATCATAATCTCTGAGAGGTTAAAGATTTCAGCAGGGGAAAAAATGGTATTTTGTCATCCTGTCATCTGAAATTGTTTTATATTTCACACTACAAAGTAAAAATATAAAGGGATCATCACCTAGGTGATAAACTGCCAGTTTCCAGGCAAACATTTTAACTGATTTACACCTGTTTTCCTCTAGGAAAAGCTACATTTTATGTGATGTATTTCTTTCTCAACTGATAAATGACAACAGTGCAACTATCTTCATCTTGGTGTGAATTGACCCAGATTGTAGAAGACCAAGTTTTTGCATTGTGACCAATCAACTTCCAGAAACATAAAAACTGCTGAGAGCCTAGTTCTGAAACTTTTATAATATTCACCTGGTGACAGAGTAATGTCCTTAATTATATATTTTATAGAAATGAAACTTCATGAAATGAAAAAAATACATTTTCACTGTAACATATCAGTATTTGATTTAATATCACCTAACAGTCAGAACACATAGCTCAGTCTCCTTTTTTTCTTTTCACAGTCTTTTCATTTCTGTGAATACCTCCAAGCTCTTTCCAAAATGTGAAACTGAGAGTTAAAACAAGTCTGTATACAGATTTTTCAACAAACTCCTTTAGTATATACATCTTAGAAAATGTAAATAATCATGAAATATACATTTGAGTTTGAAGATAATTTTGTAAACCGTTATCAGTGTCTCCTCAATGACAAGTGTTGCTTCTGGAAAGTAATAGAAGAGTATTTTTACAATGTGTCAGGACACTGAAAGAAAAATGATGAAGTAAAAGTAAAACATCTGCTGATACACAGCACTTTTGTTTTAGTAACTCTCTTAAAGCTCCCCTTTCTATGATGAGTACCAAAACCACTGGGAATGCTTAAGATGCCAATGCTTTCATTGTTATTATATCTGCATTTATCTATTTTGGGTTTTTTTAATATCTTATTAAGCAGATGGTCCACTGTTATGGTTTCACCTAGATGGGCCTAAAATTTGAGTTTTTTGAGGTTTTGAGGTTCGGCCTGGGCCTGGGGGC
>JAWWEV010000115.1:108341147-108393520 GCA_035583235.1 Hafferia zeledoni | reverse complement strand
CCCTTCTTGTATTAAAGTTCCTTTTCTTAAATTTGATAAAGAGTGGCATGATTATTTGAGGAGGAGGTCCCCTCCCCTTCTTGTGAGTGAACATCTTGGTTCTTTTCCCCTCAAACCAAGACATTAATGCATTTCATTGTCAAGAAGCAGAGGAAATTTTCAATTTTTATATATAAACTGGTTTATCTAAGTATACTGAATTTTTATGAGAAAGTACAGATTTATTGTAAGTAAATGTAAGACTTTGGGTGAACTCTTTAATGATGTGATTTGTCTTTCCTAAGTTTATGTCCAGCTATGCTGGTTTTCAGGTTTCTATAGTCATTTACCTTGCCTATTTCTGGCCTTGGGCTTGGCCAGTGTTGGGTTCCTCTTGGACCAGCCTGGCATTGTCTCTATCAAACATGGGTGGAACTTTCAGCAGCTTCTCACCAAAGCCATGCCTGTAGCCCTGCTGTTACCAAAACCTTGCCACAAAACCCCAATACAACTTGGTACCCGTAGTAAAGGTTGCAAGTGTTCTTTAAAGGTGCTGCTGATAAAATGATGGTAAACCACTCCTGACGCTTCTATAGAAATATAACACTGCTGTGTCATGTAAGTGTTTACGTAATAGTAATGAAACAGCTTCATCTATTACCGAACTATAAATAAAATCAAGGTGAAATGTGGAAACCTTATGCAGATTGTAACTTTTTCACAAAACACTGACAAATATGTTTATGTACTTTATTAGTTTCAAATAGGAAATTTCAAGACAGCTGAAAATAGATTAATGACTGTTCTCATCAAAATATTTTATTTTTTAAAAAGGGGAAAGAAGAACAAGTAGGAGCTTCACATTGAAAAAACCTCTTTCTTTCCTGAGTTCTTCAGATAACACTTTTCCCATCCAGAAGAAAAAGAACAAGGTAAGGAAAGAACTTGTTTGCAATCAGTTTCATGATACATGATTTTTTTTTTTTTAATTCATTCTTGTCTTGTTTACCTGAATTTATCTGAAAAATTAGGCACCTGACCTAGGGAGCCCATGTTGGAGGAGGGGAAGAGTGTGAAGAGCCCTCCCCCTGAGAAGGAAGGAGTGTCTGAGACAATGTGTGATGAACTGACCACAGCCCCCATTCCCTGTTCCTTGAACTGCTGGGGGGAGAAGGGAGAGAAAATTGTGAGTGAAATTAAGACCAGGAAGAAGAAAGGGGTGGGGGGAAGGTGTTCCTAAGATTTGGTCTGATTTCTCACTATTCCACTCTGTTTTGATTGGTCCTAAACTAAGCTAACTTCCCTAAGATGAGTCTGTTTTGCTCATTATGGTCACTAGCAATTAATTTCTCCCTGCCCTTATCTAGACATTTTCACTTTATTTTCTCTCTGTCTGGTTTATGGAGACGGAATGAATGAACAGCTTTGGTGGGTCCAACCCATCACACAAGTTAAGACATTACTGACTGTCATTATAGATTGACATGGATAAATATAGTAAATTAATATAAAAATTGAGAAATATAATTTCTCTTTTTTTGGCAACTCATTTATTGTCATCTAATAACATATACATTAAGAAAAGATGATTAAATAAAATTTTACATTCTTCAGCTCTCCTCAAAATTAAGTTTTGATTAGAAGTGCTTTGATTTATAAAACATACTAAATATTTACCAATAAAAGTAGAATTGCCAATTATATCACTAATAGTTTCTCCTTTATCCTTATTAATCTTACTATATATGCCTCTACCACATGTAATTATGCATTTCTCTTTCATTTTTTAAAGGAACTTCTGAAAATGTTACACTTTTAGAATTGCTTGGGATTTTAATTTTGTGTTACAGAAAAATCTGAATGAATTGCAAAGCACTGACACTCCAATACTTTAAACCAGGAAAGTGCTGAAACATTTTATAACAGCAGATTGAAGTTAAATCAGCTATTGAAGTGGAGATAAAATGCTGTCAAAAGGAAGCAAATATTTTTTGCTGACATCCACTGCACTTATTTAAGAACTGATTATTTTCTAGTATCTCAAAGTTTGAAATTAAGCATTTGACTTTTCCAGTGAATCAATTTCTTAGTTCATGCATTAATACGATTTTAGATTAAGCATTTGCAACACAATTTTTCAAGAAGAAATAAATTTCACATGGGGAGATGGGCATTCATGTTTCTCTCACCTTTGTTCATTGCTCCTGATAGAGTAAAAGTTGGAATACAGCGTTGGAACTACTTGGAAGAATTTTGTGAGTATTTCTTTTGTGCTATATTGGCTCTCATGCACAAATGTGCACAACTCATGTTTCAAGTCCATATCTTATACTGAAGCAGTGTCTGCTGACTCATATGTAGCTTTGCTAGTCTAGCCTGAAGGCTGTAAGAAAAAATAAATCCCATGATAAGAGCCAATCTGTAGCAGTAGAAGCTGTTGAGATCAACTGATGGATTGTTTTGGGAACTGACTGAATAATTCTCCCAGGGCTACTCTGCAGCAGACTGAGCTATTTCACTTTGCTAATGGTGAACTACTCCCAGGGTAGGGTGAGGAAGGAAAGATACCTCTATCTTAGCAAAAATCCAACCCAGCACAAGGTTGCTAATCATTTCAGTGAAGTTTAGGGGAGTGCTTTCTTCTTCTCCCAAGACAGACACTTTCATTTGTTTGGCTGGATTAATCTCTATTGCTTATAATGGGAGTGTAGGCACATATACTTTAAATGTCTAAGGTAAGATAAAATCAATCACACTCTAGATATCTCTGATGTAGACATCTACAGCACGGCTAGTTTCTTGGTATTCCTTTATAGTCAATGGAGAGAATAGGCACTTTTATGTGCAATTCATTTGATCTATTTTAGACATGTACTTTAGGATGAGATGAATTGCATACTAGAAACTCTCATTTCTCTCTATTGAATTTAAAGGGAGTCTGGGGTGACTAGTTCAGGTGTAGACATCTGCATTTGCGTTTAATTAATTGAATCCCTCTGCAGTATTTCTGATGTTTCCAAGAAATGTTGGGTGGACTTAAACACATGCTTGTAGGATCTTTATAGCAAGGAATATTAGATTTACTAAGGATTTTATGTAGTCAATCTGTTTATCCATCAACCCAGAGCTTCTTGCAACTGTTATTTTTACTCTGTTTAACAGAGAATTCACACACATTTCTGTGCAGTAAACCAAAAAGTAGAAATACAGCAGTTCAAAGCTGAAAGTTAATTGCGTATTTTATTCCCTATATATCTTAAGCTATTCCATGATTCTAAGTGATAGTAAATTGCCATGCACTATATCAGCAATATGAACTTCCTTCCAGGACTGCCTGGGATGAACCCTTCTGGTTAGCTGTGGGTGGAAGAGAGAGGGAAATTATGAGAAACTGCATTTTATTTCTTCCTTCTCTTTTCCCAGCTCTTCTTTGGGTTCAGTAACATTTCCATCTAGCTGCTAAAAATTAAATAGTGCACTTTGAATGAAGATTAAGTAGTATAATATGTTGAAACAAAAAAAATCTGATTTAAAAATTGTCCAACACACCTCAGTGGTCATTAACTTACTTCTTTGGACTGCTGAAAGCAGTGAATGTGTAACAGCATGAATTTCACTCATGGCCATGTCTGCCAACACAGGTCCAGGTACCTGCTGTACACCCTGCAGAGAAGTTCACACCAGAGTAAGTGAATAATGGTCCACATGTATTTACCATGCATCTAAATTCAGTATATTCAGATATTTAAATGAAAGCTATTTTGTTACATTTTTGGAGCTCAAAACTTTCAAGTGGTGTAAATACCTGTAAATTCATATGACAATTAAGACTAAGGTATGTGAAAATCAGCAAGGAAAATATGAATCGTCTCAGGAACTTCTTTGATAGACTCAGAGCTTTGAAACAAGTTTGTGTCTCAAAAGCAAAGAGAAGGGTTTTTTTGTGGGAAAGTAGGATGGAAACTGCTCTGGAAAGTGAAGCTGAAGGGTATTCTCAATATAAAACTGGCAACTCAGAAAAGAAATGTGTTATCCCATAAAAAGCTCAATATTTCAGCAATTTTTTTCTTTGCTTGTTTGTTTGTTTGCTTTTTAGTTTGCTTTGTTTCTGCAGCTACTGTAGACCTAGACACAAAATGCAGACTGGTAGAACTGAATAATGCATTTTCTCATAACTAATAAATATTTTCCAACAGAGATTTTTTTTCAACCTCTGATAAGAGAAAATATCTGTTCTTAACTAGTTATATGCTTTCAATTAACATTTGACAAGAGTACCTTAAATAAAGATTTTTCTTTAAAAGTTATATTACTACAAAAATATTTTGCAGCATCATTTAGATAATTTGAGGCATATCGGATCAACCATCTTTGACAATGCAATTGCTTTAGGCTTTTATAAGTATGGTAATACCATCCCTTTGGACTACAGCAGATTGAGTCCTCTGAGCTGGATCAGAACCATCTCAGCCTAATAATGGGGATAATTTTTATGTTTCCAGTCCCTGATCAGTATTTTAATTTGTCTTCCTTTCTTCATACTTGTTTGCATAGTCAAGCCACACAGTCTTAAATTTTCTTTATATTTTATATATTATTTTATTTTATATCCTTTATCTAATTTTTTTAAACTCTATATAATTTGTTCTTGCATCCTTTTCATCTGAAATATTGTACTACTTGAACCCTTAGAAGAGGATTTTCTTGCAATAATTCCTCAGCAAAGAGCATCTCAGTGTTTTTGTTTATATTAAAACCAGGAAACAAAAACCCCCCAAACATTAAAAAAAAAAAAAAAAAAAATCAAAAAAACCCACCAACCAAAAAGTCCACCAGAAACAACAACAACAACAACAACAACAAAAAGGGACCAAAACACTGAAAATGAGTCCTTTCTGAACCATTCTTATTTCAGTATCATCTTCACATGTCTTGCTAATTTCAGTTCCCAATGAACCCAAGAGGGAAATTAGAGCATCTCTTTAATCATCACTTTCTGAACCTAGGGCAATGATTCTGAGAAGCTGTTTGCACTCCAATTTATAAAGGAAAAGGGATTATAGAAAATGTCTCCCCCTAATCAGCACTTGTGGCAAAATAAATGTTAATAATCATTAAAAAATTATTTCCATTCTATTCATAATTTATAAAACAGATAGATTGGAATTCACACACGATATACTGTGTGGAAGCAGACATGTGGCTATAATCTACTTTTTGATTACAACAGCATAGCTTTCCTGAGAATGGGGGAGCTACTGGTGTTTTACACCAGTCCCAGTAGGATGCAAATCAAGTCAGTCATACTTCAAGGCAAACCTAAAGTGGTACACGGATTGCTTTAAAGGAGGCATCCTACTTTTATGGCTTTAATATTTTGTAACTTGAATCTCCTCTTTTTTCTTTTTCTTTTTTTTTTTCTTTTTTTCTTTTTTTTTTTTTTTTTTAACAAGGTTTTTATGTTGCTGCTACTTCAACAGAGCCAATAGTCACAACAAGGTGAAAGTGTCATAGGAGATTGAAAAATCATTGAAGTAAGATGGTCTGTCCATAATGAAGAAGCTGGGGACTTTTGTACATGGAAATGCTGACTTTGGTTGGCCAAGATCTGTCTCCAATAGTTCTCCTAAAATTTGATCTCAAAAAGACCCAAGGCAGTGTGCATTGGTGCAGCTGTACAATAGAAATTATGCTGAGATAAAAAAAGCAACTTTGATGCCTCTTCCTCACTCTATGACTTCTCTGTCACCAACTCCAATAGAAGCAACTTGGTGAGGCACAAGGAGTAATAGGAGATCAGCTTGTAATAGAAGCAGCCTGTAAGGGACCACCAAGTAAATATGTTGGGATGAAATGGTCTCATAAAGAATATTTCCAAAAACAAATGGAAAAATTTGTTTATGAATAGTAGAGAATCTCCTTGGGGCTCGATTTTCATCTTAATCATTCTGGTATTGGAGAGATGGCATTGCCTCGCAGTCAGCAATAACTCACCTCCCACACTGTCTGAAGATTTCAGTCTTTTATTTATTTTGTGGCCTTAGTATTTTTACTGATAGGGAAGCAGACAGCTGTATTCAGGCCACCTACTGCAAGGGAAATGAGTGATTCAGATGGTACTTTATGAGCTGACAGTCTCTAGCTCCATGCTCAGTTAATGAGGAGTCATGATTTCTAAGTCAGACAGAGTGTTTGCTGTGGTTGCTTCACCCAAACATTGTGATTAATTCTCTTCAGTTTCAAACAAATCCAGAGAATATGTTCTCAGTTATCAATCCCTCTTTGAATTTCTATGCCACAGGAGATGTTTAAGTGCATCTTTGGCTCTCTACTAAGAAATCTGACTATGGGCCAGTGAGACTAACAGCATCCTGATGCCTAGAACAATTTCTGTGGCTGTTGGAACCCACAGCATAAAATAATACATTGATGGCCCATTCATCCTCCTTGGTGTTTGTGAGCCAAATGCACAAAAAGGTAACATCAGCATGAGGTTGAAACTAAGGACTTAATCTTAAAAAAAGAAAAGCTCTTAGCTGCACAAAGTCTCGGGTTTTAAGATACTACTGAAGATTCCACTAGAATAAGCTTTATGTAACTGATAAAAATAGATCATTATACATAGATTATGCTGTGATTCAAACTGTTGGTTCAAGACAATATAGTTAGGGAAGCCATTGTGACAGTTGGGAAACCATCCTTATCATGGAAATGTTACCTCCTTGCAATAATGCAGAAATAATCTCTGCTTTGTACCAGATCTCATTAACTACATCTAAGTGTTTTAACATTTTTCAAATCTTTGTCTTTTAATTGTTGCAAGTTACAGCAGAACTGTAAGCATTATTAGATAGGCATGGAAATTAAAAATTAAATTGCAAAAAAAGAAATGGCAGGACAAGGTGTCATTACAATGAGCTGTAGGAATATATGACTCTTAATCTCATTCTTCTGGACTGACAAATGCACCGTCTGTCTATATGGCATTAATGAATGACAACTTCTCACCATTTGGTGGATGCATGTGTCATCATATGTCTAGATGACATCTTGATTTATAGACATCATTGAAAAACATTAGAAAATCTTTCGACAAGTTTGATGGGAATTCTGAATATGTGCAAGTAAGGACTATTATTTTTTTCTGAACAATTCATTGGGGTATACTGTTTCAGACAGTCACAGGGCCACATGGTCCTTTGGTTAGGCTTTCACTTTGAAGATGGGTGCCTTGGACAGGGTTTATTGGTGTACCTAAAGCTGATTTCTGACTTTGGACAAATAATCTATTTTCTCAGACTCGAAAAACCAACCAACCAACCAACCAACCAAAAAAACACAACAAAAAAAGAAAACAAAACCCAAACGAAAACCAAAAAAACAAACAAAAAAACAAAATCCACAAAAAACCCAAACAAAACCAATAACAAAAAACCCCGTGATATTTCCTCCTCTACAAGACTAAATAAAATCTTGTTGAACAAGCTGAGTTGTTTAGAGGTTACACTAATTGGAATCATGTACTCATTTGAATTTATGCACTAAACTAGATTTGAAAAGCAAATTTCTCTTAAAGCTATATAAGAAATTGTAAAGAGATGTATAAGGAATAACTTGCAAAAGGTACTTTAAATCTTTTCATTATGTGCATCAAAAATGTAGAAAAGAAAGAAGAACTCATCCCACTCCAGAAAAATAATTCTAGCATAGGAAAAAAATCGATAATTGGAATGGTTAGAATACCATGAAGTGTGTGTATGTGTGTGTATGTGTACAATAACATACACAGCTTCTGCCAGGCTGCCTGTACACAGAAATTTGCACAGTTAAAATTAGCAACATATTACATTTTCCAAAGACTGAACACTCATTTACAGCTTAAGAGTAAGAAAAATCTAAGCAGATATTGATTATAATTCTTTTTAATAGAGAATTATTATTTTCCCATGGAGCTTTTTATTAATCATTCTGGCTCTACTTGTCATTCTAATATTTTTTTTAACATTTACCCAACACATGCGAGCCCTCTGCCTGTTCTGTATATGTTGCAGCAGTCTGCAGTGGACAGGATTCGTTCAGTATTTTTGGGTGTGCAGGGCTGCATGTCTGCCGGTTTCCACACAGCCATGCAGAAACACAGAGGAATGTTTTCTGTCATCATGTGAGACATCCGAAAGGTGTAATACTGCTAAAAATAGAAGCTTTGAAGCACAACAGGGCAGAGAGTGTTTCAGAATGAATTATTCTTGGCTCCTGTAGGGTCTTATGTCCTGTTAAACAGGGAAATATAGCACTGAGCAGAAATTTCAGTTGGGCCAGGATAGTCCTAGAAGACAATGCTTTTCCTCAGTCTCTGAAAAAAAAAAAAAAATCTCCAGAACTTTTTCATCCCAGATTTTGATTGATATTTTTTCTGGCTTTCACCATCCAGTGACATTCCTGGCCACTTGCCTTTTCCCTGAACTAGAGCTGAAAATAGAGATCTCCTTCCCAACTTCAGCTCCAGCATCTGCTTCTCTGACCAGGTAGGATGAATGATATTTACATCATCCACCTCTTCCCATGTGACCCTCCCTTGAGATAAAACCAAATTTGGTTTAACTTCTAGAGAAAGGGGTGGTACATTTCTGTTCCTTTTCAATCAGTTTAGGATGAATACGTACATCTTAGCCCAGAGTGACTGTCTCTGGAGGAAGGATATTCTTCAAAATAAAGCATCTCATAAAGCATTGACTCTATATTTTTGGGGTTACCTGCACTGTTCTTTGTAGGAGGGATGCAAAGCTTTGGTGTTGCTGTAAGAAGCATTTCTACCTTCCCAGGACTGGCCAGGCTTAACCTCTTTCAGCTAGAGAGATCAATTTAGGTAAGGGACAGAGGGCATCTATACACTGTTCTCAGAGAGTTTAAAAATGGCTACATGGAGGTAGTTAGCATTACACTTGTTTCAGATCATCTCCCACCTCTCTCTGCCAGGGTAAGACAAGTCATTTGTAAGAGTGCTTGGAAATGATGGATGATATTGTTGAACTTTCAGTGAGCAATCTGTTGACTGGGATGAAAAAGATAAGAATAAGATATACTGAAGAAAGGAGGGAAGCTTACACATGCTAAGTTTCAGCAATGGTCCCTGGATCAGATGCAGGCTTTCTCCATGCTTGTGAGGTGAAGCTGAACTGGAACAGTGGAAAGGACTCATGAATTTGAATACAAATTACGTGCCATAGCTGATTAGTGATTGATAATTAAGAACTGTAGCATTCTTTTCCTGGGATTAAAGGCTAACTGAGAAAAGTACTGACTCGAAAACTCCTTCCCAACATTTAGAAAGAATCATCATAGCATCATAGAAGGCTTTGGGTTGGAAGGGGCCATAAAGATCATCTAGTTCCAATCCCCCTTCTGTGGGCAGGCCCACCTTGCTCTAGACCAAGTTACTCAAAGGCCCACCCAACCTGGCCTTGAACACTTCCAGAAATGGGGATTCCACAACTTCCCTGGAAACTTGTTCTGGTGCCTCACCACTCTCAGTCAATAATTTCTGCCTTATACCTAATCTAAACCTGCCTTCTTTAAGGTTAAAGTTTTTTTCTCTTGTCCTATCACTGCATACCCTTATAAAAAGGCCCTCTCCAACTCTCTTGTAGTCCCTTCAGGTACTGGAAGGTGCTGTAAGGTTTCCTGGAATCTTTCTTTTCTCCAGGCTGAACAGATTCAACTTTCTCAGTCTGTCTTCACAGAAGAGGTCTTTTTATATGTCTTTGCATATTTATATTTACATAGAATATATTTCTTTATTCACACACTCATAATTCTTCTTGTAATTTTGAAGTTTTGATGTGAGGTTTTGTTTGTTTGTTTGTTTGAAGTTTTTGTTTTGGTTGTTTTGAGGTTTTTTTGACAATTTTTTGGCCTGTGCTCTTTTTTATTCCTTCTTCTCACCAAAATCCATTAATGGAAGACCGTTCCCCCCCCCCCCCCCCCCTAATCTGTAGGAAAAAAGTCCCTCTTAGAACAGTATTATAATGATTTTAACAGAGGTTATTGAGGGAGATAAATTATAGGATGTAGGAATGATGGAGGAGGGTGTCATAAAAAGGGATCCTTGAGTCTTCACCTGTACAGATTCTAACACATGTAGGACTTACAGATATAGAGACAAACAAAATATCAGTAATAGTTATAGTAAATATTAAATTAAATGACTCAAAGAGCCAGAAAACAGGAACAGTGTAGAACCATAACTGGAATTGGTTTAAGTTGGCATCTCTTGATTGACTTCAAAGGTAGATGCATTTGAAGATCATGTGTCTGATTATAAGTGTCTGAAATGTACAAATTTCTCCACATCAGACAATGCAAAGAGTGACTTTAAATCTTCGTGAATGAAAGCTGGGAATTCCTTATTTCTAATCAAGAAGATATTTGGGCAAACAAATGGATATTTGCAGGTAAACACAGCATGTTAACTCAAAAGTTGCAAGCAGTGCCTTTGGCTTCAAACATTTACACCTAAATATCGAACTGAACTATGGTCATAATAGGATTTTGAAATTAAAAGCTTGGAGTGTCTTATTAGTTTATATTTTCTTTTATCTGTAGTCTTCTGACAAATTAAATATGGAGATTTGCAGAAATCGAAAATCAAGGCCAGGAATACTGATTTCATAGCCAGCTGGTTAACACAGAACTATGATTAGTGTTGGCTGTTCTGCCGAAAGTGTAGCTTGCTTAATAAGTACAATTTTTCCTCTTATTCATTCCAGGGGAAAAAAAAAAATAAAGAAGAAGAAAAAAAATTAATGAAAGGAGCTCTGTCAGATGAAATTTAGCTTCTATGAAGTAGATGATTCAGCTATACTTTCTAACCATCTCCCTACAGCCTGCACTTCTCCTTTTCAACTCCCAACCCTCCATCTCCATGTTTAAAAAGAAATAATGAAAGGACATTTTGAACTGTATATTTTCTGAATTTTATTCTTCTATTAAAACCATTTGTAGCGTTTCAAATAGTGCAGTTCATGATGCTCTTATTCTGTGAACTAAAGAGATTTAATTATAACTATACATGTGCTTTTAGAATAAATTACACACATGAACAATTCTGCAGGATGCAGGGTAAAAGAGTAATTTTCTACAGTCTGTGCTAGTAGCCAGCAAAACTTTGGGAGTCTTAAGTACAAGCAATTTGTACTACTTACACACAGTCCTGCATCGTGGTAGTGGGAAGCTCAGGAACTGTTCTGTCATTCTACTTCAAAGAAATTAGTTGGATAGCAACTAGTATTTCACTCAGTAACAACATAGCCTAAAAAACTGCTCGTGAAGAGACCTTGGGACAAACCTGTATTTGGTACAAATTGCCATTTTCTGTCGAAGTCAATGGATCTGTTACAGTTTCTGTCAGCCAAGTATATGACCCTTCTCAGACCATGAGCTGGAACAAAACTGGAGGTACAAACAGATAATAGGTAGACTTTTTATGTCTGGGTAGATACTATGTAAGGAAAAAGTATATGTGTAACAATTTAAAGTTGTATGTAATAACAAGACTTCAGACATTTTTAATACACATCTAGATCTTTTGAGAAGGAAAAACTTTAAGGGCTATATGTTCACCAATTTATCAAGGATTTTTATTTCTTTAATCCTCTTGGTCCTAGAATTGCTTTAAATATGTACCTTTAAAAATCTACCTGTTCAAATTTCACTGTTTCTTGTTGCCTGATAAACTTGGTACTTAGAATTTACTAAAGTAAACACTACTTTCTTTTAAATCTTTCATATTAAGATTTTCATATTAAAAATAATTGATTAGCTTTTCAGCAGTATAAATATGCGCATGGTATCCATTTTACCTTTGTGTTAGAGATCCTTTTCCCCATGTATTTAGAATGGAAAAACTAACAGCATCAAATAAATTAGTCATGCTGCAATTAAACTAATATTTTCTCCTTCTTTCTTTTTGCTAGCCCACACCCCATTTCTTGAGTGCATTAGAATTCCACTTATTTTTATATTATTTTTTCTATAAGGGTCTCATACTCCTTTGCAGATATCTTCATTATCACATAATCTTTATAGATAAAAATATCATTCCTATGTGCTGCTGTCTGCAGTTTGTGGATCTATTTTCCAATCAATTCAAGGCCAACTCTCATTAATGCAATGGGAGCTTTCATGAATAAATCCCTCATTTTTCAATGATAGAATAGATTCTTCATTATTGAATTGCATGCACTCAAGTGGGATCTATGCGCATCCAAAGAAAGAAATTCATGATTTTTTAAATTGTAATGAATGCCCCAGTACATTTCTTACCACTTTGTGTCTTCAGAACTGTATCTAATTTCCTGAATGTCTTTGATAAATGTTGGCTTTTTTGTGTGTGTGCCTTCTTGGTTCATGAAAACTCAGGAATTATTTCTCAAGCCTATTAATTAGAGTTTTTTGTGCATTTTTCAAGCTACTCTGAGGAGTGAATGATATCCACTGACACAAACAACCCTGAGAGCCCAAGAAAGACATGATATATGGGTCATCATTAAAAAATGACAAAAAAAAACAAAAAAGAGTTTGTAAGTGTTATCTGTGTAATTGGTTGTAGATGCAGTGGAAATGTACATGGATTATAGTGAAACTTCATTTTCTTACTTTGCAATAATCCAGGAGGTGTGCATAATTTACAAAAGCAGTGCCAAAGAAAGTAAAAACATAAAATTAATATGGTGGGTACAGTATATTGAGTGTCATCTACTAAATTAAATGTTATGATCTTATCTGAAATACTGAAAATGAAAAAAAATATTTCTACTCTGTTTATTTAGGAGGTAAAATATACTTTTGCTGATGATATTGTGATTTTTTTTTTTAATATCTGGCCCCTCGATTGAATACTAAAAAAATAAAGGAGAATTAGTATTATTGTTTATCATTAATGTGACTGAAAAGTTAAAAATGCTGGTGTGTGTCCCATTAGAATAGATGATACACTTCTTACAAATGAGGTTCAGAAGGCTGGAGGTCAAAGAGACCTTCTAGGTCTCTTTTCTGTTTCAATCTTCAGTTCATCCAAAGCTGCCCTCCACAGGGTGATGCCACATGAAGTATTAAACCACTTTCTCAACAATAGGAAGAAGACTGTGAAATATCACTCCTATATAAAGAGGTTAGATAAACACCTGTCAGGCACTAAGTGTTTTGGATCCTGCCTTAAAAGAAGACAGTGGACAGAATGGCTTGCTGAAGTGTCTTCCAGCATCCATTCCAAGGATTTTCACTCATATTTGAGAATTAGTCTCGCTGATAAGATATTCCCATCTGGATAGATCTCCTATTTCATTGTATCTAGAGCAAAATGATTTTTTGCATACAGCCATACTTGGCTTCCTTGATAGTCAAGGAAGGATGGGCTGAATCACCTCCTGATGACCTATCATGTGAACTGCCTTTCAAAAGAATCTCTCTCTCCTCTATAGCATTCAGAAAAAACTAGTGATTATGCTGTTAACAGAAATATCACACTTGAATCCACAAGGTTTTGAGCAAAGAATTCTGGTTTTCGTGTTTGGCAAAGTTCTCATTGCATGTAAGGATGTGTCTTTATAGACTTAAAACAGTTCTCCAGTTTTATTTTACCTTAAATTTTTTAAAAGAGGAGGACTGCGGAACCCAGAATCCAATCACCTGTTTTCTCAGATATAATTTATGTTAAAATAAATATGGCATCCTTGCAGAAATGAGGTATACTGTAAGTCAGCACAGTTTGTGCTGCTTTAGCAGTGAAAATGATCATATTTCAGTTACTAAGTCCTCATTATATTTTTAATAATATTTCAAGTCTGTGTGAGATTATATGGGTCCAAGAAGGGGAAAAAAAATCAATAAATTGTCTTTTCAGTCAAAAACATGAAATGATCCAAGAGACTAACACATGTGGGCTGTTGACCATCCAGAAGCACACCACTAATGCATTGTGATCACCAAGACTCACTGTCAGAGGCTACTTTATTGCTGGATCATGCTCACAGCTTCAAGGAACTTGGTCCCAAAGGAGACAGAGTAGATCTCCTTCTCTTCTATTAGCAGAGCAGTGCAAGAATTCCTTCTACATGAATTAGGGAAAAGTCACTAGTTATAAATTACTGGACAAATATACTTCCTCTGATGCACAGAAAATACCTTAGTGATTTCAGCTGCAATGTTACTCCACTTGTTAAATCCTGAAGCCCTGCAACTATGTCAGCTGTACAGTTTTCTAGGATAATTCCCTTTCATATGCAAAGATATATAAGGACAAGTAGTGCAAAAAGTACACTTGCAACAACTTAAGCTGACAAAATAATTTGAATATGCTGCAGTGACACTGGAGGACAGTGAGGGCCTAATTCTATTCTGCAGGCAATAATAGAATATGCAGGTAATCTGCAGAGCTGAGTATTATTAATTTAAATTAATTTATATACCCATAATAGTTTACATCTTTTTCTATTGAAGTCTATTTCTCCATACCATGGTTTGCATTATAAAACATGTAGCCTTTGCCTAGAGTATTCTGATTTTGATAGTTATTCCAGTGGCTTACACTACTCAATATTTTGTCATCCACTGTGACATTCTTTTTTCTTGAGTGTAGGAGGTCGATTCTAGAAGTTTATTTAGATGTTTTCTTTTAAAATTGGATTTATTAATGAATCTGTATGTATGGCCAGACTTCATGAATGAAGATTTGGAAAAGCTCTCCCCCACGTGGGTGTGCCCTTCCAGCCTGCGCAGTGGATTTTTTAGGTGAGGAGCAGCGTGCGCAGAACTGGCCCCAACTGTTTAAGTTCTAATGTCCAATTGCCATGGCCGAGAGAGCTTGGACAGTGACAGTGAAGTCCTTGGGACTGTCTACAGCCCCTGGTACTGACCGGGGTTGACGCTGCTGAGCATTCAAGATCTGACAGTATCTGATGTCAGGGAGGCATTTAACTGCCAGGGAACGGTACCCACTGAGACTCGAACTCAGGACCTTGAGATTCAGAGTCCAAAGTTCTATCCATTGCACCATAGGACCGCCCATTAATGAATCACTGTTATGGGTTAACCCCAACAAAGAATCTGGGAGAGAATTGAAAGGGTAAAAGCAGGAAAACTCATGGGTTGAGATAAATACAGTTTAGTAAAGAAATAAAATATTCACCACTTCCCCTGGGCAGACAGATGTTCAGTCACCTTCAGGACAGCAGGGCCCCATCCCTTGTAATGGTTACTTTGAAAGACAAACACCATCACTCCAAACATCCCCCTTACTCTTTCTTTCCCCTACTTTATGTTCTGAGCATGATGCCATATCTAATGGAATATCCCTTTGGACAATTTGGGCCACTTGTCTCGACTGTGTCTCATCTCAGTGGCCCATGAACCTTCAGTCTCCTCACCAGCGTGGCATTATGGAAAGCAGAAAAGGGCTTGGCTCTGCATAAGCCCTGCTCAGCAATAAGAAAAACATCTGTATATTATCAGCCCTGTGCTCATCACAAATCTGAAACAGCCCCTAATAGCCACTGTGAAGATAGTCAACTCTACCCCAACCAAAATCAGCACAATCACTCATCTGCCTTTTTCTTTTATTTTTTCTTGTCCTATAAGTAATGACAGAAGCAGATGTGAAAAGAGATCAATATCATAGGTGCCCACAAACTTACCATTATAGGCAGAAACTGTGCCACCCATTTACAGACAATCTGTACTGCCTGATATACTCTAAACTAATGGGTTGCTGGTTTATTTTCCCCCCCTTTTCCTACATGATACATAAAAAATGGTTTTTGAGTAATTTTAAAATGCAGTGGATATTTACATAATTTTTTATTTTGTTATTGAATTTGCTGATTCATTAAGAATTTCTTCACATATAAAAACCCCTTTGCTCATAAGTTTCAGTATTATTTTCCAGTGTTCTCTATTTTTAACAAATTATTATAGGATGTGTAGCCACAGAAAAGGTATAAAAATTATGTAAGTGATTTGGAATCTGTACTCAGAAGCAAAAGCGAAAACCAACTTCTGTTACTATGTATCTGAATGTGTTAACTGCATTGGAATTTAAATAAATATGATATTTCCTTGATGCAAATACTCTTTGTTCAAAATAAAAATAAATCAAAATTTCTGTAGAGTCAATATTCAGACAAAGATCTGTGTCCTGTGTCTTATGAAGATGATTCTTTATTGAGTTTGCCTTCCTTTTTTTTTTTTTTAAATTTAGCTTTCTGTGGAGATTTCTTTATCTGTGTCACATATATGTCTTAGAAACCAAGTATTAGCAGAGTAAGGAAGTTTTTTGGCAAGATATTGCAGATTTAGGGATTTTTTTTCTTGGTTTAGAAGAGCAAAGTCAAGGACAACTGCATGTGTTCTGCAAAGTTCAGCAGTAATATTATTATTCACACAAGTTGTCTCAGCTGTGAAGTCAGTACATTTGTTCTGAATGTCTCTTTATTATTAATGGTCCTTTCACCTGACTTTCTACATTTGTTTGAGCCAACATAACTCTTACCTGCTGGCCAGTTCACTTAGATTTTTTTTTCATCCCTTGGTTGCCTTAAAGGTGAAGTTTTGTTCCAAATGTCTTCAGAAAGGTTAGTCTTAACTGCTGTATAGATATAGGATTGGAACAGAAAATACTCTGGAAATAGCTATGGCAAATGAAATGGTGAAGCCTCTCCTCCTACTTTCAAGGCATCACTCATTCTCTCCAATATCCTACTTTCAACATGGTATCATAGGGTAAAATTCACCATGAACCCAAAAAATCCACTTAAGTTTGACATCACACTGTATCTGCCTTAACCAGAAGCAGATGTTTAAATAGGAATTAAGTAGTGGGTTGCCTTTTTGATGGCTCTTTGCAAACAGGTGATTTTCACCCAGTGAGACTAAGCATAAAATTGAGTCAATTTATTAAAAGTTCTGACTGGATAAAAAAAAATCATAAAAAGAAAACTCAGGAAAATATGACTACCATCTTGGAAAAGTTATATTTTAATTTTTTTTTTTTTTAATATGAGTGAAAATAGAAATTTCTCGTCTTTGAAAATGCTCTCAATTTCTGGTTCATTTGGATGAAGAGGTCTGATTCTCTTTGGGCCCTTTGCAAGTGTTTCATAATCTGAGACTTATTTGTAATTTTATTTTCATTTGAATCTTAAAATACTTAACAATATTGCTGATGGAGAACTACTTATATTATCAAAGATGTTTATATAAAGCAGAATTAATGCTGCCAAAGAATTAATTAGCATGAGCAGCGGAGGTCACTGGAATGTGAAGTGCAGGGCTTTTACTGCAGAATCAAGAGCTGAGAAAAACGATATATTGGTTTAGCTTCACTAGATTATATTACAAAGATTTCTGTATCAAATGGCTACAATTTCATCTTCTTGTCTTTGCTCATTTATGGAGTACCTTTAGGAAGTTATTCCAGTCTTTCAAGAGGATTTTTAGGGTGACTCAGTACTTAAAAAACATACATCACAATCAGAGTAAAATAATAAATTACAGAAAGACATTTTAAACTCAGTACAAAGTAACATTGAGATAATTTGGTGTATGGGGATGTATATGTGCATGCTAGAGTAATGTGAAATACAGAGCACCAAGGTGATAATATGCCACATTAGGACAATTCATTTTAAACATCTTAAAATAGAAATGTCTAAGGAATGAGAGATGGAGGTCAGAAAAAATTCATGAATTCTTCCACCTTATTTTCATAAATCAATGCCTTAGGCCCCACTGAGGCAGCTAAAAATACATTTCTCTTTCAGATGAAGGAGATTAGGAGATGGGAGGGAGGGCACATTGCCTTGCAAATATAGAGGATGTCAGAATTGTCATGAAATTTATGAACATATTGTGTAGATGTTAATACATGAAGGATGCACTTTCTCTTTTCATGACAGAGGTAATAACAGTCCTTTATAATTAACTACATAAAATTTAAAATTTCACCTTTTTAAACTATTATTTTTTTGGTGCAACCCCTAAACAGCTAATAGGAGAGAAGGGATGAGGTTGAACGGACAGAATGAGTTCTCTTCATTACTGTGCAAAATTTGTGGATTTCAGGCAAGAAACTGATGATGAACTGGTACACAGTGAATGCACCATATTCTATTTCTAGGAACTATTGACTTTCCTGGGAGTCCTGTTTAGAAAAGGCAAAATAACAAAGGTGAGTGCATTTCACTCTGAATGTCAAAGTGCAAGTCATAATGACTCTACTGATACTTTGGAACTATCTGTTTCCCAGTGAGTGAAGCAAGTCCTAGAGACTGCAGCCATTCAAAGGTACAAAATGTGACCAGAAGTCATGTAAATCCAGTTCAAACCCCTGCTTCTTAATCACATGGCTATTAATCAGTTGCCTAAGTTAACTAAAATGTGAATATAGACTGTGCTGGTGAGGTGAGAACACCTCCTTACATATTCATCACAGAGAAGGAAAAGTCTGAACTCTAATGACTGGACCTTCATGGCACAAAAATTAAGAAGACAAATAATGTTATGGGTATCTGTTAATTGGAACAACTCAGTGGGTAGCCAGTTAAATGGCTGTCTTGATGAGGAGAAAAAACCCCACAAAAATAGCTTTGAAAATAACCAAATTGATATAAAACTGCATGCAAACGAAAAATTGCAAAGATAAACATTTTATATGCTCCTTCTTTATGGAATCTATCTCCTATAATATATCCTTTGCAAGAAAGAGGGGCCAGTATCTGTTGCATACCAAAGACGTTGTACCTCTGGTACAGAATACACTGCAAGTATGGGGGCAGAAAAGGTAAAGATGGATGTAGTCATTAGGTAGATCTTAATTTTTCTTCAACAGATGTAAATTTTCCTGCTTCTAAAAGCAAATGTTCCTTTTTCTCACTTGTTTGTTGCATATAAATTTTCATTTGCTACCTGATAACTCCTGCCTCAAAACATCAATTTCTCTGATGGATGGAAATGTTTTCTGTGTAGAGATTATGCAAATATTTCCACACTCATGAAACTTGACCCACCCATGTTCTAGTAATTAGCACTATCAACCTTCACCATAACATATTCCCATTTTCATGTAACTGCTAAGTATTGTATTTATGCCTTCCACACAGCAGCTCAAGTACAGCAGTATCAATTAAGGACCAAATATTTCCCTAATCCTTAAATTGGCATACATACCTTCTCACTGAGATGACCATAGTTGAACAGCTTTGTTCAAATGTGCTCCACATTCTGTAATCAAATGAATGTTGTAGCATTTGTTGGTGCTTTGGCCTGATTCTTTCCCAGAGCTTCTGTGACGGGAAATATTCTCTCTACTGTGATGGAGCTGCAACTCAGCTGCCTCCCAAGAAAGGATTTTTTTGTTTTTTTCAGCTCTTCATCATTGTTTTCTACAATTTTCCTCCTGCTTATTTACTCACCTGTGATTTATCTGCTATCAGTACAAGGTCTTCAGTACAGCTGGGTGCTTTACTCTGCACATTTTTGACTGGAGCACCTACAGCTCACCCTGCAGTGATGCACATGAACACAGGAGGAGATAAGTCTCTAGTGGGCTGTGTTTTCCTTTCGTATTGGGCTTACATGGTAAGGTTTTGGTAGGGGGGTGTTGGGAGGGAGAGTGATGCAGGAGTGACTTCTCTGAGAATACAACAGAAGATTCCCCTGATTTAGAGAGCTCCTATTCCAGCTAGCTCCAAAATGGACTACAGTGAGGCAGACATTCCCTTCCATCTGAACTCTGTCTTTTACTCCTTAGAGGAAGCATAGGGAGATTTTGGTGTCTTATTACGGTATGCAGAATGGAAATACCAAGTAACTATAAGTGCATTCAAGTTCCTTGAGCTGAGCAAGAATACTGCTCAATCTTTCTAATTTTCAGGTAGGAATCACAGTTTATAGCCCAGGACTGCCTGTTGAAATGGTATAAAGACATCTTTGAAAAACCTAAACAATATGGGGGGGTTGTGTTTTGTTTTGATTTTGTGGTTTTTTCCTTCAGAATTTTGAGAAGATCCATCTCACTGAACTTTAGACACCCAAACTGTAAATATCAGCTCATTGCACCCTGTATAGTCAAAGAAACGAAGTAGATGATGTGCTCCAAAAAAGGAGTGGCTTTTTGGGATGAGGTAAAGTGCACTGTACACTGTGTATATTTCACCAGAAAAACAGGGATGAGCTTTAATCTGTCTAATTTTGGATGGCTACAGTGTAGTGACTGCGTGTGCACCCACTACATCTTAGTACAAACAACAGAGGGCTGTGGCTCATCAGTGTTAAGAGTGGGATCACTTGAGGAAATGTAGGTGTCTGTTATGGGTTTACCTAGGTAGGCCTAAATTTAGGCTTTAAATTTCAGGGCAGGCCTGAGGCTGCTGGCTGACTTGAGCTGGGTTGAGCTGGCTAAGAGCTGACTTCTTCTAGCCAATAGCACTGTATGCCATACCATATTACGACATCATCTCCAAAGGGAGTGGCTTGGTCAGTTGCTTCACAGCTGTGGTCCCAGCAAAACACACCGGGCCGTCCCGGGAGGGATGGGGAGGCCCAAGCCCAGAGAACCATCATGTTATCTTAAGGAAGTAAAATGTTTGTTCTTAGTTTTTCTCTCTGCTTAAGTCTGTCTCTGGGGAATTGACTTCTCTAGAATGATTTGTAGTTAGAATGGTAGAATTTGTGCTTCCTGGGGAGTGTGAAGTTATTTCTTGTTGTATCTAACTCATGTGAGTGTGTATTATATAGTAGTTTTCTCTTAATTTTCTCTTTTCTCTATAAATACATATAGTTAGTTTCAGCATAAACCTAGTTTGAAGTTTTTTTCCCTTCCCCTTTTTTTCTCAGCTAGAAGGAGAAGAGCTGAATCTGTATTGGGCAGTTGACAGCTTGGCAGCTCAACCCAAGACAGTGTCACTTTCAATGCCATTGAAAAATCTCTTCCAAACCCTGTGCCATATTTACCTATCTCAGGTACCTCAGGTCATCTCAAATTGTTCCAGATGTCAATGCTTACACAATTTTTTCTTGTCTTAGTACCTTCTTTATAGTGAATTTAGTTTTTCTTCAGGTTTCACTGAGAATTCTGTTCAGTTGCTTAATCAGTAGCCCCTAGAACTATTTGAGATGACCCAGGGTATTCCAGACATTCATGGGGTTTGTAGATGGGACATAGGACAAATGAAACATCCCTACTCCTGAGAAGAGGTAAACTGAGGTCAGGCAAGACAGTTCTGGGCATTTGAGATGGCACTAGAACTGTATTTTGGTATCTAAATTAAACCTTAGATTTCCATTAACCATATAGGGGCTGGCGTGGCAATTTTGTGGGGACTAAATGTAGAGTTTGCCTTTGTGAAAAGATGGCAATTTGTTGGGGGATAAATGTAGAATTAAATCTTCATTGAGACACATCAGTTTCAGTTAGCCCTGTGATCTTCCCAGGTAGCAAATGACCTACATATGCTTATGCCTCTTTTTGCATAAAATAAATATAGCATACTCCCATTACAGGAAGATTTTACCACATACCATGGAAGAAATGTACAAATAAGTATTTTTTCTTTTTTTAATTAAGTATTTATTTTGCCACCAGTAAGATGGTGAATAATATACATCCTTCCTACCTTCCTGGTAATATGAAAAATTTTCCCTTATCTCAGTATGGCCAAACGAAATTCATCAGATGGAAAGACTCAACTTTGTTTTACGTTACTGACAGCTGTGATGTCAGCTGAACCTTGAGGTATTTTACTGGGAAGTATGATTTTTTTACAAAATATGCTTTATTCTGGTGCATATGATCTAACTGCTTATGCATCCTGTGTATCTGTCAACCCATCCTTGAAATAGACACACAAATGTGAACAGTTCTCAAGGATTGCTTGTGCCTGCTGTGGAGGCAGATGCAGCTTGCATCTTGACCAACAGCACTGATTGGAAAATGGGTATCCTGTGCATCTGGGTACTGCAGCTCCTTGACACATGCAACTGAAGCAGAGATGGTGTGCACATTTGGGAAATCACACTACAGACCTGTAGAATCCACTGAGCACTGTGGGTGCCCATTTTGTCTGTTGTCCCTACTGCTCCTGATAACCTTGCTTTGCTCAGGAACTTGTAAAGGTGAGATCACCTGCACAAAGGGCACCATATACAATGATAAAATCATAGAATGGCCTGGTTTAGAAGGCACCTCATTCCACCCACCCTTGCCAGGGGCAGGGATGCCTTTCACTAGGCCAGTTTTCTCAAAGCCCCATCCAACCTGGCCTTGAACACCTCCAGGGATGGGGCATTCACAGCTTCCTGGGCAACCTGTTCTTATGCCTCACCACTCTCACAGGCAAGAATGTTTTCTTGATATCTAACATATAACTACTCGCTTTCAGTTTGAAGCCATTCTCCTTTGTCCTGCCACTACTTGCCCTTGCAAATAGTCTCTCTCCATCTTTCTTGCAGGCTCTCTTCAAGTACTGGAAGGCCATCTCACAGCCTTTTCTTTTCCAGGCTGAACAACCCCATTCTCTCAGAATTTCCTAGTAGGAGAGCTGCTCCATCCCCATAATCATCTTAGTGACCCTCCTCTGGACTCACTCAAACAGGTCAGTGTCTCTCCTGTGCTGGGGACCCCAGAGCTGGATGTAATACTCTACTGTAGAGCTTTATGGTGGCACTACCTCAGGTCAGAAGAAATTATGCCTGTGCCGGTATGGTTCTGTAATGAGTTTATATCAATTCTGGTTCTCAAAATGGATACTGTGCTGCATGGCTGGAAATGTTCCCTTAGCTGACAGATGAATATGCAAGAATTTGAACATTTGATAAAAAAACCCAATGTACAAGGATGGTATGAGAACATATTCAGATTTACAATGCCGAAACCAAATAACTTTAAGCTGGAACAGAGCTGATATCTGACAGTTCTGATCCACATGTGAGGCAGAGAGTTATCTTAGTTCATCTTGGTCTTTTTGGTCTGATTAAAGACTTAATGTGCCATATTGCTGTACAGGTGTATCTTTATAATGTAGTATCTGAGCATTCAAATATTCTGATTGGTTGATGTAATTATTAACTAGAAAAAGGTATATGAATCATTTAATAAGTATGAAGATTTCATCATTGGTAACTTACTTTACAAAGTTAATATATCATTCTCAGTCTCTTTTCTGATTTGCTGCTTCTGTCAGCATCTCTATGTGATTACCAGTTCTGGGAAACTGTTTTATCTTCTGACCCTGCTTCTCATCCCAAATCCAAAGATTTTATCTGCCTCAGGCAGAAATAAACACATCTTAACAGCCGTGAATCCCCATGGGAAGTGCAGATCAAAGGATGATAAATCCTATAAAATTTAATTTAGTTGATTATTGGTAGACAGTGAAGAGGCGTAAATGCACTCTTGTTTTTGACAAAGGGAATTTAAGAGCATTTTATGTCTGCAGTTATACCTGGTGAGAATTTTTGCTTGGCTATGTTACTTTTTCTCCTTTTTGCTCATCACCTCCCCTTTATCAAAGGCTGTTTATTCCCTATATCCCTCTGTTGAGCTTTAAGTTCTCTTTACTATCCTTCAATCAATCTTAAATTAGCAAAAACTCCCACTTAAGGTGTTGTGCTAGCTTGTCTCATTTTTATGGAGACTTGCTGGGAATTTACCTCATGGGCAGCAATTGCCACAGCTCTAATGAAAAGCAATAAGGAGCAGCAACATCTGCAACCCACTTTCAAGTTTTACTCACAAAAATGAAGGGCACAGGAGTATAAGCCCTGTTGTCATGGGTTTGAACCTCTAAGTATGATCTTGGGATGAAGATATATGAACACAGTGAAGAAAACTTTGCTTTAAGCATATATATTGAGAGAGTAGGAGCTAATCAGACCAGAATGTAGACATGGAGAGAACTGCTGTGAGTGTCTGGGTATGTTCAATAATGCTTACTAGTAATGACAGATGTCTCATCTCAGCTTTTTAAAGTTCAGAGTAGCTCTGATAAAGAGCTCTGCAGTTCATTCATGCTACATTTTCTTTCTTTTTTTTCTTCTCCCCTCCCCCCTCCCAAAGTCATGACAAAATTCCATATGACTGGAGGAAAAACAGTGTTAGTTCAGTACTAAAAGGGTGAACAGGCTGATCTAGGGTAGCTATACTGTGGTTAGCTTGAAATTGGTACTAGGTGAAAAGATAGAAAGATTGATCTAAACAGCAATGAGCTCATAATTAAAGAAGAGAAATATTCTGTGACAATCAGTATGGTTTTCTGTAAGAAAAAAAATCAGAGTGCAACAAAGATACAATCACACTGAAAAAAACCTGACAGTATGTGACATTGTCTATGGTCAGCTGCGATAGAAACACAATCTAAAACTGGTAGTGAATTTGGTAGCAGCTGAGTCCTGGAAGCTAGAGCTACTCATCTATTTCAGGTGATCATAGTGTTGTGGTAAAATATAGGACTACTGAATATTATTTTGCTGAGATTTCCTGCAGGAGAAAATACTTGCTTTGGTGTGAATGATATCAGTTTCTGAACCATTATTTTTTTTCAGCACACAAACTTGCAGCTATCTTTGGTTTAAAGTCAGGCTTAAAGTCAGGTGCTGAAGGAAGTTCATACTCAGTAACAAATAGAGTTATCAGGCTCCTAATGATCTATTCTCCCATTGATACTCCTGGGACGTTGCGTAAAGCTCTCATTAATGCAAATAGAAACGTGGAAACTACATGCTGAAATCAACAACTCCCCCTATTGTTATAACGGGTGAATGGTCCCCTTAGGCAAAAAGGAACATTACTGAGTTTAATTTTGACTGCCTCCTCCTTCTTATGAAACAAATCATGTTAAAAAGTGTGGTCTTTTGGATTTGTTTGTTTTTTAAGTGGATGTCACCAGAGAAAGTCAGTGAGGAGGATTTATCAAAAACAACATTCTTGTTATGACCCAATTCTGACCCAGTGTAACTAAATCATCAATCACGGTGACAATAGGCCATATTTATCCATAGTGCAGGTGCACAGTAATTGACAGAATTACATTTAGAAGAGATTTGCCCTATAGCTGTTTAGTGAGAAGTCTGGGGTGATGATTGGTCGCAGGTTTGCATTTCTCTGCAGCTTGGATTAATGCATGCATTATGCAAAGGAATAAGCATATTCAGTTTGCTATAGATGTTGTAGTCAAGAATTCATGGATGTTTGCACTTTTCCACTCCAAGTTTCATTATAATAGAATGTAAAGATAACAGGGCCACAGTCCTGTTATGCAGCTGAAAGGCTGATAGAATAGTATGATTGTATTCTGCTTTTGTATCATAATGTTCAGGTATACTTTGTGGCTTGTAATAAATGCTAGGCATGGGACAGTTAAAATGGATAGCACTAATGATGTTCTACAGCAAAAAAAAAAATATTATTCCAGGACTTTTTGTTACAAAAAACAACATAGAGACAGAGTGAAAATTTATTTACATGGTTCTAGTGAAAGAAGAAAAATATTTGTCGGTGACTAAGATGCCTGCTCGCTTTTTGTAACCTTTTAAATTTAGATGACATTTAGTCAATTGAAGTGATCAAAACCAAACATTTCATTCTGTAGAAGGAAATCTTTCAAACTCTTTGATAGCATTAAAAAACTGGATCTGTTAAAGTTACGTAAAGTTACCTAATATTAATTAAGCTGCACACCTCAATTTTTTATTTACTAAACAAGTAGTTGCCTACAAATCATAGTCACAATCAGCTGCTTACTGAGAGAAATTGTTCTTAACCTGCATTAAGGGAAGTCCTAAGAATTACTTCATCAGGGCTATGATTTCATCTTTATTAGATTAATTAAATAAAATGTACCTCAGTAACAGAGCTCAAAATATTGATAGTTAACAAAAACCCAAAGATTGATGTACGTGTCATCTGAAACATAGAAAGTAAGGATAGAATAAGCCCTGGTTTATTACAGTGCCCTGTGACACATATTTCAGAGTTGTGTTATGTCTGTATGTAAATGTGGCTGGTAACACTTTCTAGAACTAAAAGTAGTTATGAATTTGCTATTTAGTAAATGGGCAATATATGTGAGGAAATAATTTACTTTCAGTAATATTATAGTCCTGCTAAACAACTAGTTATCTTACTCAGTAATAGCTAGTTATGTATCTCATATGCCTCTATAATTCTACCACAAATTGATCCAAATTAATTGGATTCACAGTTTATACAAATACAGAGCTTAGGCACAATAAATAAATTTCCTGGACCTCTTTTGAAGGAGATATGTAGAACAAGACTGGACTGGCAATTTTTTTTGCAATTTTACTGGAAATTTTTCTGAGATATGCAGTTAGTGTGATGTGCGGCAATATGAGCGCTTTGTACTGAAATTCCATGTGGGGTTGTGTTATCAATCAATGCATCCTAGGGATTTACACAGGAATCTGCTAATGGAATACAGTTAACATAAAACTATGCCATCAGTAAGTGTCACTTGCACTATTGGGAGACATTAGCTATCACAGCAGTGGCTGGGAAAAATGCAGAGTACAGTATATGTAGCTCATAAACTGTTGTGAATTACATGGCAGCTCTTTCTGACTTTCTTTTGTCTACATTATCTTAAGATTTTTAATAGCACTCTTTGGTGTTACCCTAGCACAAAAGATAGATCAATTAGGAGAAAAAAATCAGTGTAAATCTTATTTTCAGTAAGAGAAAATAAGTGTTGGAGGTCTTGAAAACTTCTGACTGCATCTACACGGCTTAGGCTCTGTGTCAGTGTTTCTCATGCAGTGGGTCACAATCCCAAAGCATCAAAAAATGTCACCAGAGAGCTAAAAGAGAGTGGAAATTTTTTGACAAGTTAAAGCACAGAATATCTCAGTCTCCTGTTCCCTTCACAAATCCTTATCTTTTAAGGCTCAGCAACTTTTTAAAATCTCTTGCAACAGACACTATGGAAATTACTTTTCTCACTGTTAGATTCATAGCATACTTTTTCTAATATCTATTAAATACTTATTAAATAATGCCAGTGTAAATGCTCGTATTTCCATTAAAATGTTCTGATGTTTGTGATACATGATACTAGCTAGCATTTGATAGCTAACACACATTACAACTCTTGGGAGGACTATGGGAATTTTAACACATCAACTGACAGGATTTACTGAAACTAGCATTGACCAGATATTTTACAGTAAAAGTACAGCAGGACTTTGGAACATTAATTAGTATGTGCTAACCATGGGAGATGAAATTAACCTTTTTGTCTAATGAGAATTCAAGAACTAATTTTTGTGAGATGAAAAAGTTAACAAAACTCAGCAAAAGCTTACAATATTTTCTTTCAGAGCTAATTAAATTAAAAGCACTGGAATATTATGCCCATATTTAGTATTTACACCTGTTTATCACAGCATTTAACACCAATGTAGTCACTTTGTGTGTTGACAGCATTTGTATTTTCTTTTTTAGAAAGATTGTGCTGATATGAACTTTACTGAGCTGAAGTAATTCTAGCTAAGAAAATGAGCCATGAGATGTTTCCCACAGTTGTCCCTTTGAAGGGCTGCTCCTACTTCATTTTCCTCCAGCTACTCCTTATTTGCTCTCTCACTGGTTGCTTCACCCACTCATTTGTCCAGCCAAAAAGGTGCCTAACTGTAATGAATTGAACAGCAAATCTTTGTTCTCCTGGCTTCTGAGTTTATGACTGATCTTCTCTGTGATAGTCAATCAGAAAATCTCTACTTTAAAGATAATGACAAAGAATAAAAACAAATTTGGAAGAATGTAATGTAGTTTCTCGCATCATATATATGAATACACATGTATTTAGGCTATACCCCAGCCCTGGAAGTGTTCAAGGCCAGTTTATACAGGGCTTTGAACAACCTGGTCTAGTGGAAGGTGTGCTGCCCTTGACAGGGGGATTGGAATTACATTATCTTTAAGGTCCCTTCCAAACCAAACTATCCAAAACTACAAGAGGAAGTGGCCTCAAGTTTAACAAGGGAAAGTTCAGATTGGGCATCAGGAAGAATTTCTTCACTAAAAGAGTGGTCAGGCATTAAAATGGGCTGCCCAGGGAGGTGGTGGAGTCAACATCTCTGGAAGTGTACAAAAAATTACTGGATGTGGTGCTGAGTGCTATGATTTAGCTGACAAGGTGGTGTTGGGTCAAAGGTTGGTCTCGATGATCTTGGAGTTTTTTCCAACCTTAATGATTCAATGGTTCTGTGATTCTACTGTTCTACATTTCTATTTATTTTACATCTGCACCTACATATGTAAGTTATACTCCAACTTTATTTAAGAAAAGAAATAAACACAAATCATAGAATGAAGAACCACAGAGCACATAGCACACCTAGGAAGCAATCTCACTGCAGAAGAGACCAGAGGGAGGTAAAAAAACTTGCAGAAACATGAAACTGTAATTTGATGGTTACTTGGATCAAAAATTATTCAGAGAAAAAACAGAAATATGTGTCATTGTATTTTGATCTGCTGGTAGAGCAGCTTATAGTGTAATCCAGTTTGGGGAACTGATCTAGCTGAAAAGTAGCCACCAAAGGACAGAATGAAGATCAGGGTTCTTTTTGATTTGATCAGTTCTAGTTCATGACTGAGAAATACATTTGTTACCAGTTCAGTGAAAGCCATAGCACCATGCAGAAGGAACTGGCAAGGTTGTCTTCAGTGCAGCTCAGGTTTCAGCCTGAGACTTGGTATGGGAGAGGTAGTTGATGTGGCAAGATGCCATAGGAATTGGCTAGTAGGTGAGAAGATGAAGAGGATCCATATGAATGTTGAAGAAACAGGTGTGGCTTTTCTATGTTCTCTTTCCCAGATAAACAGAACAGTGAAGCAGTGACATATTCTACTAAAAAAAAAAAAAATGAAGAGTGAAGTGAGAAAAGAGAAACAAGGGCAAGCTGCTTCATTGTTCTGGGCACTAAGGAGACTATATTTCTGATGGAGTATATTTTCCCTCTTTGTAGATAACCAGAGTCTGTGTTGTACCATTATCCATCTCTTTCTATTTTCATGAATGTACACAATGAGACAATAGAGGATCCTGGCAAAGTACTGGACAAAGTCTAAAAACAGCTAATAAGAGGAGCATAGCCTCTAGATTCCTCATGGGGAGAGGGAAATAGCCAGAATCTTTGCTGTCCTATGGGATGCAATTATGTTGTCCAGGACCAAAGAGTGACCTGTCTCACCTGTCCTGTTTATTGAATACAAACCTGATGTCTGGTTTAGTTGCAAACTCCCTGCCTAGGATGGATATCCTAAGGCCAAATTCAATAAGCAGTCAACCTCTATACCTGCCAAGGGCCAGTATTTTCAAAAGAATGCATGTCAGTAGATTATCATGTCTGTTTCGGTTAGAATCAACATTTCTTTTCTAGTTCACTTAAAATCAAATACACCGGAGTCCAAGTGACATATGCATTAATTCCCACACATTTTTTAGCACCATGATTCTAATATGTGATTCTGACACTCAAAAGAATTTGGGTTTAATTTTTAGATGCTTCTGTGATGTTGGATATTTAACTTCTTTGAATCCTGAAAGAAGAAACTTCAGGATTAATACGGGGCTATGTCTTCTCAGGGAATAGAAGTAACAATAAGCTGCCAACTGAAATATCTGAAATAGAATCAGTATTACAAGTATCAGAGCTATGGCTCTTTAAAGGAGACACTCAGAAAAGAATTTGAAGAAGAAGCTTTAGAATCTTCATATGGCTTTCTCCAGTGATAATTTAAAGGATGCGATTCCAGAAAAGGAAAACCACACTAATGTCCATGTTGTTTGGAACATGTTTGTGATGAAATGGCAGGAAAACACACCTGTGAAGTGCAGAGAAATTATAGTTTTTAGTTTTGAGGGGTTTCAGACCTAACTAGTGCAGTGTATGTACAAAGCAATGGGTTTATCACACTGCTCATCTTTGTCAGACTAACAAGGTCTCCCAAACATCATGTCTCAGATTCATACCATTCTCTCTGCTTTTGTAGAGACTTCTAGGCTATCTGCATATTTTTTTTTTTTTTACTAGAGAGAGATATAGGTTTCCCTAGAGAACAATTCAGAGCATCTAAGATCAGCGTTGTCCTCTTACCAGAGTTTAATATTGCTGTATGCCACAATAAAGCAATAATATCAGATAAACTAGCTCAGACTGCTAAAATAGTAATTTAGGCATTTTGTTTAGCTGCCTAAGATCAGATGAAGCAATCCAGGCTCATGGCATTGCAAAAATGGCCATAATAACATAAAAAACAGTAATAAAAATGAAGTAGTATTATTGCATATTATGGAAAACTGGCATGTTTTATCATTGGTGTTATAAAATATTGGATCATTTTCTATCAAGTCACTAAGAAACTTAGTGAAGCAATGAAAGACAAAATAATCCCATACAGAATCAATCTGCTTTGTTATTGTGTTGGTTCTTCTGGACAGACTCTAATGGATAGTTTATAGGATCCTGTTAAATTGAGTGAATAAGCACAGACGCTGTATATTAGTTGGGAGTTGGAAGATGGGAGAACCTGTATCTATTCCAGAGGAGAGAGAGAGGAGCAACAAGAAATCCTTGGGGTTTATAGGAAAAAGATAAAATCCTTACCAATTCTAATCTACATTGAATTATAACAGTATTGAAAAAGAATGCTGCATATTAATCCCAAAAACGATTATACATGGAGAAGTGTGTGTTCCGTTGTTGGAATACAATCTCACTGGGATCACAGAGGCATATTGGGATAGCACTTCTGTGGATGTATACCATCCAGGAAGGTGAAGAGAGGTAACTGCCATTTATGTAAGAGAGCAATGGGAATGAATGAAGCTGTGCTTTGGGATGAATGATGAGGGAGCTGAAACTTTATGCATTCGGATCAGACAGCAAACCAACATCATGATGTCTGTCCCAGATCACACAATCAAGAACGAAAAATAAAGAGGCTTTCTTCAGAAATAGAAAGAAGCCTTACATTAACAGGCTCTCTTCAATACCTGTGGCGGGGACAGCATAGTATGGCACACATGATCCAGGAGTTTTCTGAGACTGTTGAACAGCCCCAAAACAACTAAAACATTGGAGCAACTTTCATGCAAAGAGAGGCTGAGAAAGCAGGAGAAAAGAAGACAAGGCAATCAATGTGTAGAAATACCTGATAGCAGGAGTTAAAGGAGATGGCTCATTTCAGTGATTTCTAGTGAACAGGATAAGACACAATGGACAAAAAACAAAATAAAGCAAATTCTATTTTAAATGAGGAAAAATATTTCTATTGTAAGGAGGGTCAGACACTAGAAGAACCTGCCCAGAGACACTGTAGAGTGTCCATCCTTAGAGATATTAAAAATAAGTCTGGATAATGCCCTGAGCTGTGGCTGACCCTGTTTTGAACTGGAGGTTTGGACTAGATGATCTCCAAAAGCATCTTCCAGCCTTAACCATTCTCTGACTCTGTGTAACTCTGTGCTATGTGTTGCATTTTGTTAAACTGGAAGGAGTGGTAGGAGAAGTTAGTTAAGCTGTAGTATATACACAAACTCATGAAATCATGGAGTTATAGCCATTAATATTTCCTTTTTTATTTATAAGTGTTAGAAGTCTGTATCATACCATTTCTATTCATATGTCTGCACTGAACGATAGGAATAGAAGGCTTGAGGCCAGATTTTTAGAGAAAAGAGGAAAGCTAAGTCAATTGAAAACAATTTCTGAAGGGAATAACATCAAAAAAAGGGAGGAGAAATATTTGAAAAAGAGGAAAAGGATTGAAGGATATTGAAGATATTATGTTTATGTGGAATTCTGGCACTTCTGAATGTCCTAAAAAAGAATTATACCAACAGTAAGTTAGTGGATAAAGCAAAAATTTTGAGGAGAGGCACAAAGGAAAACCAATAGAACATCTAGAGCATTTGAATAGCTAGGAGGCATTTTCCTCCTGGAAAATGTCTGAAAATCCTTTAGAGAGCTCATGAAGATTCATTTAAATAGCTGAGCAGCTCATTTAAGCAGTCAGCCAAAAGTGTCAGTACAACTTTAGAAAATCAGGCTGTTGCTATTAGATGGTAGCACAAAAGACAAAAACAAAAATGCGTCATGTGTCCTGACAATGCACTTTGTCAGAAACTGCTCATGACTGGTTTAAACTATGCACTGAATAGGCTCCACAAAATATCTATAGTGTACTATGTGCCAGGGATTAAAGAACAGATAAAGCCTAGACACAGTACTTGAAAATGATAAAACGAAGATTCTTTGGGAATGTACTTTTGCTCTCAAACACCAAAGTAAGCCAGAAAACTAGAACTTCTGTTGATTCTGCAAACTGCAAAAGCCAAGTGTACCAGGCACTGATTGCTCACAGAACATCTGGCAGCAACAGAGGAAGGAAAAATATTCCCATTATTGATAGCATGTGTAATATTGCAATAACATAAAATATTTTACATTCTGTTCAAGACTTTGCAGGCATATCAGAACTGGAGATGTCTGCTGAAGAAATCAAACTCTCTATTGCTAATTTGAAGATAATTTTCATGTTTTGGTGATACTTTGAAATAGAATCTGATTAATCCTGCTTCCTGGACATTGACACTGATTTAAAAACTCAAGAATAATAGAAACAATGAGGATGGTGGTGAATAAAAGAAAACAAACAGTTTTCTTCTTCTAGTAAGTGTGATTGAAGGGGTTGCCTGAAATGGAAGAAAGAATTTTCGGGACAATATGAATGTAGATAAAATAGAGAGCAGGTCCCTTAATGGAAGCTCTTTCAGGTCCAGCTAAATACACAGGTGCACATGGCACTACTTAATTACTGTATCTAATGGATACATACAACTCAAAAATTGTCCATCCCTGTGGAGTTTCTCCAAGGATTTTGGGTCTTCTCTCATGCTGGACTATAGCATATCTTCCAAGTTAATATGTCCCAAACAAGATGTCCTTGCTAAAATATGTTTTCTTGAAAAGAACATTAAATTGAATTTCAAGAATGTGGTACAAACCATAAGAAAGGTTTTGGTAACTATCAACTGCTTCCTTAAGTGTGAGAAATTATACAGCTATATTAAAATCTATAAATATATAAAAATATATAAAAATCTTAAGGCATTAGAGGCAGGCATGTGAAAGAAAAGCTCAAGTTTAAGATGAGCACCTGGTGACCTTGCTGATCTGAGATCTATCACAGATAGCAGCAGTTCTGAGAAAAAGAACTCAGGAAGACATGAACACTTTCAGTTTTCCTTATTCATCTTCAGATAAGGAATTTGAAGATGCAGGCTGAAGAGAAAGAAAAAGAAAGATTTCAATGCAATGTCATGACAGTAAATCATAAAATCAAAGTTTCTGAAAATTTGTATTAAAGGGAAGAATCTCTGTGACTAAAGAATGCACAACCAACAAAACTGACACATCAAATAGTTTCTAGTACCTTTCCTCCTTTCCTTAGGGAAATTTCCACCAGAATGCTAGCTCAAAATGAATCCCCCTTTTTTTTTTTTTTGGTGGATGATCTAATCAATACTGGATTGTAGATACTAAGGTGTAATATTGTCTTTTTCATTATACAAAATAATGAAATAGAGCATAGACTTGTATTTATAATTATGTATCAAGTAAAATATGTAATATAATAATCATATTATATGAAAGAAATAATTGCATTATGGAAAGTTCTTATATTACTGATGTTCACTTTCTGAATTATAATTTGTTTTTTTTCCACATTACATTGAACTTGTCCCACACATTTGGAGATAAGAAGTGAGGGAAGGATCTGTCAAAAAGACAAGGTTGTGTCTCACTCTTGTAATTCAGCAAAGAACTGATAGTACTTAAGACAAAAATATCCCATACAGGATTTGGAAGCTTCAGTTCTTTGTTCCTGAACCAAGCCATGACAGGCAATAAAACATATTTTATCTGGATGCTTGATGGAAGTAATGAATCACTGAAGAAACTTCTTGGGTTTGGCCAGGATCAAATGTGGACAATACTCAAAAAGCCTGAGAAATATTTGATTTCCTAAACAAAAATAGCAATTTTATATAGTAAATGTTCAAAATTTTAGTTTAAAATGTAAAATAGATGCAACTTTATGTCTTTAGTTCTCATAGAAGAAGTGAAAAATGTGTGATTGAGTTTTCTGGATTAAAAGTAAAAATAAGTTTTCTTTTGTTCTAAAATATAATTTAGAAAATCAAAATATTATCTTGATGAGAAAAATAGAAGAGGAGGAGGAAAAGTGGCTCCAAAGATGGTTTCTGTAAGAAGACAAGCGATGCCACCATGTCCTGTAGAGCCAGTGCCAGTTGGCTCCAGGACAGACCTGCCACTGGTCAAAGCTGATCTCATCACTAATGCTGGTAGCGTCTCCTTGATAACGTGTTGAAGAAGGGGTCAAAATGCTGCACAACAGCAGCTGGGAGAGAGGATTGATAATAAGTGAGAGAACAACTCTAGAGACATCCAATTCAGTGCAGAAGGAGGGGTAGGAGGTACTTCAGGATCTGGAGCAGGAATTTCCCTGCAGCCCGTGGTGCAGACCATGGTGAGGGCAGGCAGTCTGATGGGGGGGGGGGGGGTATCATTTCTACCCACTAGCACCAGACAGAAAGCTGATTTGTACACAATACTATGTCTTGCCCCAAATGCCAAAGTATCAACCTGTGCCAGCCCAAAGAAGAACATAAACTCAAACCCCAGCCTTATCCTCATCACATCGGTACACTACAAGGAGAAACAATGTGTGTCACATTATTCACAAATGAGAAGGTGAGACTAGTAAGTAAATACAAAAGGAATTTAACAATGTATGAAACACCTCTGATCATTGAGGGTGAGAATACATATGTATTCTAAAAATATGTGTGATACCTGCTGGTGGCATGTATTTTTCAGTTGGTATATAAAAAACAGAGATATGCAACTAATGCTTCCATTTAAAAAAAAAAACAAAACACACACCTATATTTTATAGTACTAATGAAATGTTTAGTATCTATTGTTATATATAAAAGATTGTTACATAGCAATTACTAAGTTTAAATACCTTTTAGTTACCAAACAGATCATTTTTCCCCTGTATCCTGAGAATTAACTATGAAACTTGCTGGGTCTCTAATGCTGATCTCTGGCAAACTTCAGTACATCTGCCATGTTCTTGAGGTCAGCAGAAAATTTGTCATGACAATGTTGAAAAAGATGAGTGGAATGCTGAGGACAGTAAAAGCTGTGTGAGAAGTCAGTGGGACACATAGAGAAAGGGCCTCCGATATGTAGTTGTAATAGTATGTATACACCTAAAACACAAACAAATTATTCTTGACAACTAACATCTTATGATGGAAGGATTATTTTTGGACTTGATACTCTTCAATGTCTATTTCTGGTATCACTTGTCTAGTTTTTCAAGCAGAAAGGGAGAAGAAACCCTTCACAGAGGTGATGAGAATGGTTTTTTGCTTTTCATGAGTTGAAGAATTGTATAAAGCTATCAGCAATATTATATCGGGGGGTTTTTTTCCAAATCCTTTGTAACAAGGGGCCAGGAGTCATAGTCAATGATCCTGATGGGTCCCTTCCAACTCAATATATTTTATGATTCTATGATTTTTTCTGAGAAACACAAAGTACTTGCTGTTCAGACAGACATTTTTTGTAGTTATATTTAATCATGATCATGACTGAATTATTTTTAAAGTTTCATTGTATATCTCTTTTCCAGAAAGGGCGATTGGAAGGATCATTCTCAGCACTGTACTTTGACTGTATTGATGGGAAATGTCATGTCCCTCTTTTCAATACTAGACACCAGTACAGTGACTTACAGAATTGTCATGTATCATTTGGGGATTGATACAAATTTTCTTTAGATCCTTTGCAAAAACATGTTGTATTTGTGTTGGAAATCTCTCTTATGGACTGTATATGAAGTTTGCTAGACACTGTCAACTTTTTTAGTCTGCATTGCAACTGTGGACTGTACTGTTAACATGGGCCAAATTGTTATTTTTTCTTTACTCTGGGAATTGTAATGGAAATTCATCAAAGCCTAAGGAAGATCTGCTGACTCCAAATGTTCTGCAGATATATGGGCAGAAGGGAGAAAAAAAAAACCAAACTTGAAAGAAAATACTATAAAGTGAAGTGTCAAATTGCAGAACCAAGTGAAGAATAAAAGTAGGACTGATATCCACCTGACCTGACTTCAGCTATCTACAAAGGAAACATGTATATCTTAGATGGTCTCCACAGGTTTACTTTAAAGTCAATGGAGGCTTAGGAAAGGTCCACATGTAGGCACTTGGTTTAGGATTAAATTAATTCCCCCACTGATTATATTGCCTAGAGATATGCTAAATACAAAGGGAATCCCAGATAGCTAGCCTGCATTTCTACTTTGTCAGAAACTATAGGTAATTGAATGAATTCTATTTTAACTTTACGGAGAAAGAAAGATCATCTGAAGAAATATTCTGGATACCTTAGAGAATTCTAACCAAAGACAGGTTTACTGTGCTTAGAAGGCTGAAAAATCAGTATTTGCTCTTATGGGTCATAGTTTGTTAAAGCTGCATGGATTGGGGATTGCTGAAGAAGCCAGTAAAGGTTTTCAGCAATGCTTAAAACATCTGTGGTATGAATATATCTTATGCCCTTGAAGAAAGCTGTCAGTGCAAAGCACTGCATGGGTAAAGCCCTGAAAATGAACTGGGATCTGAGTAGCTGGTAAAAGTTGTGACTTAAAAACAGAGAAATTGTCTGTGAAATGGACAAGATGCATTGAGTGAAAGTCTGCTGCAGCATTTAAAATGAAAAAAAAGTGCAGCTGAAAACTGCTCTTGTCACTGGGGGACAGGTAAAGCAGCCCAGTGAGCTTCCAAGAACTGTTAGAAGTATTTCAGAGGTATATAAAAATAGAGAGTTTCCATTAGAATGATATTGCTGACATTCATGAAAGTATCATCTGAGGTACCGCATGTTGCTCAGTGTAACAAATTCCCTTTTCATCTTGCAAAGACTGAAACCCAGATAGTCCTACACTGGTCATTTGCTGTGTAAACAACCTTCCATTTGTTTCCAGATGAAATTTTTTTCTCCAAGATGAAACAAACCTCCGGAAATGAAACCCCTGAAAAAGGCAAAGCCAACATGGTTGCCTGTTGTCTGTTCAACTGTCAACGAGCAACAGGATAACTAAAGGCAATCTGCATTATTTATTAGACAATATAATTAAGGCAAACCATTTTCCCTTTCAGAGAGGAAATATATGTTAATTCATGCACATGAGAAGCCTTCATTTTGCTAGTACCTGTAGGAAAAAGTAAACAATGTGCGTTCTTCTATCTACATATTTCTTACAGATTAGATTTGTTAAGCAACCATGTTCCTTTAAAAAAAAAAAAAAATCAGGTATGAAAAAGAAAGTGGTTTGGTTGTGCTGCATTATTTTTTCCCTCTGGTAAGCAATTAACAAATAAGTTTCTGTTTGCCTTGAAGTGGTCAATGCTCAGAAGACTGCTAAGATGGCTCTTTAATTGGCAGCTGGATGGCTGTGGGTCTTTTGAATGGGCTATGCTCAGTGAAAAATGACCAACAAACTTTATTATTCTTGCTAATTGAGTTGCTTCCTGCCTCCAAGAGCATTTCAGGTGCTAAAGCCAGTTATTTCATTTAACAAACAGAAAATGAATCTAAATTAGCTGGAAAAGTATCACCTTTCATACACTAACAAAAGAAACCTGACTGCAACAAAATGTATATTAAAAGACATTTTCAGTACTTAGGAAAATAAATTTTCCATACTTGCGGATCACAGCCTATTTCGAATCTTCAAGCCTTTCAATATTACAAATCCATTTCATGAAGCTTATTAACAAAATTAATCTAATATTTTGATTAAAAATGAGTGATTGAAAATATATTCCTCAATACTAATTTAAGGTTTATAATTAGACTCATTTTTGTCTTTTGATCCTCTTTTTCTGCATTTATTCTTCACAAATATTTAAGTGATCTTATTCTGTTGACATTAAATGTGTACTGGAGGAGGATTCCAAAGTCACAGTTGTGAATATGTGTGCTGGAAATACCTTTATTGTCACCTGAAAAGCAAAGAACAATAAAATTATATGAAATTTATCATTAGTCAGTACCAATAAATGTATCTCAAGCACCAGAGATTAAGAAATTCTTGATTCCATCTGAGTTTTAAAAATGAAGAAATCATCCAAAAAAGTAGCATAGGCAACTGATTGAAAGATAATAGGATTTATTAGTTAAAAGATTATATATGAGGAAAACAGGTACCATCCTGTGATTTAACTGGCTATTTCTGTGTTGGTTTTTTGGTGGTTTTTTTGGTGTTTTTTTTTCTTAGTGCTAAGTAATTGCAACAGTCATAATTATTTCCATTTTATAAAGCTTCAGCCCCTTCATACTCTTGGTGATAATGAAATTTCATTGGTTGACAATATAATTTCTAAATGTGTTGTTTTATTTATTCATCAAAGCAGGAGATAAAAGCAACTGAGTGACTGGAGAGCCCAGTCTCCCAACACCCCCATCACCAACACATAACTCTGAATCCCTGGCATGCTTTGAAAAACAAGCACAAGCATCACTTGGCCTGAATAAAACACATCACTTAAAAATTCTGCCTTCTACCATCCTTCCTTCATTTTCAGGTTGTCTTGTAGACAGACAGCTAAAGGGGCCAGCTAAAAGGGTTTTCACCTTAATTTCTGACAGGTTTCAGAACAGAAATGATTAACAGGCTTGATCTGCAGAACAGATGCTCAGAGCCATTACAGAGTGGCATACCAAGCAATACATGAAAACTGCTTTCATGAGACATAATACGATAACATCACATTCCCATGGAGACTTTTTCATTTGGGCAGCTCACTTGCTTTTGCAATGGAGGCTCCTGCCTTGATGCAACCAGAACTGCTCCATGGAATGTCCCTGTCCCTCTATCAGACATACCTAAAAGTTTGTCTCTCAGAAAATGTTTTCTTAGGAGACAAAGGTGATCCTTTTCTTCAGGTTTCCAGTGTTGAATTTATGTAGAATGAAGGCACACTGATGTCTAAAAGTCCGGGCAATCTCCAGATTTTTTATAGATATCTACATACCATGATGGATAAAGGGAGAATTTCCCGAGCTACAGCTTCAACTTCACTAGATTCCCAGAGTCAAATCTATACAACTTAATAAATGAAGACAAGTACTGAGCCATAAGTTAATTTCTGAAGATTAGAAATTAAATTACTCATCATTATGGGGGTCTATGAACTGTCTTCTTTCTTTTTTTCTTTCTATTATTTAAATATTTAAAATAAGCTTTTTAAACTTAAAAGTATTTCAAACTGCCTTCATTTGGTTTAGATTTTTGATTCTTTGGAGACAATTTGGCATATCCATGAATAACTGGAATGTTAGATTTCATTATTGCTCATATGGACTAATCAAAGCAAGTGTGAATGTACTAAGCAGTAATTTCCCATCCTATCTGATAGAGATTGCTTGCCCAAACATCAGTCACAGAATAAATGTATTTGGGGAAATTTTCTTCTAGAAAAATATAATCTCAGTGTAAGTGAAATGTGAAGGATAAAGAACGGACATACATTTTACCTGTACATCTAAGCTAAGTGATGAAGGGATTTCCTTCCCCTAAAATTTTTGTACTGTAAGGCTTAATAAGTATGATCTTCAACTGTCCTGTTATTGAAGAGACTGAAAAAAAAAGTAGTCACAAGAAAATTTTTAGTTGTCTATTTGTTTTCTGTGTAACAGGATAAAACCCAGAAGGTTTTAGGTTTAGGTGGGGTTTTCTAAATTAAAAATAAATTGAGCTATGAAACATCAGAAAATCTAGTGTTGTGTTGGGGTTTTTTTTATTTTTTAAAGTACCATAGTCAGAATATTTTCCCATTTGTACTTGAAGTCTCTCATTTTTCATTTTCTCATGAATATGATGCAGAGTAAACTCCAGGTTTTTATTGAACAGCTATCTTTCTCCTCCCTCCTTTCCTTTTTTAGTTTTGTTTTTTTTTTTTTTTTCTATATAGTTAAACTTCTATGGAGCAAGTATTTCAGAAGAGCAAAGTTGCAGTACTTCATACTAAGGCATTTTTAAAACCTACATGACTGATTTAAAGAAATTAACTGGGACAAAAAACAATAACCAATATTAAACTACAACTTAAAAATTTCAGCTGGAAACTAAAAAATGTGAAAATAAAATGTGAAAATAGTCATTAAAATAAATATTTAATTCAAAATGAAACAACAATACCATCATTTTCCTATTTCAATAATTTGAGTGGATTTTAAGACATTTTAATTTTTTATAAAATTGTCAAATTTTGTAGCCCAGCACAATTCTCATCCAGATTTAGAGAACGGTCAACAAATTACCGATGACATGCAAATTAAAAATGAATAGCTGAGTTCTTAGTACTTTTTCTCTCAGTGGATCAGAAGCAATCCCACTTGATAAACACCCTTAGTGCACCCTTAGTATACTCACAGATGACACTGGGTTGAGTGGTGCAGCTCATTTGCTTGAGGAAAGGGATAACATCCAGAGGGACCTTGATGGATTGAGGGATGTACCCAACTTGAACTTTGTGAATTTCAAGGAGGTCAAGTGCAAGGTCCTGCACCTGGATCAGGACAATGCCCTGCATGAGAACAGACTGGGGGACTGAGAGCAGCCCTGAGGAGGAGGAGGAAATAGGGAGTACTGGTGGGTGAAAGGCTCGATATGTGTCTGGGTCTTAAACAGCAATTGTATTATACCAGATGTTGCTCCATGTATATACACATATGAATTCTCATTTACAATCTTTCACGATTGTTTTAAGGCATCTTCTGTTCCTAAATGTCTCAGACAGCTAGTAGACAATCAACAAAAGGCTGAAATTTTGTTATAAAGCTGTGATGCCATTGATGCCTAAGGATTTTAGTGTGTATTTTGTAGATTTCTATAGAGTTGAATAAGTTGAATCAGTTTTCCTGAGCTTCTCACACTTTAGGTGGCAGTTAGAAGTCTCTAAGAATTTTGCTCACACATTTCTGAACTTTATTATCACATTGCCAAAGACACATTGTTTTGAAGAAGACCTGCAAGAACTCCAACTGAGACAACAATATAGCTTGTAGTCAAAACACGAGAGTAAGCTCCAAGCCCTTAGAGGGGCTCCAAGGGGAATTTCTGAGGAGTTCTGAGGGTGGGCACCAGGGGAAATGGTACTGCAGTTTGGCTATAGATACTACATATGCTAATTTCTGAAAGTAATAAAAACTGTAACATCTGGCTCACATGTGTGTGTACCTTTGGTGTGCACCTTGAAAGCTTTGTCCATCTATCTCCACTAATGTTGTTTTGAGAGTCTTTTACAGGAATTTAGGCATCGCCATGTGGCATTAGATTTTGGAGATTTTCTTACAGCAGAATTGGAAATTGATGTTCATCTTTCAATATTTGAGATTAAATCATTCTTTTCAAAGCGCTTCCAGCACTTAATAATTCCACCTGACAACATGCATAAGCAAAGAATTATTCGCGTTCAGTAAGATTCAGAGATAGACTAATGGGGAGGTAACACAGCACAGTCTTCTCCTTCACATACAATAAATTACAGATCACAAATGGTGGATAGTTTTGATATGAAGAACTTGCATTTCCTTCTCCCTTTCTGTTATTAAGAGTCTTTCCTTTTTCCTTGTTTTTCACCTACTCTCTCAGTTCTTTCTGTAAATGTTTGATTTGTAACAGCAAGCACTGGTCTTTGCTGTTAAGGAGTATTAAAAAGAGCTTAAGTGTGAAAAGTTTGCTGTTTTGAAAACATGCCTCTGGTAAGTACTTGTAAGATGCATGAGATATGAGAGAAAAGGCAGTAAAGACATGCCCTGAGCCATGTGTCAAAAGGACAAGTTTATCTAGGGCTGCCAGGATTTTTTAAAAAGAAAAAAATAGTAATGAAAACTTGCTTTCTCATCACATGTGCTTGATAAAAAAGACTGTTGGGGAAAAAAACAAAAAAATTGAGAAAGATTGAAAATTAATGTTGATGACTATTTTAAAAGAAAATTATGTGGCTTCAATAAAAGGTAATTGTATTATTTCAAATTATTATGTATTATTCCAAAAGGCAAATAGATGAAACAAGAATTGAATAAACCCTGTCACTGATGAGGCACAGCTCACAGTCTTCCAGAAAAGGGAGGAGAGCTAGTCTGGTGATGGTAAGGAGGTTCAGACTCAGTCCTGGCATCACCAGACAAATCTGTGCTCATGAGGTAGGTCCAAGACCGAATCAGGAGCCCATGTCAGCAAGATAAGGTGAGAATCAGCAAAGTATCATAGTGAGAGGCATGGCTGACCTCAGCTGGCACTCTGGAAATGCCAACAAACCTACATTTCTGTGAAAATATAAATCTATGAATTCCTGTATCTGGAATAGACAAAATGAAAATGGAATGCAAAATCTGCAGTGATCAGCAATCTGTTTTTAAAAACAGTTACACCACAATGATTTGTCTTAATTTCTATTCCTAATGACTCTTAGGTGATCTTTGGCTGCTGTACATCCAAACAACACCCAAAATCTTACTGTGTTTCAGTTCATAATGTCTTTGTGACATTTCAAGATTGCTGTAAATAAAAACAAGAGCAGTTATGGATTTATTAGCCTTTCTATATTGGAACAGAAACTAATGGTTCTGGTGGAAAACACAATGGCTATGTCTGAACTGATAAATAAAAGGGGTCAGCCATTCTTTTCTTGCTGAAACCAACTGGTATACCTTGTGTTGTGTTCACATGAGTAAAGTACACTAACATAGCCAGCAGACACTCAAACAGACTTCTTACAGGGAATTGTTCCTGCATCACTTAGTCCTTTGAACTGAAGGAAAACTTTACCGAGGGAATGTTGGTTGGAAATAGTCTAAAACTATGCCGGGAACCGAACTGACAATTATGCAGTAAGAAGGAGTGTGTGACAGTGCTTGAGCTCAAATCCTGGCCCTATTATTTGCTGATATAAACCCTTAAGAAATGTGCACACAACTAATGATTAACTGAAAAAATTATATTAAAGTTTTACACATAGTGGGATGTGCTTGAGTGACAGATATTGAGATTATTGACTCACATTAGGGCCAGGGAAAATCTAAAGCAATGAAAAATTTTCTCTACATCATTGAATCTCTCCCAGGTGTAAAAAACAAAAAGACACAATTAGTAATCCAGGCCAGACCCACCATATTTTAATTCATATGTCCTCTTAAGGCTCCCTGGACATGAATTTTTCCACCCCTATTTTTGAGAAAGGAGAATGAAGTACATTAAAGACGTACAAAATGCCATATTCATATTGTTCTAATCTAAATGAAATGAGAAATAATCACTTAAATACCATGGGGATCAGGATTTAGGTGCTTTACCTGCTGTCACACAAAAAAATGTCTCAGAATACACTCAAGTTGGATTTTCTTTAGCTCTTAATGAACTGTCTTGATTAAAATAAAAGATCACCTTTCAGAAAGGAGGGAGTGCCAAGGAAAAGTATTTTAGTCTATTTATTAGGCATACAAACACCTAGATGCTCCTTCCATTTTTACTGTTTGTATGATCTTTGTGAGCATAGTATTATTAGTTTTTTAGGTACTAAGGGAACAGTTAAAGTTACAATAAATGGGCATTTCAAAAGCCAATTACATCTTGAATAATTGCTCCAATCCATCTCGGCAAGATTAATTTATTACATGCTTTGGAAAATGTCTAGCTGTTCAGTTATTGTTTTACACCTCTAAGTTTGAAAGTACTGGCCCAAGGATGCAGCTCTGAATTTTCTAGGAGAAAAATTGGCTCTTATTCACAGGTTTAACTACTTAATATCACATGTAAGCACATTTTAATAGGTGCCTGAATTTATGGGAAGTGCTTATCCAGACGCTATGGAAGCCATTATTGATCTTCCTTTCATTTGCTGTTAAAAGCACAATTTATTTGAAAGCTTGTTGTCTTTCTGTTCTAGGAATTTTTGTTTCATTTTGGTTTTAATTGTCTTTATATTTTTAGAGCAGCTTTGTTCTACTCATGCAGCCAGATGGGGCTCCCCAATTAAAATGTATTGGTATTTTTCCACTCCTGCAAACCAGTCTATTTACCTTGGCAGAGTAAAATATGTTTCCTGCTTTAAAATTTATTTTACTATATATATATGTATACATAGATATGTAAAATATATGTATGCAATAAATATGCATACACATATAGATTATACATACATAAAACAGCACACATATATAATGCACATACATATACAATTATACAGTTATTCCAAGCACGTACATTTATATATTTCTTTTCCTGTGTAAATGGAAAGTCAGTCACAAGGGTTAGCAATCTTCCCATATTACCTTTATACATTTATCCTTTGATAGTTAGGTCATGCTGTTATCTGAGTATCTAAAAATAATTAAATTAATTACTTTGGAAGAGAACACTACACTGAACAGCTGACTTGTTGCATATATATTTAGAAACATAAGAATCAGCTGCACTACTTTGGACAGTACTTTCTGATTTCATGTGTCCTTTCTTGTTACTGGAAGAGAAGCTGAGAGGGTGGAAATACCTCACACCAGAAGCAATCCTTGCTTTTACCTATTGAACTCATTCTTAATATGCAGCAGCTTGAGAAAGAAAACAGTTTTGCAGGCCAGAAACCTCTTCTAGATCTCCTTCAGTGCTTCCCAATGTTGTTGGCTCTGTAGTATGACAAGGAACAGCTACAGGGATCCAAGATGTTCACAGAAGGTTGTGGAAAGTAGGTAGGAATTGCTCTAGATGGATTAAAAGTAAAAATGGATGTTTGGAAAGAGAGCACAATAGTCTGAGGTCCTAAAAGAAGTGTGGAGTGAAAGCACATGTTCCAGGGAATTAAAGGAAGCAAATGATATCAGGGGAAGTACTGGCTGAGGGGAAGAGAAGAATCACAAAAATCACAGAACCAGTTAGGTTGGAAGAGACCTCTGAGATCATCTAGTCCAGCCTATGAACACTACCATGTCAAGTAGACCGGGCACTGAGTGCCATGTCCACCCTTTCCTTAAACACCTCCAGGGACAGTGACTCCACCACTTCCCTGAGCAGCCCATTCCAATGTCTAATCACTCCTTCTGTGAGGAATCTCTTCCTAATGTCCAACCTAAACCTCCCCTGGTGCAGCTTAAAACTATGTCTTCTCATCCTATCACTTGTTGCCTGAGAAAAGAGCGCGCGCGCACACACACACACACACACACACACACACAGAGCTTTCAGGTAGTTATAAAGAGTGATAAGGTCAGCCCTAAACCTCTTCTCCAGCCTAAACACTGCCAGCTCCCACAGCTGCTCCTCATAGGACTTGTGCTCCAGACCCTTCACCATCTCTGTTGCCCTTCTCTGGACACACTCCAGCACCTCAATGTCCTTCCTGATTCGAGGGGCCCAGGACTGGACACAGCACTCAATGTTTGGCCTCAACAGTGCCAAGTACAGGGGAAGAATCACTTCCCTGATCTTGCTGGACACACTATACCTGATAGAGGCCAGGTTGCTGAGGATTCTGGGAGTTTTTCCTGGTGCCAGACATGAAGTACAGTTTCAAGAAGGTTGGTGACACCAAGACAAAGTTAGTGGCACCAAGATAGTAGGATAATACTTTACTTGAAATAGAATCACAGGCATCGAAATGCTTTTTAAAACATGTAGGCACACATGCAATTAGGTGTTTCTGACATTTCCAGTGTCACCTGATTTTTCAAGTTCAGTTGGACAGAAATCACTGGGTCACTTCATGCTAGGGTGTCTATTCCTCCCATCTCACATTGGTCAGATGGCTTTATTTTGTGGTCTATTCTGTCAGAGGACATGATATAAAACTAATTTGTATGGTATCTATTATCTTTCATTTGTACCTCAGGCTCATAAAATGCCTGAGAGGAGCATCATTGCCCTAACTTCCCTCCGTATTCAGTGAACAGGGGCAGTGATTTCTGGAAGGTGGCACAAAATATGTGCGGCCTGAGTCAGTTTAAATGTGGTCTATCCAGACTTGACTATGATAGTAGAAAATCTGTGAGAGCAATGTGAATTTCCATGTACTTGAGGAGAAGGAACTGTAACTTGCAAGTCAGTGCCTGAGGCTACTAGTCACTTCTTGTGACTTCATTCCTTCCCCCAAAATTCAAACACACACAGGCACTTTTTTGCTTTTAATTTTACGAGAAATGATGGTGGAAGTGCCATTTTACAGCAGATTATCAATGTTAGTATTTTGGCCGTAATTGGACAAATCTGCAAATTCTCTTGGGTATTTTAAAATAATTACCAAATGTAGGGCCTGGAGATTTGTAGAGTTCAGTAAGCAGTAGTGGATTCACTTTTAAGGTCTCTTGTGACTTTGTCTTTAAAAAAGCATATTTCAGATGCTAAGTTTTTATTAATGATTCCAGGCTTGAAATATTTGAAATAAGTATAGAATAATAAAGTGTCTCGTATAAAATATTCTGTGACCTATTTTCTCAGCCCTCTCTGGGGAAGTAGGAAATGGAAAAATTACAAAATAGACACAGTGATTTAGTTTATCCATCTAAACAAAGTTAAATACTGTTCCTTTTTTATAGCTAAAAGAATGTTATGTTTGAAACAGTGTATGAACATTTGTCACTCCATGGTAGGTTGAGTTATACTTAAGGAGTGTCTTCCATGGCTGGTTCATGAAAGAAGACTCATGGCATGTGCAAATGTTTCTCAGAGAGGTGCTGGACCCCCATGACTTGAGGACTGTAATTGAGCTTACGACACTTGCCTATATCCTTGCCTGTGACACAGTTTTTCTGCATGTTCATCGTGAATCACTGTATGAAAAATCCATTAAAGCAAACATTTTTTTAGAATTTCAAGACCCTCCTTGCCTCCTAAGACAGCTAACATAAATGATTTTATAATTTATATTTTACATACAGAAAGGTGAGTATGTGCAAAATATATTTATGAAATACCAAAATTATAAAATTAGGTCTTATAACATCAGTGGCACTGTTTCACAGTATATTTGAAAAAAATTTACAGGATCTCCACAGGTGTAAATACATTTACTTGAATTTAGAAAGATATTGTTGTGGTACAATATTGACAGGAGTGATCAGTGTATGAAAGTCACTGAAGTACCAGTCCATGATTTCTTTGACAGGGACATCTGATCTAAGATATATATACACATATATATTTGTTTATAAAAATGTCTTGTTGATCTTCAGTACTTCTGAGTAGTTCATGTACTTTTGGATGAGTTTTGGCTGAAGGCCTATTTGAGTTCATGAAAAAATTTGTTTTCTTCCCTGCATACTCCTTCTTCTGCCTGTTTTTGTCTGCTTATAAGGAAAATAATGAAAACAGAAAATGCAATGGCTGAATTTTCTTTTTCTTCTGCTGTTGTGCAAGGATAAAACAATATAATTTTTCCTTTTTTAAGCTCTGCATTAAGGTCTGATTTCAAATCCAATTAAAATCTTTTTAATTTCTTTGGAGCTGTGAAATTATATTGATGAAACTAAAGAAATTGAAGGGGTCAGGAAGCTAATCAGGGCCCTGAGCCAGAGAACAAAATCCTGGGTTACATTGCTGTATCTTTGCCTTTCCAAGTAATCTCAGAGGTGATCCTGCATCCAGCTAGTCCCACTGAACATTAGATCTATACACCTCAGGAAAACAGTGGAATTAAGTGGCAAATTAGGAGCCTAAGTGTGCTTAGCATAATCATAAAATACCCTTTGATTAAAACGGAAAAGGATGGAAGAATTATTATAAGATGTATTTGTAGGTTGAGAAAAGCATTTTTCAGAAACTCAATTTTTCGTAAAATGTCAGTTTCACAATTAATGATTTATCTCAGATCTTGAGTTCCTAATATACCCTTGTGGGGATATCTTATGTCTGAACTATGAAAACCTATACTGGGTTTAAGTGATGGTCAGCAGAAGTGTAGCAAAACCTTGTGATGGAAAACCCGATCCAGGGAAAGTTTACAAGGCAAAAATGTACACATTTGTGGGTGATTAACCACTGAAGCCACGTCCTAAGAGAGTAACTGAATTATCCATGGTGTTCATTAAGAGCACAAGCTGTTTTCCAGGTAGATGCATCTTAACAAGTTAATGGATCCAAGGGTAACTAGAAGAAATGTAATTACTTTTTATATGGAGGAGATAACACAAAGTGCTATAATTAACTTATTTATTCCTATTCCACCCTCTCCTAATTCTGCAACAAGAGATGTAGGTGCTATAAAGGAAACTTTGGAAATGTTAGCCTACATTGCAGATTGTTTTTTCTTGATATCCCTTTCCAAAATTATTCATTGAGGTATTATTTTCAGTTTATTCAGATCAGCCTGAAACAACCATTCCTCCCACAACCACATTGACAATAAAACAAAAATTATTTCTTTTTCTTTCCTTAAAGGTTTAAAAATATATATCTACATAGATATATATAGCTACTTAATGAAAACAGCCAAGAGTACCTTTGATTCAGCTGTGCTGTGCATATACCTTTGCCTCTGCTTGTTTTAGAGTAGTCAATAGGAAATCAATAAGAATTTAGAGTTCTAAATAGAAGCTAAAAGCCCAGATAATTTCTTGAATCTTGGCCAAAAAGATTAAATGGCTTGTCAAAGATTGGCAGGAGACTCAGGGTCTAGATCCAGATTTTCTGATACCTTCCACTTTACTGCACGTATAAGGCCATCAGTTTCCAGATGTTTTTTACTGTGATGCTTGTCATCCTTAACAAAACAAAGCTGTGTTTCAGTCCTGTGCTGCAATTCATGCAGAGGAAAGCTGCATGCATTTTGGGGTAGGATTTGCTCTGGTACTGGCAGCAGCCTTGCTTATGTATGGTTGCTGTAAAAACAACTTACTGCTATTCATTGTTTGATCATCCTTAGGAAAAGGCTAACAAAGCTCCAAATGTACATCTTTCAGAAGTGTATGAAAATAATTTAGAGAAATTAAAAGCCCTCAGATAGGGTGAACTTAGGCAAAGGTTACAGTCCCCAGAGATGTTTGTTTCAGATGATTTCATGGCAGTTGACATCAGTGAGATGCCTGCCAAGGCAAATCAGCAGCAACATTTGAACAATGTCATGTTAAAAAAAAAAGAAAAAGGGACTTTCACACACGCCACATGACAGCTAGATACCAAAGGTGCTGAATTTGGCAGGAAGTTGTCCACTTGATAGCACCTAATTCTGTTGCAATTTATTAATTTTAATTTCCATTGCTTTCTTTCACAAAATTCCCATTTCAAGTGGGTCTTTAGGCACCCATGCCATGACAGTCTGACTCAAAATCTTAAAATCCATGTAGAAAAAAGAGTCAGAACGCTGAAGGAAAAGAGAGTTGAGTTGCAGGCACTGTCTCTTCTTCCTCTTACACATCTTGTCACATTCCTGGCCCACATCTTTGCGTCCACAGGTCTCTCAAGAAGTCTGTGGACTAGGTAGGAGATGAATTAACTTCTCAATTTTTATACTTTTTTTATTGTTTGCCTAAAACACTTGTGACAAACAGAACACCAAATTCAGGGAATTATAATACCATGCAGCTGAAAGGATATATGTGAAATTAAAGGAAGTGAAACAAGACTGATCTTGTTTAACACCGCATGATTCTGGGTATTTAAAGTACCCTCTCAACACACCCAGCCACCAGGTCTTGAGTGGAAAAGAAAGAAGGGACAAGCTGCTGCATTTTCTACTGTTGCAGTAGCTCAAAAATCTCTAGATTTGTTTGCCAAATAATTTGAAGGCATGTTTTTTTAACTGAGGCATTATCTGTAAAAGTTTTGGGTTGATTGCTGACTTTTCATCATTTATGCAGTGCAGAGTCATACTCTTAAGTCACAAAATTGCAGTTTTAGTCCTTAATTAGACCACTGAAGCTTTTAAAACAGAGGTATAATGAGATTGAAGATAAATACTGCTTTGTCCTAAAATACATGGAAGTTTTCATCTTCACACACTTCTTCACAAATGTTCTGTCATTAATCAAATCCTTTTGGATAACCCTGATTCCCAACATTCAGGTATATACCATAAAACAGCATATTTTATTGTGATAGATTCCTCTTATGCCTAACCCTTAATATTACTACTATAAAGATGAGAAGAGATTGAGACAATCCCAAGAGGCAAACTGAAACTGTCAGTAGGATATTGGATTATGTTTAAGTTTGAAAGCTGGAATCCTCAAGATATTCATTATCAACTATGCTTAGGGATTTATTTTCATTATGTTTACATTCACTTTGTGCATAGCCGTAAATGTTCATACTGTCTGACACAGAACATATTCTATGGATGTGTAGGAATATGTACTGTCTGTCTAGTATCATACAGATTTGTTTATTTTTTCTTACTCTTAACTTTCTCCTTAAGAAAACCTAAAGTTGTACTGTTAGCTTAAAAAAAAAAAAAAAAAAAAAGAAAAGTATTTGAAACCCACAATAGCGTAAATAAATGTCTAATAGTCTTTCTACTCTCTGATTTTGTAGTCACTGTGGTAGTAAAAAAAAATGAGAGGTGAGATATGCTGGTTTTGTCTGTATATAAATGGGTTTCTGATTTGAACATGAGAAACAAGATAATTTCACATTATTTGATACAAACTATTTAAGGATTTTTATTGTCAGACATAAAAAGTTTTTACCCTGTGCAGAAACTAAAGCAAGCTGCTCATTAACACTGACAGCTTAATCATAGTTGTTGACCCACTTGTTTGGTTTAAGCAATGACAGTGGACTTCATTTACTGAGCCTCCACGGGAGTAAGTATTGGGAAACAGGTGATCAAACCAATGGAAAAATAAACACAACCATAACAACAGCTTTTAAATTATATGATTAGTCTCCACTGAAAAGGCATCATCTGAAGCAGAATCTCTTTCTGAAAGCACTTTTAATATGTAGTTTCTCAGGTGTAATGCTTTAAAAACAAAAGAGCTGATATTCTGAGTTATTCTGTGTGTCAGAATGAAATATTGTCTTTTTTCCCCCCCTCTGAATTGCTATAATTGCCAACTGTGTTACTTAGTTGGCCCCACACGTTGTTGAATTCCATTTACCTTAGCACATTAGTGATACTTTTTCCTCCTTTTCACTTTGCTTATTGTCTGGTTTTGCCCCTGTTCATGGAGATATTCAAGCTCATGGAGTTCCACTGGGACTCATGCCTCCACTTAAGTACTTCACTGCATCATAATGCTTTCCAGAAACAGGGTCTTTCTGCTCTGACAGTAAAATATCTTAAGGTAATGTGCAATGGATGGGAGAAAGGACAAATAGAAGTGGAAGGGAAAGAGATCTGTCTGCATATATAAGCATGTCCAGCATCTAGAAATGATCATGAAGTGAAAGACTGAACAAAACAGTTCTGCTGTGTATCAGCTGGAAGCCTAAGTGAAAAACCTGGAAGGACATTAGAAGCTCAAATCTAGATTTCTAGTTACGCATTTGAAAAGTCTATGACTAGGATAGATTAAGAAAAATAAATTATTTGCTTTTACATGTAGGAAAAGAAAGAAGCAAACCCAATATTTTTAACATCTCACAGCAGCTTCTTCTTTGACAGATTTGGGCATAAATTTCTCTAAGTTATAGAAGCCCATCAAAAATTTCTGAAAACTCAGAGCTCGTTTTATGTAAAAAAGATGAGCAGTCATAAGGATGAAACTACTGTAAGACAGATGTCTGCAGAAAAGATTTTAATCAGAATTAGGTGAAGAAAATCTCATGAAATTCATTCAGATGTAAAGAAAGAAGTATTTTTTCTTTAAAATGTTCACCGAGGTTATTGACCTTTTCAGGCTGTATGCTTTGAAAGAAAGAAAGAAAGAAAGAAAAAAAAAGGTCTGGGAAGGAAGGAAGAAAAGAAGGGAGGAAGGACAGAAGGAAGTGAGGCAGGAAGGATGGAAAGATGGAAGGACAGAAGGAAGGGATGAAGGAAGGACGGAAGGACTGGAGGGAGGAAGGATGGACGGAAGGGCAGAAGGGCAGAAGGGCGGAAGGGTGGAAAGAAGGGTGGAAGGGCGGATGGGCAGAAGGAAGGGCAGAAGGAAGGGCAGAAGGGCGGAAGGGCGGAAGGAAGGGCGGAAGGAAGGGCGGAAGGAAGGGCGGAAGGAAGGGAGGAAGGGCGGAAGGAAGGAAGAAAGAAAAGAAAGGAAGAAAGAAAAGAAAGGAAGAAAGAAAA